>JARHVA010005645.1:865000-1075000 GCA_037957365.1 Torreya grandis
TGCACTTAGACAACTTACCATTGATAGAGAAATCAAATTCACATTTAGGAGGCAATCCTAGCAATTTTTGTGGAAACACATCATGAAAATTCATAAGGAATGGATAATCTTCAAGGGATGGTTCCTTAGATTCCTCTATTTTATTTATCTTGAAAATAAATGTTTGGCATCCTATTCCCTATGCCTTCTCGAGTTACATTTCTAAAATCTACCTAAGCCTCAACTAAATTTTCTCACCTTGAATTGATGTTTGATTTCCAAAATCATCTAGACACTCAACCTTCTTTAGGTAGCAGTCAACCTTAGAATTATGATTTATAATCTAGTTGAATCCTATGATAAAATCATATGACCCTAGTGGTACTACATACATATCCACTACTACTGTAAATTTGGGCAACCTAATCTGGGCTTCAACTAAACACTTTTCAACTTTAATTTGAATCATTCCCATATTGTATTGATCATGCATTTGTGATTACTCCAGCTCTTCTAGACAACTTATTAAGAATTTTAAGAGCTATTAAACATTATGTAGCCCCTATATCTATAAAAATTGAAAATGAATGTTTAAAAAAAATACCTAATAGTTGTATGGGTGAAGCGTAGAATCTAGCTTGTCGATTATCAACTACTGCATGAATACATTTCTAAAAAGTTCCCTGGTAAGGAGTAAAACCTTTATTCTTTGAATTTTCCTAAGTAAACTCATGAGCATAATGGTCACCTCCACAAATGAAGTAACCTCTAGGTGGGTTTTTTTATTAGACCATTTATTTCCCTTAAGACCATTACCTTATTTTTTGTTACCTAAAGCATTGTTGAATCTAGCATTCTAATTTTTGAACTGACTCCTAGAGTCTCCACCCCTTTACTTCCAGTTCTTCTTTTCAAAAGTTGGTTTAGAAATTCCAAAAACTTTATTAAACTTGTCCCTAGCCTGAGCAACAGATTTCAAATTTTGTTCCTATTTGACTACCTTCTAAAAGCCCTAGTCCATGAACATACACCTCTCCACCTATCTAGGGTTTTAATCCCATGATAAACTTCCTAATTCTAGACAATTATCTGCCTAATACTGAGATACATACTTCAAAATTTTAGTGAACTATTACCAATACTCATTCACTAATAAGTCTCCTTGATTTACGTTCTAGAAATATGTAAGCCTTTGGTCATGGTATAACTATGGAATCCACCATGATCTAAATAATATCATAAACTATTCCCATATAGTGGTGGATGAGTTAAGATTCATTTCCAACTTCTTGTTAGCCCACCATGTAGTTTCTTCACTAGTAAAATAATAAGCTCCCAAAATTGCTTTAGTGACATCAGAGTAGTTCTAAATATCTAAATAATTTTCCATCTTAGTAAACCATGCTTTAGCTCTGTCACCCAAAATAGTTCCATCGAACTTAGGTGGGTTCACCTTTTTCATATCTCTAGCCAACTCTATAGTTTCTTGAGCTCTCGCATCCTGAGGGATTATTTACTTAGCAAGATGTTCTTTAGTTACATCCTGATTTAGTTACTCTTCATGACCATGAACTTCCTACTCTAGGCCTTAAATTTGGTCCCCAGTTTCATTCATGGCCATGATAATCTGATCCAAATTTTCTTCTTACTCAACATCAAATCATTAGGATCAATGGAGGGTTATTATCATTGACATTTGAATGACCCTCTCCATATACTCTATATTTCACCATTCTCCTTTTTAGTAAACATAAGGATAAAAAAATGTTAGTGGACTTATTATATCCTAGATTTTGATCAATAATTTTAATACTTCGTGTAACATCCCCACTAGAATGTACTTATAATAACGTAATAAAATTAAATTTAATCTGTGTATTCTTTCATTAGACTTCACCATGAGAATCTAATTGGTGATCCAAATAAAATACTTTGATTAACTTAACTATAAAATAAGAATGTAACATCAACCTATTATTGATCACTAGCATCAAACGAAACAAAGCATAATTAAATAAGGAAAGTAATTACAATTATCTACCCATGGCTAGTAAAAACATAAAACTACTATTGTATATGTCATATTTATCTAGTTCATTATATTTAGATCTCTATATATGTATGTCAGACACTAAATAATTATAGATTTTATATATCAGTTTGTTTTATTCTCTATATTGTTTAAAATTTTAATTCGCTAAAATACACAACTTATACCTATATATCTTAAGCTAGGTATCACAGTGAGTTGTATACATTTACTCCTAATAGATTACGTGGAATTTTCCTGAATTATTAACACCACTAACCTTTCAATAGTGTTCAGTTGACACTAGGTGGTCCACTCCCTCCTTGTGTTTTTATCTACTTCTTTTCTTTTCCCCTCACTTGCTCTTTCCTTCTCCTATATGCATTGTCCTCCCCTCTTCTCCCATTCACCTCTCCTCTTATCCTTCTTCTTATGCCACATAGTTTCATTTTTTTATTTTTTTGGCATGACCTTTTTGTTTATTTTTTTAAGTTTTGACCTTTAATTTAAATCTCAACACTTTTCTTTAAATCTCATCACTTTATTCCATACTCTTCAATCCTTGCTTTATTCATTTTTCTTTTTGTATGCCATTTTTTTATTTATATTTTTTTATAATTATAAAATAATTTATTTATTTATTATTACCTAAGTATAGGTAAATAATTAACTCATCAATCACTAATTTTGGATTAACATTATGGACTACGTTATTTCCAAACAATGTCTAGGTTAGTTTCTAAATTAGCTTAGGATAACAATATAGTTTGTTACTATCTTAGTATAGGTGACCGACATTATGACTTAATGATAATACAACAATTATAAAGTCAATCATATTCTTTTATTGAAAATGGTAAGTCAACAAATAAATGATAAACTACATTTGTGAAGAAGTAAAGTAGCATCTCATGTCATGCCGAGGTCCTAATTTTTTATTTTTTAAATATATTTTATATATTTTTGAAATAATTATATAGAATATTATTTTATTTTCATGATGTTCATAGGGTTATTCATAGTCTTTCCTCCAAGTGTATCTAGATAGTAAGCTATTGTTCCTACCTTTTCAGTAGCCACGAATGGGTCCAACCAATTGGGCTTAAACTTTCCTTTAGTTTCTTTGTCTACATTAGTATTATTATGATTTTAATTTAATCAAAGGTCCCATATATGTTTAAAATTGGTTCACCAATATGTTTTACCCTATTTTTATTAAAATAATAAAAAACTAATATTGATTATGGTACATCCTAATTTCTCACTAAGAAAATTTACTTGAATATCCATGGATTTTAATTGTTGATAATTTGATTTGATTATTATTAGCTAAGATGTAAGTAATATTTTGTTATGAAACAGTTTAATATTGCTTTGATTTCATGATTGCATTGCTATCAGTTCGCTGTATTATATATTTTTTACATCGTGATCATGTTGATTTGTTATAATAATATTTTATGATATATGTCATGATAATTAGACTAACTACCTTCTTGTCATGAGTTTGACATAGGAGATATTTATCCCTAAAATCATGATGGAGGGAGAGCATCATCAAAGATGGTGGCATAGATGGAGGTGTTGTGGGATAATAGAGGAATGGCTAGAACCTTGCAGACACCATGTTAAATAGTACACATTAAATGCATAGTTTGAATTATTAGCATTAGTACATTTTTGATGTTGTCTAAATTTAGATAATTATTTATGCATGTTAGTTGTGTCTTAGTTCATATTTATGCTTATGTGTAATTAATCTTGTGTGATTACATTATGGACATTAAACATGGAATTAGTGCAGAATATTACTATGTGGTTATGTCATTGTAGTCATCATTTTTAATACCCCTCATACATAACAATAATCACTTAGCAGAGTTAAAAGGTGCACCAGGGCTATCAATAATGAAAATGCACAAATAAGGCATGGAGATATGTGGATTCTTTGGCCAAATGGCATAAGTTAAAAGTTTTTAAATGTTTACATCAATATTTTTAAAAAAATGGTTAGTATGTTGTAAAATTATATGCCAAACATAAGTAATATAATTAATGAACAAATTATTAAAAAAATAAAAATTATAATAAATATATAAATTATTTTTAATATTTTTTTAATAGTATGTTAATATTTAAAGAAAATGTTAAAAAAATATTTATTTAAAGATAAATTAAAATCAATATATAAAATTATATCTAGTTATAAATAAAATTTATAACTTATTAATAATATAAATTGTTTAAATTTATATACTTTAAATAAAATTTAACATATAATATTATTAATAATTGTTTTAGATTAAAAATATAAAAATAAATAATAAATAAAATAAATTAGATTTAAGTAAATTTTGAAATTTTAAAAGATTAAAAGAGAAAGAACTTGTAAATGAAGAAACTAACATAATATTAATAGGATTTTACATCCTATATTATTTTCAAATATTTCATATTATTTTTAAGGTTATGTCAACATTATTGTTTTTGTTATAAAAATAAATTATTATAAGTTATTTATGTTAACACTACTTTATTTTTTGGATATAAAAATTAATTATTTTAAATATTGTTAAATCCATTGTTACAATTAAGACATGGAAATGTACCTTTCAAATGTGATGTATATTGCATTGAAATTTAAAAATTATATAAAACTATTGTTAGGCCTCTACAAACATATCTAATAAGTATTTTATTAAGATAAGGATACAAATATGATTTATATTATAAGATGGTAAAATCAAAGTGCAAAATATATGATTTTTCTATTTTATTTGTTATTTTATAAATATTATTTTATTTTTTATTTTTTATTTTATTTTGGTCATCAAAAAATGTAACACTTCAGTTATAAGTGAATATGAAATAAAAATATTAAATTATGTGTGTGTGTGTGTGTGTAAATGAATATTTTTTAAAGGTCATTTCAATAAATTCTTAGACTTTATGGTTCAAATTTACATCTGAGGGATAAGGAAGATTTAGGTTTTGTAGCTTTACATTGATGAGACTTTAAGCAATTTTGTCACACTACTAATCATTGCAAATTTAGGTAGGATATTGATTTTGTTCATATTTATTATTGATTTTGATTGATGGTTTGACCTCTAGGTAGTAAGGGGGTACCCTATTTTAAATAATCACCACCTTTCTCTCTCTACATCCATAGATGCATAAAAAGTTGAAGTGAGCGAGTGTAATCATGGCCACAAAGCAGGTAAGAAAATTCATCTTGAAAGTCTTATATGAGTTAATGTTGTCGATTTTGATTCTCCATTACTTGATGTTATTTTGGATATCCCTAAATTTGACAAAACCTATCATTTTTTTTTGAGAACTTTATTTTGATTGCTTATTTTTTGGGTTGATTCCCCCGTGAGAGCTTTCTAAAATAGTGGGTCCACAACCATTGGCAAGGCCATGGTGTAAAACTAGAAAGAGTCCAAAACCTTACCAAGGGCATCTTTTTGTTTCATTTCTCAAACCCAAAACATTACAAAGTCATTGTTAACTATGGGCCTTAGTTTATTTGAAACACTCTAGTTTTTTCATCCCACTAGACTCAATATTTTCAAGTTTCAAAGAAAGTAAAGTTGAAAATCCCCATTTGGGTTGAGTTTCATGGCTTGCCTCTCCCATTATTGGGTTTTATTGACCAACTCATCAAATACATAGGGCATTTTATATGCCATGAGTAGACCAAGTTCTTTATGTCTCATCTCTTATGTGAAAGTATATTTATCTTGGGATTTGAAAGATTTTATTGATATAAAAATTGGCACTAACCACTTTTCTCAATGTGTTTTATTTATCAATCTCCTAAAAATTTGATTTCGGTGATAGTCCTTAGACCATATGATATGGGAGTGTCCTTTGATGGTGCATTCACCCTCTACTTCTTAGGAAAAGGGTGGATCTGAGACCAAACCTCAAATGGAAATAATTGGACCTATTTCACTAAATTTTGTCTATTTTAGGTCTAAAGGAAAATAAAAAGAAAGATGGGGATAAGTGATTAGAAAGAACCTAGATTTGGTTTGTGCATCATATCCAGACATTTGTGAGCACTCCTCTTTGGCTAGGGAGGACTACTTGTAGATAAGAAAACACTAACACAAGATGTTTGTTAGCAGATAAATGAGTGGGCTACCAAGCTATGCACTTGTTCTAGGAAGTGTGAAACTTCTCTAGAGATGATAGTCCACTTTGAGAGGCAAAAGAATAAAAAATAACTGAAATAAAGGTAGAGAGAGAGAGAGATAAAATTACCATTATTAACAACTTGTACATAGTAGAGAGTGACAAGGTGCAGGTGAGGTACTTTATTGGTGTTTTAGAAGTTGTCTAGGTACGTTTTGAAGAGGCTAGGAAATTGACAGTCACCAACATCGATAGGAGTGTGATAAATATTGGTAAGGCTGTTGAGGTTAGTAGTGAGGTGATCGATGTCAGTTAGGCTATCGAGGTTGGTAGGGGTAATATTTGTCTAGAAAGTTGTAGAAGGCTTTTTCAAGTCTAGGAAATGGTTTGGATCATGTCAGGGAGGTTGAGAGAGTTAGGAGGGGGAGATTATGGCTTGGTTAAGTCTGGTCAGAGGTTTCGTATATCAGATAAAGGGGAAACAAGAAAGGAAGCTTTATAACTCCCTCACAGGGGTACAGTCAGAAGTCCATAAAGTAGTGTAGGGTAGATATAAATAAATAGAAGAATAAATATTTAAATGACCTATAGTATCAGTGATATACTTAGTTATGGTGGTCACTAAATGATAAGTTTCAAGTTGATGGTCCCTATTAGGAAGTTCAAACCTAAGTGCCTAAATAGAGACAACAAGAGGGAGTTATTTGTCCTCAAGAGGTTAGTTGTTAATTGTGATTAACTTACATAAGGTGATCATAAGCTTGGATGTCAAAAAATGGAATGTCGAGAACCTGAATGAGAGTAAGAAATGATTTTCTCAATTTCCACTGACCTAAACTTTAGGTTGAAGTTTGGCTTATATTGTCAATGTCAATGATCCCATCAATGTAGATCATGATCCTATCAATGTCGACTGTGGGTTGACCAATGTCAGTGTCCCTAGAATAGGTAAACCTTTCTATTTTTGGCCTATTTTCTATTATTGTGCATGCCAAGTGTGACACCCATTATAAAATGGTAAAGATAAGAGTTTAAGAAAGAACTAGTTGTTGAGGAATTTAGTTTGTAAGTGGGAATAAGTTTTAGGTAGTTAGGATGAGGGGATCAGGTCTTGAGGTAACTCATTAGGGGAGAATTAGTCATAGGATGAGGTGGCTAGGTAAGGTGGCAATAGGGGTTTTTAATTAACTTAATTAAGTATTTTAAATGTGTGAGGAATAAAAGTATGGATTATAGAGATTAATTGTTATTATTAAAATGGGTTTAGGGATCTTTTGACAGAGGGAGTTACACACGTGTATGTGACATAATTTTGTGTCTACATTTTCCCATTTTTGTCTTGTAAATTGTACGGACATGTTGCAAGACAAAAATAGGAGTTAAGTGCTCTAAGTATTGGATAAGGTATTCCCCCTCAAAATGGGAATCAATGGAGGAGAAACTAGAATCGGGTATCAATTCGATAGAAAGGTAATTAGGTGACTAGTGGATAATTTAGCATTGTTCTATATGTGCATGCCACAATGAGCTATAGTAGACAAATTAAGGAATAGGCAAGGTTAAGGAGGACTCAGATAGAAGTAACCAAATCATAGCTTGTAAGTGATAACTGATAGGTAAAATCAATCAAAGTTGTAGCTCTAATGGTCAATGTGTCCAAGGTATTCAAGGTAAGAAGTGACCCTAGGAAACAAAAAAGGGTTAAAGGTGATAGGATGAGCTTGGTTGCCATCCAAAAAACCTAAAATACATGCATGTGCATAATAGCCAGCTATAGCAGAATAGCCTAAGCAGTCAAAACAAATAATGTAAGGGTTGTGTAAAAGGGTCAATGAGTGAGGAAATATTCATTATCTCCAAGCAAAGTAGTCAAGGGTGAATATTTAAGTGATCTTCAATGGCGTGTCATTATTAGTGGGAGATATATGTGATCTACAGTTACCCTAATGTATGGGTAAGGTTATGCAAAGTTAGGGGTTCTATGTTGGAAAATAGTATAGGAATGGTGTTGACATCAATAATACATGTTGATATCAATAATATAAAGTGTTGATGTTAGAAAATATAGGGTAATGTTGTTGATGTCAATAGGCATAAGCACTGACATTAGCAAGTTAGGTAAAAAATGCTAACATCGATGACTGACCAAACCCAATAAAAGGGGGTTTAGCGGCTGACCAAATTCATTTATAAATTTGTGATTGGAGAGAATAAATAGATATTTGAGAGAAATTTGAGATGTTAGTGTAAGGAGGGGACCTAGTGGGAGGCACATGACCATAGGAGCTAGTGGTACCATCCAGGAGCAGATGAATAGATGAGGTAAGAGCCTATACTAGTTTGATTTGGTTTTTCATTTTTAGTCTAAATAAGAGGTGGGGTTGTAGAAAATAGGAGTGGGGGGTAGAAAATAGATTAGAGGAGGTGTAGGATAAGTTAGGGGGAGTTATGGGTAATTTTTTAGGGGAAATGTAAAAGATGGGGTTTGGGTCATTCGACCCTGGGGCCAAACTAGTCACCCACATCAGCAAAATCAACTGACATCACTCGATGCAACATCAAGGTCGATAGATTTTTGCTGAAATTGGTCATGACATAGGCTGATATAGCACTGATGCCAGCATTAATGTTGATGTTAACTACTATTAAAAAGTAGAAAATAAGAGAAAGGGTGAGTTTTTTATCACCAATGGAAGTAGTCAACTAGCCTCAAAAGACCTCATGTTGTATGAGTTCTACCTACATAACCTAGTTTAGGGCCTTAGGCAAATGTAGTTATGCCAATGAGAAGGGAGAAAGGTGGTGAGAGAGTAGATTAAAAGGGATGTGACCTAATTTCTTTGTGTATGGATGTAGGGGAGGATGGAACTTACATTAAAAGACTATCTACCAAGGTTATTGACACACATGAGGAGAGATATTGCTCTAGATGAGTGGGAGCATATGGTAGCCATCATTTTAGGAGGAGTGTGATGGTACTATCATGTCATATGGGATGTGTTGCTAATGATAACTTTGATTGAGAGGTGGGATCATACCACCAACACCTTTCATCTACCGACTAGGGAGTTGACAGTGACACAAGAGGATGTCTATAGTATTTTGCAACTACCACTCTAGGGTGAGGATATTTTGACATGCTCAAGAGAGAAGCATGATATACACATGGTTAGTTTATATAGGGAGCATGTTAGTGAGGTGAACTACCACTCTATGAGTTTTGCATATGAGCCACTCTACATGGCTGATGAGGAGTAGCATTATCTAAGCATCCTAATGATGATCAAGATCATGGTGTATGCATTACCTAATGCAAACATAGGGAGATTTCCAATTGCTTTGATAGGTGTGCTTATGTAGATGATCAAGTAGTGAACCATTTTTGCCTAGGGTCTAGTATTTTTTGCATAATTATATATAGAGTTGTGGGGTTTGACGCTATGATGATGATACAGTCTATGTGTCAGCCATCTTCTACACTATTGGGTATATGAGCACATCATGGTGACATGAACACTAGGGCTACCTACCACTATCCTAGTTGGATTCAAGGTTGGATTTAGATGGTGGAGAGATGGGATGGCACAAACCTGAGTGGATGGAATCATGCGAGACATTGCCTATTATAGGTATATGATTAAGGGCTTGATCCCTGTAGATATCATATGGAGATCATATTTGACATATCTAATTTTCAAACGTCACGTAGAGTAGCTTTTTGGGTTGTAGATCTCACTATGGGTCAGGGGGAGATGGGCTAGTGAGCTAGAGATAGTACCCATGGCATGGGTTAGGAGATAGTTTGGGCTATTGCAAGATATTCTTCTTGCCTTCCCTTGATATAGGAGGGATGACATAGAGGCACCCTTACCATTACCCTTAGAAATCGATGGGCCAAATTTTGAGGAGCTATAAGCAGGGCCAGGTGTTGGGGATTCAGGGTGTATAGTAGCCTATATAGCTTAGTGGGTAGGGCTATATCTGATGGTGGATGGTAGGATGCCACCAATAGACTTATAAGGGTTAGTAAAGGAGAGAGATGCAGTGCTACAAGTGAAATATACAATAGTATAAGCTCAAGATGTAATGGTGTAGGCTTGAGAGACAACTTAGGTAGAGGTTTTAGCCTTATAAGGGTAGGTGTTGATGTTATAGGGTTAGATTGGGGCTCTACAAGGTTAAGTTGTAGCACTTCAAGTCTAAGTGGTTATTTAATAGGGTCAAGTGATTTTAGTGATAGTAGAGAGAGATAGTTTGAGAGCAATAGTCTAGGCCACTACTCCTCCACCACCATAGGGACTAGTACAAGTTGGACCATCTTCTAGTGCTATGGGTCCTCCATAGAGTATATTTATGGTGAGGTATTTGACTGCCCTAAATGAGATTCATTACTTTGAGAGGGTGATTAGAGAGTTCCTAAAGATATCAAGATATTTGAAGTTCAGAGAGTAGGAGAGGTCAATGTCACATGTGATAGCTTCTAACTCACGTCGACATAGACAAATAGAGAGTGGTGATGATACTACATCCTCATGACCTCATGGAAATCCTCAAGGACCCTAAGTATTAGTGTTTTGACAAATTTTATTTATATATGCTACATGTATATCGGCCTTCGAGTCAAAGATGCAAGATGTACATTTTGAGAGAGATTTATGATGTTATGATGATGTAGATGATGAACATATATTTTGATCACATATTATATATATGAGATGTTCATTTATTATCATGTTTTTATTTGAGAAGTGTTGCTTATGATTATGATGATGATATGGATGATGTTTATTTGATGCTATGTTAACTTGTATGTTAATGTTAGACTAGCCTTTCCCATTTATGTGATGGTATATGCATAGCTGATTGGTTAGTTTCATCTTAGCATTTTTCCATATGTGTGATGGTGTATGTGTAAAATGAATAGATTGAGTAAGTTGAATTATTTTAGCATTTTTAAACATTTGTGATGGTGTATGCATAAAATAAATAGGTTGGTTATGTTAGTTTTTGTATGACATTATTTCTTCATCTCAAGTAGAGATATTGACATGTGATGTGGATGGGAAAATAAAATAGTAGAATGATCGTGCATTGGCAAAGACTATAATTTAAAACATAAATAGGCTCAGGAAAATGAGCCTCTTTCATGCCTTATATCTTTGAACCATTATGTTTGTTAGAGAAGCATCATGTTTACCTCATGTGAGCTTCATAGTCCCTTGAAAGAGTATAAGGGGAAAAGGGTAGAATAAGGGAAAATGCTTGGATAGTATAACCTACCAAGTAGAAATGATGTCTCTTTTGTAGATGACCTAAGAACTAATATAGGCAATTCCGTGGCTTAAAAATCTTTTTTTTGCATGTGTTTAAGCTAATCAATATGGGAAGCCTACAATGGGATTTTGTATAGGTTAAGATTGTACAAAGAGGTGAGGGGCCCTTTGCATTGTTTTTTCCCTTTGAGAACAAATCTTGGCTTAGCCATCCTTCAAGGGAGTGGTCAAAGCATCTATTTTTAATCTTAAATAGTTGTCCTTCAAGGGATCAATCTATTTATAGTAGTAAAGGGAAGTTATGTAGCTACCCTTCAAGGAAGCAGCCTATGTTGAAAAACATGACCTGAGATTTTATAGCTTTTTCAAATATCCCATTTTTTTTCTTTTCTATTTAATCATGGACAAGCCTATAGAGGATTAGGAGTTTTCCAGTGTGAGGATAAAACCATAACACTATGTAATTTATCTAAGTGTATAGGAGTAAGGGTGAAAAGTAAGGAAAATGAATGTAATATGGATGTTGAAGGGATGAGCTCAAGTTAAACATGAATTAAGGTGATCTTTTTAAAAAAAAAGAATGGTCATAGGTGTAAAGCATTTAAAGGCTTGAGTTTCAGCCTTCCTTCAAGAGAAGACAAGTGATAAGTTCTTAAACCATACTTGTGAGTTATGATATAAGGTCCAAGTAAATTAGGAGCAAACTTCCTCATTTTCTCTTCTCCATGTTCATCACATGTTGATTTTATTCTAAGATGAGATATCCTATATTAAAATCTTTCTCTTTGAGGTTTTTTTTATAAGTGCATTTGATAAGCTCTTAATAGATTTGGAGGTGGTTGAGGGCTATGAGACAGTGCTCATCAAGAAATTCAAGTTGGGCCAAATGTTCTTGGTGAAAGTCATCATTAGTAAGTATGTCATGGAGATAAATGTGAAGAGAATGAATCTAGACCTCATGAGGCAAAATAGCCTATGTCCTATATACTTTTAATAACAGAGAGATCTCCTTTCTACAAACTGAGAGATTACAATATATAGCATCTAAAGAAAGAATTTGGTGCTCCTTTTCACAAAAAGACCCATGCTACATTGAATGCCTTGAATGCATTTGAAATTTTGTGAAGGGGCCATGCTGGAGTAGGTTATCAGCCTTAACATTGAAATTTTGAATCATCTCAAATGTCTCCTCCAAAGTATGGGTTGCTTGATCTTCTTTAAGATACCTACACGGCTGTCCATTCACCTTTACTCAATGAAGAAAAATAGGTTGTGCCATTAAATGCTTGCACTCTCTGATATCCACCCGGTGGACTGCTCCACCTACTAGAATAACTCTCCTACAAATATATCTAGATTTTGTGTATCGTTCCCTCTTTTCTTGCTACACTTTGTCTCTTCCTAGTGATCTGAGCTCTCAGGCTATCTTCTTATTTTCTATTGGCTCCTTCAACTAGTCACTAAGTTTGTTCTCAGGTCTACATCTTTGAAAATCAATAGTTATTCCATTACCCTAAATTTGATGTCTGTGGGGACATCGATGGTCACTTGAACCACTTTAAACCTTGAACATTTAAACCTTTTGGAGTACACCAGTTCAATGGTTCAATGGTTTAAATTTCATTAGTTTAGTGGCTTGGTGGTTCAATATTTCTTGCAAAAGAGTCATGTTCAATTAGTCTTCTTTAGGAGTTTAATGCATCATTGAACTAATTATTTGAACCATCTGGTTGAACCTTCTTCTATAATCTTCTGCTTGAACCATTCTCTTGAACCTTCCACTCGAACCTTGAACTCTTTGAAGCTTTGAACTCATTTAACTTTTGAACCCTTTAAACTCTTTAAATGCATCGAAGTTCAATGGTTCAATGGTTTATTCCATATTTGAACCCCACCATTGAACCTTTTTGATTGAACCTTGGTGTTGAACCATCCTTATAATTTTTAGGAAAAGCCTTAAGTGTTTTGAACTTTTCCTTATGAAAACTCACTTGTTGAACCCATAATTTCCTTAGATGAAAAGGCTTGCACGATTGAAGAAGTTGACTGCTCATAACATTTTTTTGAGAAAGGAAGAGACCATTTTTTTTGGCTTGTAAGACCAAAATTGTCGACATGTTATCCACAAAAATAAGTGACAAATTTTGGGAATAACAGCTAGCTCTAGTTGGAGAACTTCCATCAATTGTAAAAATGATCAAAGAGAGTAGAATCTAGACTCTAAGTGCCTTCATCTATGCCATTGGGCTATGGAGTCATGCCATCCAAAAAGAGAAAGATGCCAAAAAAAAGAAATGAACAACACAAAACAAATAAAAGACTATACAAAGGTATAACTGATCTTAGTTGATACTTCAAGGGTTGAAGTGCTTCAGATGTTACACACTGTGAGGCAATGAAAATGGCATGCCATCTTGATATTTTAGAAATAAACTATTTTCACCATTGAATTAATGAATGGCAAATGGGCCTCTCCACAAGGAATCCAATTTTCCATGCTTTCCTTTTGGTTCTCTCCTCTTATACCACAATAAGACTTGATCTCCAATCTAAAAATTATGAATCCTTGCTTTCTGGTCGAGGACCTTATTTACCAGACTTTGATGTGTAGCAATATGGTCTACCACCATAGTTCGCTACTCATTTAGTTCAGTCAAGCACATGATCTTCTTGTCAATATAATTTTCAAATATTTGATCTTTGACTACCTTCACCAACTTTAGTGCTGATAGTTCCATGGTGATTGGTATCTCTACATTCAAACCATATGAAATTTGAAATGGTGACATACCTATTGCCCTCTTATGTGTAATCATGTCTACCCATAGAGCATCAAACAATGTTTTATGTCAGGTTCTCTAATTATCATCTACCAACTTCTTGATAATGATCACCATGTTCTTGTTGTTTGAATTTGCTTGACCAGTTCCTTGCATCTAATAGTCAGAGGAGTAAGAGAGGATAATCCCATAATAGTGTCAAGACCTAACAAACTAATTGATTACTTTTGTTAGATCCTGACAAGTGGTATCAAAGCTTGGGTTCACTAACAGGTGGTTTCAGATCGTGTTAGTGTTTGTTGATTACAAGTCACTCACAGGGGTTTTTGTTTGAGTGGGATTATAACAATGGTAGAAGAAAGTAAACTAAGAATGGAGAATTTTAACGGCAAGAATTATCAATTATGGAAGATGTAGATAGAAGATTATCTATATCAAAAAGATCTGTACTTACTGTTGGGTGGGGTTTCAAACAAACCCATAGATATGCAAGATGAAGAATGAAATGTTCTTGATAGAAAGGCTCTTGGATCTATAAGGTTGAGCCTAGCATCTTCTGTGATTTCCAACTTATCACAGGCAAAGACAATGGTAGAGTTAATGGATACTTTGGCAAATTTATATGAAAAGCCCTAAGCTTGAAATAAGGTATATCTTATGAAGCAATTATTTAATTTGCAAATGAAAGAAGATGGATCTGTATCTAGTCATCTAAATGATTTCTATGCATAATAAATTAGTTAAATTTAGTCAAAATAGTTTTTGATGATGAAATTAAGGCTCTCTTAATCTTATGCTCTTTACTTGAAAGTTGGCATAGCTTGATAATGGTAGTTAGTAATACTGCATCTGCTTCAAATATCTTGAAAGTAGATGATGTTGTTAGTGTAATCTTGAATGAAAAATTTGCAAGAAAATCACAGAGTAAACATCAGGTAATGCTTTAAGTATTGAAAGTAGGGGAAGGCAAAGAGAGAAGGGCAAGCAAGGGAGATCAAGGTCTAAGTCAAAGATGAGAAGTAGATCCAAATCCAGAAATGGAATAAAAATAACTTGCTAGAATTGTGGAAAGATAGGTCATGCAAAGAAAGATTGATGGTTGAAAGTTAAAGAAGAAAATCAGCATGAAGGTAAAGAAGAAGCAAAAGTTGCAGGTATTGTTGCACAGGATGCTTTTACACTTTCTTTGGATAATAGAGTAGAATCTTGGGTTTTAGATTCTGGTGCGTCTTTTCATGCAACCCCAAATAGAGAATTTTTCAATGATTATGTCTAGGGAGATTTTGGAAAAGTTTATTTAAGGGATGATGAGCCTTGTAAAATTTTTGGCAAAGGAAAAGTGTAGCTGAAATTGTAGAATGGAAACACATGGGTGTTGAAAGATGTCATGCATGTACCCATCTTGAAGAGGAATCTAATTTTTATAGAAAAGTTGGGGGATGAAGGTTTCACAGTAACTCTCACAGCTGAATCTTGGAAAGTTTCCAAGGGTGCACTTGTATTAGCCAAAGGTAAGAGAGTAGGTACTCTCTATTTATGTAATTGTATTACTGATTATTCTCCTTCTGTATTATATACTTTAGATGTAGATGCAAAGTTGTGGAATTGTAGGCTTGGCTACATGAGTGAGAAGGGAATGAATATTCTTAAGTCAAAAGGTAAGCTTTCAAATTTGAAAAGCATAGATCTACATTTCTGTGAGCATTTTATTTTTGGGAAATAGAAGAGAGTGAGATTTCTCAAAATTGGGTCAATAAAGAAGAAGCACAAGTTGGAGCTTGTTCACACAGACGTGTGAGGATCAACTCAGGTAGCTTCTATTGGAGGATCACAGTATTATGTTTCTTTCATTGATGATGCTACAAGAAAGGTATGGGTTTATTACATAAAGAAGAAATTTGATGTTTTTGACACATTTAAGAAATGGAAAGCTTTGGTTGAGAATGAAACAGGTTTGAGATTGAAGTGCCTTAGATCTGATAATGGTGGTGAGTACTACAGCAATAAATTTAACAATTACTATTCTATGAGTGGAATATGCAGGGAAAGGATGGTTCCAAGGACACCTCAGCAAAATGGAGTTGTTGAAAGGATGAATAGAACAATAATGGAGTGTGCATGGAGTATGACGTTGCATGTTGGTTTGCCCTTATAGTTTTGGGCAGAAGCTATAGACACTGTGGTTTACCTGATTAACAGAGGACCTTCTACTACTCTAGATGGTGGAATTCTAGAAGAGGATTGGATAGGTAAAAATGTAGATCTTTCATTTCTTAGAGTTTTTGGTTTAGAAGCTTTTGTGCACATTGATAAAGAAAATAGAAAGAAGATGGATGCTAAATCTATGCGGTGCATTTTTATTGGTTATGGCTCTAGAGATTTTAGATTTTGATTGTGGAATTTAGGAACTAACAAAATTATTAAAAGCCATGATGTTGTTTTCAATGAGAAGGTGATGTACAGTGATCAACTCAAGAAACTAAATAATTTTGAGCAGGGCAATGCTGATTTGGATGAGGTGATGATCCAAAATGAGCTCGTGGGTAAAAATAATAACACATAGGAAAACATAGACACTGACATCGATCAGGCAAGAACCGGCATTGGTCATATAGGAACTGACATCGGTCAGATAGTAATCGATGTCATTCATATAGGAACTGATGTTGGTTAGGTGGAACCGACATCGATCGGTTGTAGACTGAGAGATGACCGAGATCGGTCACTGACAGAGAATTTGGATAGATAGAAAGCCGTGAATGAGTCTCAAATGCCCATGAGGAGGTCAGAAAGGGTAAGTGAACCTCTAATTCGATATTCCCCTTTATTTTACTTGTTACTCACTGATGGTGGAGAACCAAAAACTTTTGATGAGACAATGCAGGTAGAATCCCAAAAATAGCGGGAGCATGGCATGAATGACAAAATTGATTCCTTAAAAGAGAACCAAATGTGGGATTTGGTTGAGTTTCCAACCGGAAAGAAAACACTAACAGGTTGGTAGTAAAGGGATTACACAGAAACCAGGTATTGGCTTTGGTGAAATGTTTTCTCCTGTAGTAAAGATGACTTCTATTCAGACTGTATTGTCTTTAGTTGTTATTGAGGATTTGCATCTTGAGCAACTTGATGTTAAGACAGCGTTTCTTCATGGAGATTTGGATGAAAAAATATATATGAATCAGTCAGAAGGTTTTGAGGTCAAAGGTAAGGAGAAACTTGTGTGCAGGTTGAAGAAAAGCTTATATGGTCTTAAACAAACTCCAAGACAATGTTATTTGAGGTTTGATAAGTTTATGATAGAGCATGGCTTCAGTAGATGTCAATCTGACCATTGTGTTTATTTTAAGAGATTGAATAATGGTAGATATATTATCCTGTTACTGTATGTTGATGATATGCTTGTTGTAGGTTTACACATGCAGGATATTACTGAGCTTAAGGTAAAATTAGCTCACACATTTGCCATGAAGGATTTAAGAGCAGCAAAGAAATTCCTTGGCATGAGTATTAAGAGAGACAGGAAAAATCATAGTTTGATTTTGTCTCAAGAGAATTATGTGAACAAGGTGTTGGAGAGGTTCAATATGCAGGATGTAAAACCGGTAAGTACACCTGTGGATGGACACTTCAAGTTGAGCAAAGAACAGTGTCCTAAATCATATGATGAGGTTGAGTACATGAGTAGATTTCCATATGTTTCAGCAGTTGGGAGCTTGATGTATGCAATGGTATGTACTAGACCTGATATTGCCCAAGCAGTGAGAGTTGTTAGTAAGTTCATGACCAATCTAGGAAAGGAACACTGAAAAGTAGTTCAGTGGATTCTCAGATATCTGAGAGGGACTAGCAGTAGGCATTTATGCTATGGAGAGTCAAACACTTCTCTACATGGATATGTAGATTTAGATATGGCAGCTGACTTGGATGGTAGGAGAATCACCACAGGATATGTCTTCACTGTTGATGGAATGGCGGTTAGCTAGATTTCAAAGTTTTAGAAGGTTGTTACCTTGTCTACTATAGAGGCAGAATACATTGTAGTCATAGAGGCTAGCAAGGAAATGATATGGATGACTTGGTTCATGGAAGAGTTGGGAAAGGAGCAAGAGAGTTACAGATTGTACAGTGATAGTCAAAGTGCAATTCATTTGGCAAAGAATTCAGCCTTTCATTCAAGAATCAAACATATGCAGCTTAAGTACCACTTCATTAGATAGATATTGGAGGATGGTGAGTTGAAGCTGGAAAATATCCATATAGATAAGAACCCTGCTAATATGTTAACAAAGTCGATAATAAAGGAGAAGTTGAATCTTCATTCAACTTTTGTTGGTCTTCAAGATTGAGCTTGAAGATGGAGAAATAAGCTAGAGGATGTTGTTGTATAGGTACAGGTGTAGTTTTTTATCTCCAAGTGGGAGATTGTTGAGTTGTGGAGCTACCAAGTGAGCAAATACAAAGGTTACTAGACTCACATAGTCACTGACATTAGTCAGGATCAACCGACGTCGGTCAAGGATCGACCAGAGGCTGTCGACGTCAGTTATGGATCAGCCAACATTGGTCATGTATAGATAGACAGGGACCGACATCGGTCACCTGTGCATTCTAGAATTCTATTTTCGAGGGAGAATAGAATGTTTGCATGAAAAGATTAACTGTTAGTATTGAGTCCACATTTCTATTTTTGGCAGGACTGATTTGAACCTTGGATTAAGAGGTGTATCTAATGGTGGAGAATGCATAGCTCATGAATCTTAATGTTATATAATAGGGTTATATCTTCAAATCTTGTGTGGATGTATATGAGGGAAAAAGGTAGATAATTCAAGGATTGAATTGTTCTTGTAATTGAGAGAGAAAACTCTTGAGGGAAAGAGATCTGTACATCTGAGAGGTGTGGAAGAAAAAGAGATTTCTTCATTGTATTTCTTTTTGGAAGAGTTTAATACAAGTTTTTTTTGTTTCTTGTATCTCTTATTCTTTGTTGATTCTGATTTCTAGTTACTTATTAATTTTGGTTTAATTTCGAGTTTAGTTGCTTACACAAAAGTAATCAATTACTCTGTTAGATCTTGACAAATAGTAGCAGAACTGGGTAACCTCATGAGAAGAGAAATATGCTACATTGTCTATTACAATCTTGATTAGGACTCCAAACTAGGAAATAATATTTTCCTTGAGAAAATTACATACCACTTCTGAAGTAGCATGTTTGACTGGAATGGCTTCCACCCACTTGGTAAAATAGTCTATGGCTGTGAAATTATTGTCATGTCCAGCACTTGAGGATGGGTTCATAGTGCCAATGAAATCAATACCCCATTTTTGAAATGGCTCTTTAATCACCACTAGATTAAGAGGTAATGCGGCCAACTCGGGTTTCTCAATGAACTGTTGACACAGCTCACATCTATACACCCAAATGTATGCATCTTGAAATAGAGTAGGCCAATAGTACCTAGATCATAGAACTTATGAATAGTCACAGGTGTATAAAAATGTTCTCCAAAAGCCAAATTGTGAAAATACTCTAGAAGTTTACTTTGTTGCACTTTATCCATGCAATGAAGAAATACCCCATCAAGGCTCCTCTTGTACAAACCATTGTCCCACATGACATAGTTAACAGCTTTAAATTTAATAGTTATCTTTTCTTTATGAGATAGGTGGGTAGGACACTCACCATAGGTAAGAAAATGAGTGATATTGGAATACCACTCATCTGTAGTAGTGATAAAACAAACTGTAGGCTTGTCTTCAACCTTTGTTTTTTCATGCCCTACTTCCTCTGGTATGTTATCAGCAATTAATTGACAGAGGCCTCTTCCCCACACAAGATTCATAGGTTTGATAACATGATCAAACTCTTGCATTTTAGCAATCGAATTTCCCTTTTTGGTACCAAACTCCTGTTGAGTTAAAATGGACTTTACTATTGTATTAGGTACCAGAGTAATAGTGTGTGAGTTCAGGATGTAGAAATAGAAATGTTTCATCACCTTAACCATAGCATAAGCATACTTATCCATATTTAAATATTTCAATTAATGAGCTTTGAGAGGAAAAATCATGAATGAAATGGGAGATTCCACACCTTCATTCTTTTGAACTAAAATGGTTGAAAGTGTGTGTTTAGAAGCATAACTATATAATATGAAGTGTTCAGTATAATATGGACAAACCAAGATTGGGGCATGGGTAATAGCTTCCTTGATATCTTGAAATGCTGACTTGCCTTCTTTAGTCTAGTAGAAAATAGCTTTACCCATCATCATGTCAATAATGTGGTGAATCTTCTCTACGAATTCAGTAATGAACCTTCATAAAAAATTTGTCTTTCCAAAGAAAGAATGAACCGCAGTCTTGCTAGTAGGAAGAGTAAGCTCTTGGATGGACTTTACTCTTTCTAAGTCAATCTTTATGCCTTCTTGGGATACATTGTGACCAAGAATTTTCCCTTTGGTAACCCCAAAAGTATATTTCTTAAGATTAAGAAAAATGCCATTTTGTCGAGATCATTCCAGCATTTATTATAAATGATGCACATGATCAGGATGATGTTTGGTAAATATGGTCAAGTCATCAAGATATACCACAATGAACTTCCCCATTTTATCTCTAAAAGCAAGATCCATTGCTCTCTAGAAGGTGGCACCAACACTGATCAAACTAAAAGGAATTTTGTGATAGGCAAATGTACCCTAAGGTGTAGTGAAAGTGGTTTTATGTTGGTCTTCTTCACCGACTTCCACTTGATTATACCTTGAAAATCCATTTAACATTAATAACATCTCTGAACCAGTCACTTTCTATAGTACTTGATCAATGATGGGCAGGAGGTAATTGTCCTTTAGAGAGGATTGATTTATGTTTTTGAAATCAACACAGAGGCAAATTTCTCCATTCTTTTTTCTCACAGGGACTATGTTCACAATCTAGGTGGAATGATGGATTGGAAAAATTATCCTTTCATTTAAAATTTTTTGGATCTCAGAAAGAATACTACCTAATATCCTGGGGTTATACTACTTTTATTTCTACTTGTGAGGTAATGACCCAGCCTTAAGAGGAATTTCATGCCAAATTTTTTTAGGCATGAGAGATTTTAGATCATCATAAGAATATGCCAAAACATCAATGTAATGGAAAAGCAAAGTAATGAATTTGAGATTTTCATCAGGAGTGAAATAATTCCCAATGTTGACTATTTTGGAATTATCTTCTATACTCAAATTTATTTGATCAAACTCTTTGGAGGAACTTGAATTCATTTGTTGCTTCTTAATAAACCTATCATGCTTATCAAAAATCTTCTCATGAGAAATTAACCTTTTTGGGATTTTATTCCCTTTGAGTTGAAGGAACTCTTCACCAATTTTTGAATCTATTTTGGGATCTAACTCTCATGATGGATCTTTACTACCTTCAAAATAGAGCTCCTCAAAGCTATCCATCTATTCTAAAAAATTGATGTTTTAGTTTTCACCATTAAATACCTACCAATAGTTGGCATTATCAGGTACACTTGGTCAAAATCCCAGTTTGACAGTGTACTTGTTCCCTTTGAAGTCTTAGTGAGGAACCATGAGGGTTGCAGAGATGGCCAACGAATATGCTCAATCATTGAATTCTCTGGGCACTACATAAATACTGAAAGCATCAAAACTTTCATTATAGTCCCATACCAGATTGTGATAATGTCACAATCTTTCATTCTTGGTTTGATACAGGTTCCTCACCTAACAAACCACCAGTTCAACATCTCTTTGGGAATGAAGAAGCTTAACACCTTTAGCATGAGTAGCTTTTAATCCAAGCAACAAAGATTCATACTCGGTGGTGTTGTTGGTGTTGTTTAACTGTAGCTTGTATGAATAGGAGGAAATATCTCCCTGAGGAGATATCAAAACAATCTCAACTCCAAAACTGGTAGAAGAATAGCTGCCATTAAATTCCAAAATCTAGACATCATTAAAATTTGATCTTGTCAAAGATTTCTCTTCTTGAGGGAGGGAAGATATTTTTTCATAAGAACTATGCTTTACCAATTCTTCTAAATTTTTGCCTGAATCCTTTGAATTTTCACCTACAAAAATCTTGTCTGATGAATTAGAAACATCTTCTGTGGATAGAAAGTAGTTACCCACTCTTGAAGATTCAAATAGAATTTGAGTCTTAGGATCTGATGTCTAAGTAACAATGTATTTTACCTCCTTTTCAAGAATAATCCTTTGCATGATTCCCTTGACAGGTATCCTCACCTCAGACAAGTCCATGCTCAACTCTCCACCAATATCTTTGCAAAAATTTCATCCAAGCAAAATGCCATAAGAAGATGGAACGCCAGCCACCAAGACTATTATTTTAATTCTTTTTTCTGGGAAGGCCACAAATGCAAACTGAGCATCTTTAATTTGACCCAATAGAGGCACTTATTTGTTTTCCATGAAAAAACATCTCCCAAAAGTTTTAGTCAAAGTGAGACCGAGAGAGTCTATTATCTTGGCAGGCATAACATTGTGTGAAGTTCCATGCAGTTGCTCAGCTTATGACCATTTATCAAAAGAGAAACATAGAAAGGTTCTATTTTTATAGAGGCAATAGGAGGTGTAATGACAATATTGTTTCAATTGGATGTGTTCTTTGGGAGATCATGAGTTACTTTTGAAACATCTTGTCCTATAGGGATGGTTTTATTCTTGATGCTATCAACCAACCTATCGAACTGCTCAGCGTTGGTTTGTAAGTATTCAAACTCAAAAATTTAGATTTTGGTCTTCCTATTATGGTCAATTATATCAAATGATTGAAAAGAACTAGGAAAAGAGGAAGGAAGTCCATCATTCTAGTTTTTGGTGGGTGTGGTACTAGTCTGAGAAATTGAAGTAGAAGGTACAGGATTATTTTAGGTACTTACTATTTTATTGATCACTAGATCCTTTGATTGGAAAGGTAGAGAAGTCCCCCATTTAGCAATTGAAATTGCTGGTCAAGATTCTTCCCCTATTTTTCTCTTATTAGCTTGTTGAGTTGACTAGTTTTGGGACTTGGTAAATACAATGTATGATCCATCAAACATTTCTCCCTTACTTCTAGCTTCATCCTGATAATTTAGGAAACAAATGTTGGAGTCACCAGCTAATTCTTCTTCTCCTTCTATGAAGATGTTGGGAATCTAGAACAACAAACATGCTCTGATGCCACTAGTTGGGATCTTGCTCCTCAGAAAGAGCACAGTATGATTACCAAATATAAGCAATTGAATATGCGGAAATAACCAGAAACATAAGTAACTAGAATTCACCAATAGCACAGAATATGAGAGACAATACGCTATCTTGTATTAACACTAACAGAAAAGAATACAACAAAGAGCCGCCACACTCTTTCACCTTACAGAGATTCGCCACACCTCAAGTGTCCAGTAATTCTTCTCACACACACTCTCCTACACAAAAAACGGTCCCAACAACCAACTCACACACAGAATTGGTGTTCACCTCACCAACCAGTCAGTAATAACCCTGCCGGTACATCAAGCACTCTATAGCACTTCAAGCTGATCTCTCATGAACCTGCAACCTGCAATTCAAAGACCAAACTTACATGTAGATCCCCAATGAACTTGCAACAACCTGCAACTCACAGATCTTACAACTAGAAGGAACTCTTCCTTTCTATCTCATACCTTGTACAATACATGCCAATGGGTCTATAAATAGATCCCTAACTCAAACAATAACTTAGACTCTTAATTTAGACAATTGTCCTCACAGCCCAAGACTCTAACTGGTCTCAACATGCAAACTCTTCGTTCACTTAACTAACTGTCCGTGAAATGAGTAGTTCTGGAACACACAGGCGACCGACGTTGGTCCCTGCTTGTCTGGTACTGCCGACATCGGCTGACTTCCTGCCGTCGCCGGTGGCCTTCTGCATTGGACTCTGTCGTCGTCGGTCCTGCTGCCGACGCTGATTCCTGTAGAACTCAGCAACCATCTGTTCCTCAGTTTGCAAAGGTTAAAGCTTTTAGCTCCATAACCTAACAATCTCCCACTTGGAGATAAATAGCTGCAACCTGTACATGTACCTGTACACCGTCTAGTTTGTTACCTTGGCTATGTATCCATCTTCAAAATCACCCTTGAAGACCAACCACCACAAAATTTGTGGTGCAAAACCTGTCATCCAAATTACCTGCCACATCCGCATCTACAACCATGTAGAAAAAGAACTTGACCCTGCATAGCATGTGCACCTACTGCTGGTCCCACTGAACTGCCCTTCAGTATTACTTTCCCGGATTGACTCCAAACTTGTGATAACTCCCACTGCTTGGAAAAAACTCAGGTTTAGTACATACCATGCACTCAACCTCATTATGTGAATCAAGACACCTATTCATAGAACTGTCTAACCATCGGTGTGCTAACCGGTTTCACACAATCATCCTGAAACAAAGTCAACACATGACCTACCATGTCTCTAGAACACACTCTTGCCAAAGAATCTTACTGCTCCCAGATTCTCCATGACAAACACCTGAACTAGCTTTACCTTTAGTTCAGCAATACCTGTATATGTAACCCTGCAACAAGCACATCATACAAAAAATAGGATAGTGTAGCTAATACTATCCAACCTGGTAAAGAGAAACACAATGAACAAACCTCCATTGCTCTACAGCTAATACAAGATCAAATACCCTGATCTTCCATCTCACGTATCCATTTTCGCTCTTCTTCATCCTTAACATCCATTCATCTCTCAGTGCTTACTTCTAGCTGGCCACACTACCCAAAACACCTGTTTGGTTCTCCTCCAAGGAATCACATCCTCATCCATGCCTAGCTCCCACTGTTTCCTGGATCTACCTGTTCTGCTTCTTCAATAACTTCTTGGTCCTATGCCATAAGTGAGCAACAAGTAGTGTAAAGAAGGGAAATGATGAATTTAAGAACTTACTTACACCTTCAGTCCTCCATATGGGCGCTTGAGACTCCATGATAGCTTGCTGTCCACCCAAAATTCGTCTCAATGACCGATGCCGGTCACATCTCAGTCTACAGCCGATCGATGTCGGTTCCCTGCGACTGCCTCTCTGCCGACGTCAGTTTCCCCTGGCCGACGCCGATCTCTGTCTGCCCCGAGTCACTGACGTCGGGCTACACATAGCCGACATCGGTCCCTGTCTGGACACCGACGCCAGTTTTCCTGCCGACGTCGGTCTCTGTGTTTTTCTTGTGAGACCTGACTTTTTCCCGCGAGCTCCTTTTGGATCAAACCCTTGTCCAAATCACCCTTGCTCTGCTCAGAATTCATCTGCATCTTATGCTGAACTCTGTCCGTCACTTTCTCCTTGAAAACCAAGGCTTTCCTGTTCTTGTCACTAACATCGGATTCCTCAAGAAACCTCACCTTCTTCTTCACCATACAGAAATCACGATCCATACCTTCTAAATCCGAAAGCATATCCTTTGAATCAAGAACCAGCATCTCCTTCTTATCTATGTGACCAAGCCTATCAAGCCACATCTCTGAATCTATAGCTGAAGTAGATAACCCAGAAGAAGAATCAGTAAAACAAGTAGATAGATAAAGCGTACCTACTTTCTTACCTCTAGCTACAACAAGTGTACCCTTGGTAACCTTCCAAGAGTCCACTGTGAGAGTTACTGTGTAACCCTCTTCACCCAAACTTCTAACAGAAATCAGATTCCGCTTCAGAACTGGGACGTGCATGACCTCCTTTAACACCCATGTGTTACCTGTCTGCAGTTTTAGCTTCACTTTGCCTTTGCAAACAATTTGACAAGACTTACCATCCCCTACACAAATTTCTCCAAAATCTCCCTGGACATACTCATGAAAAAATTCTCTATGTGGGGATGCATGAAAAGAGGCACTAGAATCTAATACCCAAGATTCTACTTTATCCAAAGAACATACCAGAGCATCCTATGCAATGTAACCCGCAACATCTGCTTCTTCTTCATGTTCTTCATGCTGATCTGTACCCGATCTGCAATCTCTCTTTAAGTGCCCTTGCTTTCCACATTTCCAGCAGGTTATTCTGCCATACCTGGACTTGGATCTTTTGCCCATCTTCGACCTTGATCTCCCACGCTCTATCTTCTCTCTTGGCCTTCCTCTTCCTTCAACACTCAAAGCATCTCTAGATGATTCACCTGTGCTTTTCCTGCGTATCTCTTCGTTCAAGATCACACTCACAATATCATCCACTTTTAGGACTTTTGAAGGAGACACAGTATTAGAAACTGCCATTACCAAACCTTCCCAACTTTCAGGTAATGAACACAAGATTAAGAGAGCTCTTATTTCATCATCAAATACAATATTGACTGAACTTAACTGGTTTACTAAACCATGGAAATCACTAAGATGGCTATGAATAGATCCACCTTCCAACATTTGCAAATTAAATAAACGCTTCATAAGAAATACCTTATTCGAAGCTGAGGGTTTTTCATATAAATTTGCCAAAGATTCCATCAACTCCACCGTTGTCTTACACTGTGATAAGCTGGAAATCACAGATGATGCAAGACTCAATCTAACAGATCCCAGAGCCTTCCGATCAAGAACCTCCCATTCTTCATCTTTCATATCCAAGGGTTTGCTAGCAACCCCACCCAATGGTAAGTACAAATCTTTTTGATACAGATAGTCCTCAATCTGCATCCTCCATAATTGGTAGTTCTTGCCATTGAACTTCTCCATTCGTAGTTGACTGCTTTCTGTCATTGCTCAACTCCCACTCAAACAAAAACCCTGTGAGTAACCTGTAATCAAAACACACTACCCAGATCTACACCAATCTGTTAGTATCCCAACCAAAAGCTCTGATACCAATTGTTGGTATCAAGCTTAAGAACCTACAACCAAGGCTCTGATACCAGTTGTTGGGAATCTAGAACAACAAACATGCTCTGATGCCACTAGTTGGGATCTTGCTCCTCAGAAAGAGCACAGTATGATTACCAAATATAAGCAATTGAATATGCGGAAATAACCAGAAACACAAGTAACTAGAATTCACCAATAGCACAGAATATGAGAGACAATACGCTATCTTGTATTAACACTAACAGAAAAGAATACAACAAAGAGCCGCCACACTCTTTCACCTTACAGAGATTTGCCACACCTCAAGTGTTCAGTAATTCTTCTCACACACACTCTCCTACACAAAAAACGGTCCCAACAACCAACTCACACACAGAATTGGTTTTCACCTCACCAACCAATCAGTAATAACCCTACCGGTACATCAAGCACTCTATAGCACTTCAAGCTGATCTCTCATGAACCTGCAACCTGCAATTCAAAGACCAAACTTACATGTAGATCCCCAATGAACTTGCAACAACCTGCAACTCACAGATCTTACAACTAGAAGGAACTCTTCCTTTCTATCTCATACCTTGTACAATACATGCCAATGGGTCTATAAATAGATCCCTAACTCAAACAATAACTTAGACTCTTAATTTAGACAATTGTCCTCGCAGCCCAAGACTCTAACTGGTCTCAACATGCAAACTCTTCGTTCACTTAACTAACTGTCCGTGAAATGAGCAGTTCTGGAACACACAGGCGAC
Organism: Torreya grandis; assembly: GCA_037957365.1. Classification (NCBI taxonomy): domain Eukaryota; kingdom Viridiplantae; phylum Streptophyta; class Pinopsida; order Cupressales; family Taxaceae; genus Torreya; species Torreya grandis. The sequence goes on from JARHVA010005645.1 coordinate 892,833, forward strand.
CGACGTCGGTCCTTGCTTGTCTGGTACTGCCGACATCAGCCGACTTCCTGCCGTCGCCGGTGGCCTTCTGCACTGGACTCTGCCGTCGTCGGTCCTGCTGCCGACGCCGGTTCCTGTAGAACTCAGCAACCATCTGTTCCTCAGTTTGCAAAGGTTGAAGCTTTTAGCTCCACAACTTAACAGAAGATATTAACATCATCTTCTTGATCAAACTCAGGTCGAAAAGAGGAATCATGTTCAACTTCGTGATAACCAACTGCTAAGTTAGTTGGTGTTGCTTTAATGGCGAGCCTCCCCTATGGGGGAGGGAGATGATTGGATTGCCCTTGATTTCTGGTAGCATTGCCTTGATATGACTAGTTGGGAAACATCCTCCTTGGTATATCCCGATAAGAAGGAGGAGCAGACATCCCTTGTGCCATTTTTTTTTTAGAGCTAGCAATTCATTTGCTAGCTTTTACACCATATGATCAGTGGTGCCTATAGACAAATTTTTAGAAGATGAAAAATATTTATTTTTGTTAGGATATATTCTTATCTTACTTGCTAGGATAAGATCATCTTCAACCTCAGTAGCCAAATCCTAAGTTGCAGTAAGGTCTATGTGGCTAGGCCGGCTCAACATGAAACTCACTTCAGGTAGCTAAGAATTTATGAAGAAGCATTTAAGATTTTTAGGTGTTGGCTAAGCAATTGTAGGAATCCTAATCCTTAGCTTATTGACTTTAGCAATGAAGTCTCACATAGGTTCATGAGGCTCCTTAGTCATTTGTGTGATCTAAGCTAATAGGGCATGTACATCTTCTGCAAGTTTAAATCTAGCTTCAAACTTTGCCTTGTGAGTGTTCTAGTCAGTTACAATTTGAGCTTGCAGATGATAAAACCAGTCTGTTGCAATGCCTTGTAATGTTTCTATAAATCATTTAACTACTATGTCTTCATATTCCATGCCTATCACACCATAGGCTATGCAAAAGGATACAATATGTTCATCAGGATGAACTCTCCCATCACCATAGAATTTAGGAAAATTCTTCTTTGATTTACAGGGTAGTTCATGTAAAGGTGGGGTTAGATTCAGAGGGACAAAGGTGTTATCCCATGGGCCTTAGGCTGCATTGATATGATGGTTGAAAGGAGGGATAATAAATCTTTGTGGGGTATGTATAGACAAAGCTTTCCTAGTAGAGGAAAGAGAAGCTTTGCCTAGTATTGGAGACCTAACGTTTGTAGCATGAAAACTCTTGGTTTGTTGAAGGTGAGTTTGTGGAGGGGAAAGATCAATATTATTTTGCTACACCAAATCAAATACAAGGTCAACAACACATTGAGATCTTTAGCTTCACATATATGGTAGATATACCAAAGTGTAAAATAGAAATGGAAAAGAATTAGAACTGCTTCAATTGGAAGCTTGAGGCTTTAAACTGCACATTCTTCCCCAACGGGGTCACCAAAAACTATTGGGTGAATATTTTGTCATCAACTAACTGATGGTAAAATGGGTATATCAACCATATCACAAAGAGATTTATATGGCAAAATGGGTATGTCTACCATAGCATAATGAGATAAATCTCTCCTCTTATCAAGGGGAGGTTCCCTATAAACTACTATATACTAATATAAATTGAAAATAGACTCAGGGGTAAAATAACACCATCCATCTCTCTTTTTTTAGAGATGATGTTCACAAATTAAAAGAAAATTCTTGGATAATTTTTGAAAGCATTTCTCTTCTTTTAGAAATGATGATCAGAAAACTAGAAGAAGACTTCCTGGGTAGTGACTGTAACCACAAGAAACCCATGAAAGCACAATGTCTTTTGTTGCTTCATCTATTGATTCAGGATGAAGTATCACAATAGAATTAAGTGCAGCCCAAAGTCTCCACCTAAAGCTACAAAAAAGTAAAAGATTACGAAGGATAATGGGAGCTTAAAGTCTCTCTAATATCCTTTATACTAAAACATAAAACATACAAACTAAAGACAATTATGGTAGCACAAAGTCTTCCACAATCGACTTCAGGACATCTTTTAGATTATTTCCACTTGTTCTGCTTATTTGATTAAATTGACCAGACTATATTTAGGAAAAAGACATAAGAACAATTTCCTAGATAACACAAGCTATTTTAACACAAAGTCTGAAAGGTTGCTTGCTTTCTCATTCACTTGATAAAATATGATTAACAATCTGAGCTCAAAGTCTCAGGAATGCCTTTCAATTTGGGTAGAGTTTTGCTTCTAATAATAGAGAGATTTCCTTTCTAAAAACTAAGAGATTACAATATATATCATCCAAAGAAAGACTTTTTCACTCCTTTTCACAAAAAAACCCATGCTGCATTGAATGCCTTGAATGCATTTGAAATTCTATGAAGGGGCTATGCTAGAGAAGGTTATCAGCCTTAACTTTGGCATTTTGAATCATCTCATATGTCTCCTCCAAAGCATGGGTTGCCTGGTCTTCTTTAAGATACCTACATAGCTGTCCATTTGCCTTTACTCAATGAAGAAAAATCAGCCACACTATTGAATGCTTGCACTCTCTAATATCCACTTGGTGGACTACTTCACCTACTGGAATAACTCTCCTACAGATATTTTTGGATTTTGTGTATCATTCCATCTTTCCTTGCTACACATTGTCTCTTCTTGGTGATCTAAGCTCTTGGGCTATCTTCTTATTTTTTGTTGGCTCCTTCAACTCCTTCAGCTGGTTGCTGATTTTGTTCCTGGGTTTGCATCTTTGAAAATCAATGGTTATTCTATTACCCTAAATTTGACATCCATAGGGATGTCTTTGGTCACTTGAACCACTTTGAACCTTGAAACTTTGAACCTTTCAGAGTGCACCGGTTCAATGGTTCAAAGTTCATCGGTTTAGCAATTCGGTGGTTCAATATTTTTTATAAAAGAGCCATGTTCACTTAGTCTTCTTTAAGAGTTTAATGCATCATTGAACCAATTGTTTGAACCATCTAGTTGAACCTTCTTCTATAATCTTCCACTTGAATCATTCACTTGAACCTTTTGCTCGAACCTTCCACTCGAACCTTGAACTCATTAAAGCTTTGAACTTGTTGAACCTTTGAACCCTTTGAACTCTTTGAACTCTTTAAAATCATTAGAGTTCAATGGTTTATTCTATATCTTCAAACCCCACTGTTGAACCTTTTTTATTGAACTTCAACGTTGAATCATCCTTATAATTTTTAGATAAAGCCTTAAGTGTTTTGAACTTTTCCTTGCAAAAGCCTGCCTGTTGAACCCATGATTTCCTTAGTTGAAAAGGTTTTTGGAATTGAATAACTTGACTGCTCAGAACTTTTTTTTGAGAAAGGAAAAGACCATTTTTTTGGCCTACAGGACCAAAATGGTTGACATGTCCACAAAAAAAAGTGATAGATTTTGTGAACAATAGTATTCAGTGGTAGTAATGATAGAATGATGACAGAGCGATGAATGAAGGTTAATCTCTCTAATTAGATATAAGCCTCATTGGTAGAAGGGCCAAAAGTCTTTGGCAACTTGTAATGCATGATTGGGAACATGAAGGAAGTTAGCGTGTTGTTGACACATGACACAATGTCAAATGTAATCAACATAATCTTGATGAAGTGTGGGCCAATAATATCCAAGTCAAAGAATACATTTATAAAATGTTTTACCATTGAAATTCCCACCACAAATCCCATCATGGACTTCCTTAATAGTAAAGGGAGTCTTAGTACTAGTTAGGCATCTAAGGAGAAGGCCATCAAAACTTTGCTTGTAGAGAAGTCCCCCTAGTATAGTGTAATGAGCACCATGTTTTATGAAGCCCACTTCCCATTATTAGAAAGATCAGGAGGGGTAATAGAAAAGGAAAGATAATTCAGGAGTTACTTATACCATAAGTCTTGTGGGTTAGTTGTTACATTTCCTACAAAGAGGATGTTAGCTAAGACATAGGAGGGTAATGTTAAGTGATGCATGATAACATAGATTATCAAAGAGGAGGATGAAGAGGGTATGTGTGAAGCAAGTGAAGCCATCATGTCAGTAAATTTGTTTGTAGATCTAGGAACAATTTTTAAGAGATGAGAGTCAAATGATCCCAAGAGGGTATCTACATGATGTTAATACCACTACAAAATTTTGTTTTTGCATAGGTAAGAACCATTAACTTGGTTAACCACTAGCTGAGAATCACTAAAACTGGTTATGGATTTGATACCCAAGAAGAGAGTTTTTTGAAGTCCTAGAATCAAAGCCCCATATTTGGCCATATTGTTAGTGTATTCAAAATCTAGTTTAAATGACAAAGGCATAGGTTCATCTTCTAGAGGAATAATAATGGCCCCTACACCCCCACCATGTTGAAATTTGGATCCATCAAAGAACATCATCATTTGATAAGAGATGCCATTGATGGAGATTATTGCAATAGATTTATCATGGAATTTAAAGTTTGAAGGTTGATTGGTAGGTAAAGAGGTAGCAGCTAACTAGTCAGTGATTGTTTACCCCTTAATAGATTTTTGTTGAATGAACTCTAAGTCAAATTCAGTAAGAAGCATGAGCCAATAGGTTACACATTAGTTTTGATAAGGTTTGGAATGCATGTATTTGAGAGGATCAATACAGTGACCACATAGGTTTTGTAATTTAGGAAATAATGGTGAAGCTTAGAAAGTGGAAAACACCAATGAAAGGCAAAGTTTTTTAGTATGGTTATATCGAGTCTCATAATAATTGTGTGTCTTATGTAATAAACCGCTTGCTCTCAATGTTGGTCATCTCGATGTGCAATCATAATACCTAGAGAATGGTCTGTTGTGGAGATGTATAGGTAAAAAGACTGATTTTCCTTAGGTATAATATGAACTAGTGATGAAAGGAGATATTATTTAAGTGCATTAAATTCTTCCTGGCAATCTACATTCCATTAGAAGGAGACATCCTTTTTGAGGAGATGGTGAAAGGGTTGGCAATGATCCGACAATTAGGAAATGAAGCATTGAATTGACTAAAGTGTGCCTTGTAGGCTATAAATTTGTTTGATATTAGTAGGTGGAGGCATTTAGGATTGCTCTAACCTTAGCAAGATCGACCTTGATACCATGGAGAGAAATGATGAAACCTAAGAGTTTACCAAAAAGAACACCAAAGACACATTTCTTTGGGTTTAGTCAAACATTATATTGGAGGAGATGAGTGAATATGGTTTTGAGAATTATCAATTGTTCTTGATGAAGTTTAGACTTGCCAAGTAAGTCATCCACATAATCTTCCATAATTTTGTGTATAAGATCATGAAAAATATGGGTCATGGCAGGTTGGTAAGTTACACCATCATTTTTTAGGCTGAAAAGGCATGACTCAATAACAAAAAGACCCCCATGGGGTAATAAAGGTGGTCTTGTGTTGATCTTCAAGAGTGACTAGGATTTGATTATATCTAGAGAATCTATCCATAGGTGATAGCATCTCATGGCCCACTGTTAGATCAATAAGTTGGTCGATACTAGGTAATGGGAAATCATCTTTTGGATGGGTAAAATTTAAATCATGATAGTTGGTGCAAATACGGACTCCCCTAGTAGCTTTTGTGATAGGAACAATAATTAAAATCCATTACAAGTAATCGATGGGTTGGATAAACTTAATAGAAAGGAAGTATTAAAGCTATTTTTTATAAGGAGAGCAATACGAGGATGCATTTTGCAAAGCTTCTATTTAATGGGTTTAGCATCTCGATTGGTGACAATATTATGGGTGAAAATAGAGAGGTCAATCCTAGGTATGTCATTATAGAGGTGTTATTGTGGGAGGGCAGGTTAATGTGAGTGGTTGATTCATTTAACATATCTTACATTTTATATGGGAGTGATCATGGGATATAGGAATCATCTGCACCCATATAGGTGAGAATTACATCATCATCTTGACATTAGATAATGTTAATAGTGGGAGAATCTTCATCAATTATTTTAGGATGAACTAGAGGAAGGGACTTTGTTTCCTTACCCTGATGATAGGGTAGAGGCCACAAATGGATGACATTTATTGAAAAAAAATTAGGAGGTATAGATGCCTCTAATTTAGTAGGTGATAGTGGAGAAGAAGATGGAGAAGGAGAGACTGGTTCATTGATAATTGGTTCATGGGAGGTTTTAGCAAGTTTATTTGGTTCATCATATCCCACCCCATGCCTCCTTTTGGCATTTTCAATGGTGTTACTAGTAGGATATTCAATAGGTGTATGGACACTTTGTTCATAATGACCCAAAGCAAATCCTTTTTAGGCACACATATAGAGATAGGTGTGAGTAAATCTAGGGTTACTCAAGAAAGAGAAGTCATAGGTAAATGGTTGTGGTAAAGAAGATGGATTGCTGACAATGAGAGCTTGATCAATTCCCTCATGAAATTGGTTCGAAGGTTAAGGGGCCCATAAAGGATGACCATCCCAATACAGGGATTATAATTTGGGTGAATGTGAATCCTTACATACTCTGGTGGAGTATAGAACATGTCAAGCATCAACAAATGATATTCTCCAAGTGAAAAACATTGAAAGGTCTCCTCCATGGGATCTTTGTCAAGAATTTATGTTATCAATATTTGTGTAATTATAGGAGAGGAGCTTGTAGAAGCTTTAGAATCATCATGAAAATAAGATGATGTTTTCAATGGGATGAGAAAATCATTGGGACTATAGGTCATATTACATGTTTTAAATGGAGGTGGGTTAGTAGGTATAACATGTGCTTGTCCATCATGTTCAAACTTGACAAAATAGTGTATAGTTGATGGTACACATGCCATAACACGTATCCAAGGTCATCCAAGAAATATTTTATATTGGAAATATCCTTCTACAACATAAAATATCTTAGGAATTATGTGGGGACCTAAGTGAATATGTAAGATAACAGTGCCCACCATAGTAGTTGTAGTATCATTAAAGGAATAGAGTACCACATCAATTTGAGACATGTAATTATCAAGAAGGGCTAGTTGTTTGTAGACATGGGTGGAAATAATATTAATATTGGCTCCCCCATTGATAATAACTATCTTAATATGAGTTTGATCAATATATGCAATAATAAAAAGGGAATAATCCTAATCTTCAGGGTGTTGAAGTGGAATTTCTAAATTACTAAAAGAAATCAGGGAAACAAAATTAAGGGAGCTGACCAAAGCTGCAAGAGGTTGAAGATCATTTGATTATACCTCAATCACTTGTAAAGAACTATTCAAATCTTGACAATTTTGGGATGAGCTTTGGATTAACTCATACAAAGGCATTTTCATAGGAGTTTGGTGAAGTTGTTTCACCATTGAGCTTTGGATAACATATGAAGATGTTGTTTTAGGAACACACAAGATGCAAATATTAGGATTAGTAAGGGGAATGTCCCTGGTGAAGGGATGAGTCCAAGGTGTAGTGACCTTTTCCTTAGCTTTATCTTTTTGGTTTTGTGATCATGTGGCCACATTAACTATGTTAAATTGAAAAGTTGGTGAAGAAGGTGGTAAAGAAGTTATGACAACATCTTTGGGTTTAGATTTAGGTGGAATAGTAGAAGGCACTATAGATGACAAAGGTGGAATAATAGGAAGGTTAATGGTAGTGTCATTGAAAAGAGTGTCAACATTGAAGTATTATTGAATAACCATTATGAAGGCTTTACAATTTTTAGTATCGTGTCCAGGTGAATGATGATATAAACACACTTGTGTATCATCAAACCAAGATGGATTCATTCCAAGAGGACTAAAGGGATTAATGGGAGGAAGAGTTATTATAATATATTACAATAACTGACATAATAAAAACCTTTGGGAGCCTTCAAGTGGGCTTATACTTATTGTACTAATAAGAGTGGGAACCTTCTTTTGTTTCGGTGTTGGAAAGGTAATTTTACATGGTGTCTCATTTAGAGATGGTGGAGTTACATGTTTTACTATCACTTTCCTAGTTTTATATGTGAGAGGCCTACCAGATGGCAAAGGTAGGAGTGGAGGTAGCTTAACCTTTTGTTTGGCTTAGTTAGATGATATTCTAACTAAAGTAGAAGGTGCAGTCCTAAAATGGATGGTAAAGTTGAGGGTTAAAGAAGGAATCAATGAGATCTAAAAGGCTTAACATTCTTATATATTTTATGATGAGAAAATCCAACTTTTGGTTAAGGAGCTAAATCTAATTTCATCTGTTGATGAGTTAAATTAGAAATAAGGCATACACCTAAGGCCCTGATCTGCTTTAATGTAATAGATTCATGTGAGGATGAGGGTTTTGACATAGATGGCTAAACTTTAGTTGATTTTGGTGAAGAAACTCTAGATTTGTCAAAGACCTTATGGTAAAGGGTAGTAAGGGGATTGGCGGTAAATTTTGACATTCATTATGTTAGATACAGGGTCTTAAGCTAGTCCCAGAATGTTGTGTGGTCAAGCTTGGTGGAGTCAAGAAATTCTAGAGTTTTCACCAAATGTGAGAAGGGTTTTAATGAAGTTGATGAAGGCCTTATGGTTATGTATTTATACAGCTATGGTGTTTGGGAAAGAGTGAAATTTTTAGTTTCTGCTACTTTGGGCCAAAGATGAGAAAGAACTGCAATGGGGTCTTCTTCGTTAGAGATGAGAGAAGAGACTTGATCTTCCATGGGTGGACGGGAGGTAGGGAAGTAGGTTCCTCAAGATGATAAAACATAGGTATTATGGAACCCTCAACATGTGGGAAAGGCATGGGTAAAGTATGATCCTCCATAGGTAAAAGAAGGGGTAAGAGTGGTGTAATTGGCGTAGGCATAATAGGTTTCTTGTCTATTATGGGAGTAGATGATATGGAATCTTCTAGGTGCAAAGGTGAAGTGGGTGTGGTAACACTCTCTATAGGTGGAGGATAAGTAGAGGAAGAAGGTTCCTTAAGAGGGTATAATTTAGGAATGATGTTCCATTCAACATGTGGTTGAGGTATAGGTAGGGTGTGGTCTTTAAGTGGTAAGAGGATAGGTAATATTGGCACAAATAGAATTCTGATTATAGGCTCCTTAGGTGGCAAAAGGTGTCACAAAGGAGGTTCCTCTTCTCGATAGGGAGTGGAATGGGTGAAATGGGTTATTTTATCTAAGGAGGAAGAATGGGAAAAATAGATGCCACAGAATGTGGGGGAGGAGTCGATGAAATAGATGTCTCCTATTGAGAGGAAGGTTCAACTGAAGGTAAAGGAAAAAACATATTAACCGTATGGTTATTATGATCACCTGAGTTAGTTTTGGACTGGGAACTATTTTCATTCAGTGAATGGTTAGGAAAAGGGTGTTTGAACACATCCATACTTTGATTAGGAGGTGTGTTAGGATTATCCAAGACAAGTTCACCTCTATCAAGCACATCTTGAACAATGTTCTTGAGTGTTTTTCAATTATTAGAGTTGTGGCCTTTAACTCGATGGTAACCGCAAAACTCATCTTCTTTATACAAAGTTGGGATAGGATGGGAAGGGTTGAAATGTATAGGAGGTTTAAACTAAGGAAGGGTTATGACACCATGTTTCAATATTTTCTCCAAGACGGATGTATATGATTCCCCAATGGGAGTGTATTTTCTTTATTCAAACCATTAGTGGAATTGCTTGGTCAGATTTTGAGAAGTTGAAGTAATCGATTGGTTTGTGGTTGTGGAAGAGGTTGACTTAACAACCACTACATTGGTGGAGAACTTAGCCTTTTTGTTAGAGACAGAGGGAAAGTGTGAAGTACTAATGCATCATCATGTCCTATTAAATAACAAGCATGTCTAAATGCTCGTAAGTGTTGTTGTGGGTAGTCTTTACTCTAAAAACAAGTAAATTTAGGGAGATCCTATTGGCTTGGATAAGGGTGAATAGGCATAGAAGGATGGATTGGTTCATTGCATATCTGATCATAAGATAATACATTCTTTGAACCAAAAATGGATGTCTCTAGGTTAGACATCTTGTCCATTAGCATCTTAATGAGGTCTGGAGGGGGATTAGTTTGGGGGATTCCTCTTAAGTTATATGGAAGATAATGGGAAGTAGAGGGAGCATATCATATAGGTTACTGAGGTTGTGTCATGGGAACATAAGGATAATGAGTCATAGGCTAAGATGAAAAAAGAAAAGGGACTTATCCCATTAGGTTAGATACTATGCCTTGGTTGGTTATTATTACTACAGGTTGAATTATTGGCATAGTTAGACTAGATGAATGGTGAGTGGTAACTCGATTAATTATAGGCAAAAGGGTGGATGGAATAGGTAACACTAAATTCTGGAATGGGGTGTGACTTGGCTAAACTAGTTGTTGTTATGAAAGTAGAGAAGTTACACCAGTGTTTAGGTGGGATTGGGCAGTTGGAGATGCCACATTTTGGACATTATTTATAGCTAGGGTACTCATCAAAGTGGTGGTTTGGGTAACTATGGGGAAAATAGTGGAGGAAAATGAAACTTAGGTTATCTTCATTAAAGAGGTTAGCATACCATAGATTGGGTCACCCGCATAATCATAGGTTTGACCCATAGCAAGGTAATGCTAAAGAGCTGCCACATTGTGATCAAAAAATTTAGCAAAATCTTGATCTCCCTTAAGCACAATGGGAATTTGGTTAGGGCTGGGAGTATGCTCTGTATCTGAAGTATGCTCCATGACAGAATCAAAAGTGAGAGGGGAAGGTGGAAGTGGTTGTCGGCTTACGTAATTAACAAAAATTTTGGCCTGAGCTCATGTCAATAGCATGCAAGAGGTGGTTTAAATAGTTTTACTACCTTATATTTGAAATACAATAAAGAAAAAATAGGTTTAGCTGGAGGTAAATGGGTTATTTTAGCTTGTTATCTTGAGTAGATGAAACTACATAGTCACTGATGTCGGTAGGAAAATTTCACCTACATTGGTGGAATAACCGATGTTGGTAGGTAAAGTCTATTGATAGTGGTAATGTTAACCAATGTCGATCACTGTAAAATCTTGAGAAATGGAAGATCTGATGTTTTAAGTAATTAGTGGCTAAAAATAGGTTAAATAGTGGATGTAAAAGCTTTGTGTAATAATCAATAACACTCTAAAAATTTGAGATACTAGATTATACAAACTGAATTTTAGAAATAGTATTGATTTTATGAATCAATAGAAAAACATCCTTGCCAACGCAAAAATATAGAAGACAATTGAAAACTAAAAAAATAACATGCAGGCAACAACTATTAAGTCCTAGAGATTAATTTTAGTCTCATGTTGGCTTATTCCTTAATCAGATAGTGAGAAGAGGATTTGGTTATCGAAGGTACTAGAAAGCAATCTAGAGCTAGTTTTAGATTAGTTTTGGTGCTCAAGAGGAAATATATATTAGACTAGGTATGTGGTTTGTTATAAGAGCTTTCTCTTCATAGTTCATTAACCTAGAGCTGAGCTAGCCCACATAGCCAAAATATACTTCCTGTCTATAGACTATAATCTACTAGAGAGTGAAGTGGGTTCTCCCCTTGGTGGTGAAATCCAAGTAGGATAGCCAAGTAGGGTAAAGTGATCCACCATGTGATGAAATCTTTGATGAGCCTTTTCTCATGTGAGTTTAGATGCTTGTTTATGTGAATGTGATTTGGTTGTGTAACATATATGTACTATGATTTATTCAAAATGCTTGTAATTAACTAGGTGAGTTAATATACAACAAGCAAAATATGAAATGTAGTGAGTTTTAAACCCAAATTTGAAATGTTTAGATTCGAATGAAAACAAAGAGGAAATAGGAATGGATTATGAATTTGACTATCCTAATGTGCATACAAGAGGAAGTAAAGAAGGGATTCTCTTTCTTTTGTAAAATAAAACAACAAATTGCTTTTAGAGGTAAGGAGAAAAGAAAGGAAATCTTAGTTTTAATGCCTTTTAAATAGAGAAATAAGATATTGAAATTTCCATTTTTGAGAAAAAGGAGGAGGAAGAAGTGCAAGAGATGAAATTTTCACTATAATTCACCTATATAAATGTTTAAAACAAGAAATGAACCCAAAGAAAACTCCAAGGTCCCACCAGGCGTGCCAAAAATATTTTGCTAAATTTTATCTATTTTAGGTATAAAGGAAAATAGAAAGAAGGATGGGGATAAGTGATTAGAAAGAACCTAGATTTGGTTGGCACACCATATCTAGACATTATGAGAAATCCTCGTTGGATGGGGAGGACTACCTGTAGATAAGAGAACACTACCACAAGGTGTTTGTTAGCAGATAAATAAGTGGGTTTCCAAGCTACACATTTGTTCTAGGAAGTGTGAAACTTCCCTAGAGATGACAGTCCACTTTGAGAGGCAAAAGAATAATAAATAATTGAAATAAAGGTAAATAGAGAGTGAGAGAGAGAGAGAGAGAGAGAGATAAAATTACCGTTATTAACAACTTATATGTAGCAAAGAGTGCCAAGGTGTAGGTGAGGTACTTTTTTAGTGTTTTAGAAGTTGTCTAGGTAGGTTTTGAAGAGGCTAAGAAATTGATAGTCACTGACATCAGTAGGATTCTAATTGATATCAATTAGGCTATCAAGATTGGTAGTGAAGTGACTAATGTCGATTAGGTTACAGAGGTTGGTAGGGGCAATATTTGTCTGGAAAGTTACAAAGGGATTTTCTAAGTCTAGGAAATGGTTTGGATCAGGTCAAGGAGGTTGAGAGAGTTAAGAGGGAGAGATATGGCTTGGTTAAGTCTGGTCAGAGGTTTAGTATGTCAGGTAAAGAGGAAACAAGAAAGGAATCTTTGTAACTCCTTTACATGGGTATAATCAGAAGTGTGTAAGATAGTCCAGGGTAGATATAAAGAAATAAAAGAATAAATATTTAAATGACCTATAGTATCAGTGATATACTTAGCTGTGGTGGTCGCTAAATGATAAGTGTCTAGTTGATGGTCCCTATCATGGAGTTTGAACCTAAGTGCATGAATAGAGAGAACAAGTGGGTGTTGTTGGTCCTTAAGAGCTCAGTTACTAATCGTGATTGACTTACGTAGGGTGATTGTAAGCCTAGATGTCAAAAAATAGAATGCCAAGAGCCTGAATGAGAGAAGAAATTATTTTATTAATTTCTATTGACTTGAACTATAGGTTGGAGTTTGGCTTATATTACCAACATCGACGATCTCGCTGACATGAGCCATGATCCTTCTAACATCGGTCATGGGTTGACTGACATTAGTGGCCTTAGAATAGGTAAACCTTTCTATTTTTGGCCTATTTTCTATTGTTATGCATGTCAAGTGTAACACCTATTATAAAATGGTAAAGATAAGAGGTTAGGAAGGAAGTAGTTGTTTAGGAATTTAGTTTGGAAGTGGGAATAAGTCTTAGGTAGTTACGATGACGGGACCGGGTCTTAAGGTGACTCATCAAGGGAGAATTAGTCATAGAGTGAGGTGGCCAAGTAAGGTGGCAATAAGGGTTTTTAATTAACTTAATTAAGTATTTTAAATGTGTGAGGGGTAAAAGTATGGGTTAGGAAGATTAATTATTATTATTATGAAAATGGGTTTAGGAGGGTTTCAACACAAGGAGTTACGCACGTGTGTTTGATGTAATGTTGGCATCTATAGGACCACAATCACCAAAAAAAACTCTTCAAAAGGTGGTGGGAGGCCACAAACTTCTTCATATAGACCTATTGGGAACAATCATGCCTCGACTTTTATTAGCAAAATTATTATACCTAATAAAGTTTCTCCACCGCTTGTGTGTACTCCATAACCAGTGGCTTCTTTGGTTGATGTGCCACCCTCAGTTCCACCATCACAAACCTCTCCTAGGGTGAATATTTCAAAGGAAGAACAAAGTTTGGTCACCCTAGACTATAAATTAGTGTTTTGGTGCTCCTATAATCCCCCTCTCGAGTAAGAGGAATTTATGGCTCATAAAATACACTCATTTAAAATGAATTATTTTATGCCCAAAAAACTTACATTGAGTGGATAATGCCTGAAGTGAATCCTATCTCCACTCAATTTTATCTCAATACTACTCATTTTAAACATGAAAGAATAGTGGGGCATATTGTTAGAATTTATAACCTAGTACCCCAACTAGAGGGGGATACTAGCTAGATCCAGTGGTGGTCGAATGCTCTTGCTTGCACTACCACCTTTTTTCATATCTATCGTAACAAGTGGCCTCTTTCCAATGGTGTCTAAATAATTCTACAAACTATGAATTTATCCAAGTTTCACAAGAACTCAAGTTGTCCCCTTTTAATGTTCAACTTAAAACCCAAGTAGCACATTCAAGACATAAGCTCCAAGTTAAGGAGGCTCACAAGGATAGAGGTGTTCAATTAAGAGATTGTATGCACTAGTTAAAAATAGGAGACAAAGTATCTAAAGACATTTTTTCCCTTCTCTCCAGGAGAGCCTCTGATAGAAATAAAGTTGTCAAAGAAGGAAATGCTTAACTTACCAAACTTATTGGCATTCTAAAATATTTTATTCATCATTACCATGGTGTGATTTCAGCACAAGCATCTTCTCCAAAATGAGAGGTGGCTTTACATCAATGCCTCTAGATGGTACCTTTCAAAGTTTTTAATTTGCAAAAGATTGCCTATGATAGGTTCTTATCTCTCAACAACCTCCATGAGCCTATTAAGTAGATGGTAGTTGAAAAATCTCTAGGAATTGATGGTTTTTTCATGTGAATTCTACCAGACTCTTTTTGATATTATTGCCCCTCATCTTCATAAAGTTTATTCTGAAGTTGTTTTAACTAACCATTTGGGTCCCCTAGTAAATTAGGGTAACATTGAGTTTATTTCCAAGGCTGGAAATCTTGAAATTAAAACAAATTAAAGGCCTATTACTTTGCTCAATGTCTCCTAGAAGATTATTTCTAAGGCCTTAACCCTTAGGGTCAATTAGATTCTTCATTTAATTATCAAGAGTGAACAAATTAACTTTATTTAGCATAGATTCATTTTAGATAATATCATTATCATTTGGGAACGTATGTAATGATTTCAAATATCCAATCAAAAATCTATCAAGATTGATTTTGAGAAGTCTTATGATCGTATTGACTGGCCCTTTATTCTATCCATGTTGTAGGCCCTTGGATTTGGCCTCAAATTTTTTCAAATGGTTAATATGCTCTTTCAATAGTCAAGGCTTATATTAAAATTAATGGCACCCAATATTCTTGATTTGAACTTCATCATTCTATCCACCAAGAATACCCTTTAGCCCCTTATTTATATGTGTAAGCAGTAGAATAATTTAGCTACCTTTTAGTTAATGACACTGCTATGGGTTTAACAAAAGGCATTTCCCTCCCTTAGTCTGACAGACAAATTTTGAATGGCCATTTCACATATGACTCTTTTCTCACTCTTCAAGAGGAAGAAGATTCAGTTAAGAATGCTATGAAATGTCTCCATATTTTTTGTTTGGTTTTAGGCTTATCTATCCAATGGAGAAAGATTCAATGACATCATCAGTCTTTCGGTCCCAAACTTCCTTGGTTGGAGGGATATCAATGGTAGTGGCTTATTTCAGGAGTGTAATTTAAATTTCTTGGCATACCTTTTGCTTTTTGAGCTTCTCTTTCTGATCTATGGTCTTATGTGGTGCAAAGAGTAGAAAAATTTTTTTGTCTAGATTGCAAAGCCTTTATCTCTTGTTGGTAAATTTTAGATTTATTCTAAATTTTTGGTAGCTACTCATATGTATTATTCTTCTTACTGGGCCCCTTCTAATGTTGCTTACAACAAGTTATAAAAACTCTTAAGAGATTTTCTATGGGCTAATTTTGAGGGCCACAAGGCCTTCAATAGAGTTGCTTAGAACATATGTTGCTGACCCAAGGAAGCTAGTGGTTTCAGCCTCTTAAACATCAAAATTCAAGGCCTTGATCTTGGTGTCAAATGGATTGTTAGAGGTATTATTGGGGATGAAGCTTGGAATATTCTTCTATGCCATTGTATTTCTCAATGGCTTCCATGTGATATAAAATCTTGGTAATGTCTAGGACTTCACTCCCTTCTCATTACCCTAGTGCCAGTCAAAATTAAGGGGGCCTTTATTGTTCACAGCCTAGGAAAAGTATATGATAAAATTAAGAATCATATTACTTAGGTAGGTGAGGGTTTTAGTGATACCCTCTCCATTAATTCCCAGTCTCTCTGGTGGTCACCTTGTTTAAACTTTCATAATGTTCCCTTTGCCTTAGTCCCTTGCATTAAAGGGTTAAGGCTTTTCAGAAAAGATGTGAAATTTATAAGTGATCTCTTTTGCAAGGAAAATCGGGCCTAGATCACTTGTCAATAACTTTAGAACAAATTTCATTTAAATAATTCAAATGTAGAGGTTATAGTAAAAATTCAAGGTTACAGACCTGATGAATATATACAAAAAATAGGGGTCAACTCCCTTATTCCTTAGTGGAAGGACTGGCATTGGCCTATGTCCACCCCCTTCTCTCGATACTCCCCTCAGTTGGGTTATATGTTATTATCCCTTTAACATATCCCTGGTGAAAATTTAAACCTTAGATGGAATCTCCATTCCAGACATGGGATTTGAGCCAAATGCTTTAACAATATGTGGAATGCTATCATTGAGCCCAAAAAAGTTCATTTTTTTATAGTGTCTTCTTTATCAAAGTTTGTCTATGGGAAACTAACTTAATCATTTGGGAGTCTCAAACCCCATCTACCCATCTTGTCAGAAACTAGAGACTTTTAAGCACCTTTTTGGGTTTTACTCTCACACATAATCTACATGGCATTGGATTCAATCCCTTTTTCAAGGATTTTGAACTAAATTTTTCACATGGAAAATGTCTCTCTTAGGGGACTCAGCTATGTTTATTGAAAAATACAGCAAATTTTGGTGGATCTTTCTATTTGACATTTTATTTCAAATATATAAAGCTAGAAACTATGCTTGATTTAATCATGAAGAGCTAGAACGTAGTTTTTGTGTTACTAACAAAATTATTGTTCTATATAATATCACTCTTCAAATTCAAACTGATAAAGTTCACCTAGAGATTAACCACCTCCAGTATCTACTTGACCATTAGGGAAATACCCTGTGCATAGTTAGTGAAGAACCTCCTAAGCCTCCATGATATTCGATGCCTCCCTGAGGATGAAGGCATGGACCATGCCCACAACATTCCAAAACTAGATGCAAGAGTCATTCTCCTCGTCACTCACCACCTCACTAGGCTTCCCCACAATATGATGGTCTTAATGACTCATCCAAGTCTGGAATAAAAATATTTCAATTGATAATAAATAATCCTTCAAAAATACCCTACACATTAACATGCTTTTATGTTTCTTTTTATTCTCAAAAATCACCATTAATATATACGTACAACATATGTAAATGATGATGTACAAAAACTCCATTAATACACCCCATTTAAGAATTCATGTTAATAAATAAATAAATAAACAAACATTGTGTACAATTATTTCTTACGGCTTAATCATTTTTCAAAACCCTTTTCTTACGGCTCAATCATTTTTCAAAACCCTAAATTTGATCATCAATTGCTCTTCAACAATGTGAACACAAATTATTTTGTTTGATTTAATTATTACAAAATGCATTACCATAATAGAGGGGAAACCAACCTTTCAATAAATCAAGTAGTTATTTTTCAACGATAAATTAAATATTTATTTTTCAACCAATAAATTGATTGATAAGATATGTTTGATTTAATTATTGCAAAATGCATTACCATAATAGAAGGGAAACCAACCTTTCAATAAATCAACTAGTTATTCTTCAACAATAAATTAAATATTTATTTTTCAACCAATAAATTGATTGATAAGATATGGTGGTTGGTAATTTTAATATGACTTTTACAATATTATGTCTTTTTTTATTATTTTTAATGTATCCACATTGAACTAATTAAAAATAAGAATAAATTATTTCATTTTTTATTTAATTATTGTAAAATACTTTATAAAATTATGGTGTTAATGAAGATGGAAATATTTACAACGATAATAGAAGGGAAACCAACCAAAGATTTATTTTTCAACAAATTTATTTGTTATTTTTTGAGATTGATAAGTTGAGAGAAACCTCTCAATAAATCAAACATTTATTTTTGAACAAATTCATTTGTTATTTTACTTGGTTGATAAAAATAGAATATTTATTATTCAATAAATTTATTTGTTATTTTTTTTTGACTAATAAAAATCAAACATTTATTTTTCCACAATAAATCAAACATTTATTCTTCGACAATAAATCAAACATTTATTCTTCAACAAATTCATTTATTATTTTTCTTGGTTGATATTTTTTTTTTTTTTGGATAATAAGTTGTGTACACCATTACACCTTCCAACCCTCAAGATACCATTGAAAGAATATCTACTAAAATACATACCTTAAATAAATCTATGTAAAATACAAAGATAGATATCATTATCGACATCTTTATATCATATTAAATTATGACATCAATGAATTAGGTACATCCAATATCAATAGGACATAATACATTTAAAATGTCACATTAAATCTTAATTCTAATGCTAAAACAAATTATTATAAGTCTTATTTGAGCAAATAATTTTCTGCTCTAAACAATCAAATTTCATCATATTACATATCACCAAAAAAAATTCTAAAATTTTAGATGTTAATTTTGAAATATTCTCTAAGAGGTTAATTGACAATATTCCCTTTAACATTAATATAGTTATAAATGTGTCTTATTTAATAATATTATATAAAACTAAGGTGACAATTAAAATAGTTTTTCATATCTTATAACAGTTGTCATAGCTTAGCACGAACAACATGTAATTGGCCATGGTGGCTCTAGCATTGAGCTGAGTACAAGCCCTTAAAATTATGGTTTTATGAGAGAAGAAGTGCATATGTTCTTGGATGTCAATCCCTGCTAGTTCACCACAAGAAAAGATTGGGATGCCAAAAGGGCTGCAAAAGAAGCATCTTCAATGGCGGATCCATGATAATACAAATCAAATCATATAAAAATGGGTCCATGCAAATCCTATGCATTGTTGCAAAGCATACATACGTAGATAATATATCTAATGCATTCCTTTATTCTCTTTTCTTTGTAAAGCATGGCATTGCTGCAAAGCATACATACATAGATAATATATATATCTATACGGAATATTTTCAATGGCGGATAATACAAATCAAATCATATAGAAATGGGTCCATGCAAATCCTTTATTCTCTTTTCTTTGTAAAGCATGGCATTGCTGCAAAGCATACATATGTAGATAATATATCTATCTATTGGAACATTTTGAAATGTGGAAGACAACTACAAATAAAATTGTAAATAGCCAAACAAAGACGAGTCCATAAGAAAAGGATTTGTTTTTGCCTCTAACGGATTAGGGATTTTGCTTGCTTGCCATCACAAATATCTTTATCAAGTTATTAAAAAAAACTTATCATCATAACCTTTTTATTATTAACCTACTTTGCCTTAATTAAAATTTATTATCACATTTTAGCTTAAAACCTCAAAGACACATTCTCACTCTTAATTTACATGTCTCAATCTTTTGTAAATTTTGTACATGGTACATTATATTAGAAATATATATATTTTTAAATGATATTAAATATAATAAAATTTAAATATAAAAAAAAAGAGTTCGATACAATTAAATTTGTCATTATGAAAGAGTTACAATTCAACTAGTGAGGATGATGGTTGTTTATATCCATCCACTAAATCATTATGAAAGGGTTGTAGTTTAACTAGTGAGGATGATGGTTGCTTTTATCCATCCTCTAAAGTAAAAATCTCTCTAAATACTCGATATGAAAAGTCAAGCGATTAAAATTAGAATTATATCTTGAATAATTTTGGTGCTATAAATACACCCCTTATGACAAAATTTATCCTAGAAAATATCTAAAACTACTGTGTGAGTTAAGTAATCTTGTAAACAAGTCAAATGAAAATATAAATAATTAGAGAAAGCATTAGAAACAACTCCTATAGAGTCCCTTAGTTATTTGTTGGCATAGTCATAGCCAACCCTAAAGTACTTATTATAAATTCACGAGGACTAAAATATCAGACTCTATTAATGACTTTTACTACCATGGCTTCCCAAACTCTAGTTTCTTGTCTCATTTAAACTGAACAAACTACCTTCCCTGAAGCTCATAGTTTTTTATTGGTGAGGAGGGATGGAATTTAGATTAGATGTGGTAAAACATGCATTTAGTTTATTGAGTATTTAATATTATGTTATCGTATTGGTCCATATGCATTATTTATAAAGGGAATGATTATTATCATGTGTCGGCTTATACTTATTCAATATTTATAATTCTAGTTTTACACAATTACAATCACCCATGGAGCATGACTTGTAATGGTTAAAAATGTAGATCATAGAACTAAAACCATTAGGGGATTTATATATAATAGCACTGTGAAATCAATTTGAAAGATAAATAAGAATGTTACAAAAAAATTTAAGTATATAAAATTATTTTAAAATTGTTTTAAGAGTTTTTTGTCAATCCAAAATACCTTGCACAAAACTACTTTGTGATATATTCATTAGTCTGTTGGGTATTTCTATTTTGCAAACCTCTTCCAAATAGAAAAATGTTAAGTAATCCTTTGGTCTAAGACCATAAATCTATTTTTCATGCAAACTCTGTATAATGTTTATATAAATCAATTCAACACTCCTCTCCTGCAAGTCCAAAATACACTACACATAACCATATACATAACCACACTTTGGTACTCCCTTTGGCTACCTTGGTACCATAATATAAACCCTGAATTGTTATCTACCCTACTTGTAATATCCTCCTAATAATTTTCAAAGATAATTCTTTGGGAACAAGGTGAATAAAATCCTTATCTTCCATTTTGATGTAATCTAGCTTCGATCCATAACAACTTCTTAAAAATTACTTATATTTCATTGATCGATAGCATTGAAATAATAATCTTAGATGCTCTAATCTATGATGTTATTCTTTCCACTAACTAGCCACAATCTTGCTTCTTTTTTTGGTGTTTCTCAAAACCCAAATGCAACTCTCCATAACTGGATACATGTTTCTCAATCATCCTCCTAAGTTACAAATGCAAAGGAATAATGTTGTAAACATTTTTTATGTCCAAGAGTAAATCTATGCCACCCTGTTTCCTTTATCTTTGTTCAAATTTATACAACACATCCTTGCTAAACATTATCCAAAGTTTATTTTTACAAATTACTAACATATAAAGCTCTCTATTAGAAACATAAAACCACATTATATGGATGGTAATATGGAGATGAATAGATGTGGATTTGTGAATTATAAATTTTTTTTATCTTTGATGATGGCACCATTTTTATAGCTTTTGACAGAAAAGTAGAGTTTATTGATTTTAATTATCATATAGATTTAATATTTACCATGTTATTTTATTTGATTCATTTATATATGGTAATAGGTAGCATTTTTTGAATTAGAACATCAATTTGAATGCTTGCATTTGGAAAGCTAGCTAATGCAATTGCAATGTATATGCTTTAATACATATTATAATCTTCCTTATTTCAAGTTTATCAATATTTTGGCCATGTGTTTCTATAAGCCTGTTTATTTGTAAGATTGTATACTTGTTCCCATAAATATGTTTTGCAAGAAGACTCTTTACAATATCTATCTAAATCATTTCAAGAGTCCTCTCTTATGAGTCTAAAATAGCCTACAAATAAAGATGCACATAACCGCACCCTCTTACTCCCTTTAGCTACCTTGGTACCACAACATAGACCTTGAATTGTTCTCCAACCTAGTTTTAGTAAATTCCTAAAAGGTACTTATATTTCATTAACTAATTTAATTAAAATAAGAATATTATATGCTTTGATCTATGATGTTATTCTCTCCATTAACTAATCACAATCTTGTTGCTTCTTCTAGTGTTTCACAAAACCCAAATCCATCTTCTCCATACATGGATCCATGTTTATTGGTCATCCTCATAGGTTATAGCTATAGGAGGAATAATGTTGTAAATATTTTTTTATATCCAATTGTAAACCCCTACCACCTTACTTTCTTTATCTTTACTCAAAGTTATACAACACATCCCTTATAAACATTATCTAAAGTCTAAATAGTGAATGTAAATAATTATCATACCTTCCATCACACATTTCAAATACAAAGCTTAATATTCTCATGTATCCACAATATTTTGATGCTAGATAAACATATAAACTATGTTTTGGAAATATAAAAATTTAGACTTTTGTACACAAATTACTAACATATAAAACTCTATTTTAGAAACATAAAAATTTAGACTTCTTTTTACAAATTACTAACATATAAAACTCTCTATTAGAAACATAAAACTATAATTTATGGATGGTAATATGGAGTTTAATAGATGGGGATTTGTGATTTTTAACAATTTTCTATCTTTGATGATGGCACCAATTTTTCAACTTTTGATAAGAAAGTAGAGTTTATGGATTTTAATTAAAATTTGTATTTTATATTTACCATTTTATTTTATTTTATTCATTTGTCTATAGTACTAGTTATCTTTTTTTGAATTATAATGTCAATCTAAATGTTTGCATTTGCAAAGCTAGCTAATTCAATTTCAAGGCATCTATTTTAATGCATGTTGTAATCTTCTTTATTTTAAGTTTATCAATATTTTGGCCATGTGTTTCTACAAGCCTGTTTGTTTGTGTAAGTTTCTACTTTTTCTTATGTTCTACTATGTATTTTATTTGGTGTATAGCTTTTGAATCAAGATATATAATACAAATTTCTCATCAATTTACTTGGTTTCTATTTAACGAACTATGTTATTTGGTACATGCATGTGGTTTTTTGGTTTTGGCCAAGATTTCTATTTTTATTATTATTGATATAAAATTATTTCAAAATTATCTCAAGAATCTTTTGTCAATCTAAAATAGCCTACACAAAACCACTTTATCGCATATAATCACTAGCTTGTTTGACATATTTGTTTTCCAAACAAAAAAATGTTAGGTAATCCTCTGGTCTCAAACCATACATCTATTTTGCAGGCGAACTCTATAAAATATTTGTATAAATTGTTTTAAGAGTCCTCTCTTGCTAGTCCAAAATAGCTTGGACATACTGATGTACATAACCACACTCTGGTACTCCCTTTGGCTACTTTGGTACCAAAATAAGAATCTTAGATGATCTAATCTATGATGTTATTCTTTCCATTAACTAGTCATGATCTTGTTGCTTCTTCTGGTGTTTTTTGAAACCCAAATGTAGCTCCTCCATAAATGGATCCATGTTTCTCAGTCATCCTCATAGGTTATAGCTACATGAGGAATAATGTTGTAAATATTTTTTATATCTAAGAGTAAATTATTGCCACCTTGGATGATAATTTGGATTTGAATGGTTGGGAATTTGTGATTTACAACAATTTTCTATCTTTGATGATGGCACCAAGTTGTTAGCTTTTGATAGGAAAGTAGAGTTTATTTCTTTTAAATATCATTTGGATTTTATATTTATCATTTTATTTCATTTTATTCCTTTATGTACGGTACTAACTAGATTTTTTTAACTAGAATGTCAATTTGAATGCTTGCATTTGCAAAGCTAACTAATGTAATTTCAAGGTATATTCTTTAATGTGTGTTGTAATATTCCTTATTTCAAGTTTATCAATATTTTGGCCATGTGTTTATATAATCTTATTTATTTATGATATTTTATGCTTGTTTTTTTTTCTACTATGTATTTCATTTGGTGTATAGCTTTGGAATCAAGATATATAATGCAAATTTCTCATCAATTTACTTGGTTTCTACTTAAAGAACTATGTGTACCTATTAAATTAATTTTTAAGAATTGTTACATTATTGGAATTAACCATATATATGATATGACATCTACTATTCCATTGCATCGATTCATGTGTATATATTTCCATCTACAAATGGGTTGATCTCCAGACAAAAAAAACTAGACCTACCCTACATAAACCAGAGTATCTCCATTATATTTTTGCATCTTCCCATGTAAATCTCTATGATAAATCATCTCTATTACTACATCCTCTATAGACCAAAAAAGTTAAAATATGTGAGGGATTTGGCACATGCATGTGATTTTCTAGTTTTAGCCAATATTTTTATTTTTTATTCATATTGATATAAAATTATTTCAAAATTATGTCAAGAGTCTTCTATCAATACAAAATATCCTACACAACCCACTTTGTGGCA
This sequence comes from Torreya grandis, assembly GCA_037957365.1. Lineage (NCBI taxonomy): Eukaryota > Viridiplantae > Streptophyta > Pinopsida > Cupressales > Taxaceae > Torreya > Torreya grandis. The sequence goes on from JARHVA010005645.1 coordinate 917,129, forward strand.
TATACTCACTAGCCTATCCAACATATATATTTTCCAAAAGTTATCCAAACAAAAAAATGATAGGTAATCCTTTGGTCTCATACCATAAATCTATTTTTCATGCAAACCCCCTACATAAAATACAGTATCTCCATTCCATTTTTGCATCCTCCCATGTCTATGCCTATGATAAATCATCTCTATTATTGCTACATCCTTAGAAGGTCGTAAATAAGTCTCAAATTCCCCTAGGATCAAACATGCAATCTATTTGATCTTCATCCATTTACCATTTCACCTCATTATTTAGTCAATCCATTGATTATATTCACCCATGGCTTATCCTTGCATTTTATTGTTGTGGATTTTAAATTTTTAGAGAGATTTTGAAAAACCTCAACAATTATCAATTGTTTTAACTACTTCCCTGACTTTCCTTTGGTAAGTAAGACATTGCAAAGTCTATAATATTGATTTTTTTATAGAAATTTTCATCTATGACCTTTTAAACATCAAAAAAAGAAATGCATAAATGTAAATCAAGAAATAATACACATGCATAATGATCAACAATTCATTTCTGTAGAAGACTACATGCCATTAACCCAAGATACTTCTCATAGCATAGATGTTTCTTTACATAAAAAAGACCTTTTTAGAACTTGTATTTTTAGAACCAATGTTGGTGATTTCTTATTTGATGCATTTCAAGTCTTATTGCATTTTTATTACATATTGACAGAGATTCATATTGGAATTATAGAACATTTTTAGAACTATTTAGAAAATAATGACCAAAGATAGAATATAAGTTATGAAGTTTTCTATCCTATGAATTTAATATTTATCAAAGGTAAGAATTTGCCTATTGTCATCGATCAACCAACAGATTCTCAAAATCTATAATGATAGTGCCTAGCCACATTTCATATATGACATAATATTTTTTGAAACAAATAGATGTCATACACATTATGAACCTTTGATAGTGAATAAACATAGTGAACCACAAGTACATGATTTTTTTAATTGCATATGGAGACTACAAAAAATAAATAGCCAATATTTACTACAAACATAAAAAATTGCACATGAAAAAACCATGAACATAAAATCTATGTCCATTCTACAAATATTGAATATTTCATGTGCAAATACCACAAACATAAAATCTATCATGAACCTTAACAGAAAAGTAATAAAAGTTTTTTAACATAGAAATAACTGACAGTCCTATACATGTTTATTTTATTTGTAAGCAATTGTATTTCAAACATAATATGAATATTTTTAATGAAACTAAAAAGAGCACATGCCAACAATCACTTACAAATAGTAAAGCCATTTGAAAAAATTATATCTGCAAATTGCAACCAATCATTGAAAAATACAACACTTCCTTAATTTACAACACCTATTAATATTAGACTAAAAAAACACCTAAATTCTATAATTATGCTATCAGACCTTGAGGAAAGACTTGTTTTATTGATAATTGAATTTTCTCAAATAAGAGATCTAGGCTACAACAAGCCACAACTTAGATTAAAATGTCCAATTATCATTATGCCATCAAATGTTGAAAAATATTAGAAAACATTTCCTAGATCCATAGATAAAAGGAAAACAGTTATTGTAGCTCTAAAATGTTGATTAGAATAAAAAAATCCATATCAATAAGGAAACATTCACCCAAAAATTATTATTTAAGAATTTAAACAACTATCTATAATAAAATTGTACATTGCTCATAATGTGTAAATTAACTCTGATTAGAAAACATTCATATCTTCTAGTGTTATAAATGATGCAAACAACAATAGTATTTGCAATGAATCTAAAAAAAAATAGAGATAATAAACTAAATGCACCTTCTGACATAGAAGAAACCTATTCTGATGACATTCTAGTTCATGGCTTTAAAGATTCAACATGAATTGTTGCATTGTAAGATAAGGTAATTACCCCCTGTTAAAGGGTCAATAGTAGATAAGAAGAAGAAAAATAGAAATGGAGTAGTCTAGATTCATCTGCAACTAATTTTGTTTAAACTAAATTTTTATGGGCATATCATGGAAATCTAGGAACTTCAGGTGCAAGTTACATCATCAAAAAATTTAATGGCTCCTTAATTAGAACCATTTCAATGGAGCTTCTTGATGGAAGAAATAATGAGTCTGAAACTCAAGCTCTAGTAGTTGGATTAAGTTGGCCTTGGATTGTGAAATTGCTTTTCTATAAATTAAAGGTGACTCTCAAGTCATAATTCATGTCTTGTTAGGATAAAAAGTCATGTCTTGAAAATTGAAAAACATTATCTCTCTGACCTAGCTTAAGCTAAGCTATTTTCAAAATTGGATATGTTCTCATTGCTTTTGAGAAAGCAATAAAGAGGTAAATTTCCTAACTAATGTGGCTATTGATCAAGAGGAGCTAACCAAGGTCGGTAACACCAAGGATAGATGATAAGATTGTTTAGGGGTAGAATTGGTGGATCTCTAAGTTTTTTAATCTTTTTATTAAGTGTTTTAAAATGGTTTTATTTCAGAGGCCTTTTATTATATTTAAGAAAGGTGATAGTGGAGGTGATGATGATTAGTAATAATGGTATGAAGGTGGATTTTATGGGGCTTTTATGGCAATTCATGCAAGTTAAGTGGATGAAAGTTTATATCAGCTATGGTTAACACTTTATGACATTATGGTTTTGGGTGTTGTGTTGGTTTACCTCTATAGGTAGAGCTATATTTCATTGAGTCACTACTCTATCCATTAATATTTAGTTGGGATAATACCAAATAAATGGATTTCACAGGTAGTGTTTCTAGAATGCGGATCATGAGTGTTTTATTAGTGCCAGTTTTGGAAGTGGAAAAAACATTATAGGTTATTCTGGACATGAAGATACTAGTAGAGAGCAAGAGAGTGAGAGTGAATTCAGATCCAGGAGCTTTTTTTAGGAGCAATTTATGTTTGGTAGTGTCTAATCGAAAGAAGATTAAGGAAATGGCAACATTTTTTATCTGGATCGAGCATAGGGTGGATTTATTCCTAGCTTTTGATAATCTTTCTTCAGGCCCATTTTGGGACCTTCCATTTTCTAGGAAAGATAGTCTTGGTTTTGTTCCTCTGTCTATGTTTAGAATCTTGAAAGAGGGATTTATTTCCCTGATTAACTTTGCTCCTGATTTGGAAGAAGTGTGTTTGGCTAAGGGTGGGAAAGAAGAAGCCAGGGGTGTCTTTATGTCATTCCTATAAGATTTACTAATTCCCATAGCACAGGTGGAAGTTTGGTGTGATAAAAGGAGGACTCTAGGAAAATCAAAGGTAATTAAATGGTTAACATGTCATGTATCCCGAGGTTATTTTTCAGCACCTCTTGGTATTTTGAATAGAGTCAAGTTTCAAAGTTGCAAGGGTTTTACAAGAGAAAGTTGAATTTTCAAAAGTCTATGGGTTCTAAGGCCTCCCTATTTGATAAATAAAAGAAGGTGGAAAGCCCAAAGTCAAGTGAATATTCACAATTTTAATTGGTTCAACATCCTCAAGCACAAAATAAAGCTACAATTTAGAGGTTTGGTTTGTTGGTTGATGGAGCATGGAAGGATATGAAACTAGTAATAATTGACTAAAGGTAGGTTTTGTTGTAGTAGGTTCCTTTTTTCTGTTCTGCTGGGCGGTTAACTATGGTTAGTTTTTGCTCAAATTAGCTGGTATAATGTCTAACAGAATGTTATGTAAATAGAAAATTTGGTTTATAAATTTTGGTTGGTTTTGTGATGGTTATATACCTTGATAATTATGTTATCAAGATATACCATATGATTTTTTAATTCCTCTATGTTATCGAGAAGGGGACCCATAAGCCCTGATATCAATCTAAAAAATGACAAGGTAATTACAATATCATCGACTAAAGAATATCATCCACTTGGAATTTTTAAAGATAAAAGACTTGGAATAAATGAACTTTCCAACACTTTTCTTTGGTGATCCTTATGGTGAAGATATTATTTCAATATTTATTTATGAAAAGAATCAACAATGAGAGTTGTTACATGCTAAATGACAATTTTCATATCATCTTACCAATTTATTCTTTAAGGTAATAAAAATAATCATATATCAAGTTGGAAAGACTATGTGGTTGGTATTAGAAAAGGCTAGCTAAAAGGAAGAAAGCTTTTATCAAAGGACATCAAATACAAACCAAACCTAAAGAAATTGCTTAAATTAGAATTTAAATATGTAGATTTTTTAAAAATACATATCTCCCCTAATTACATGTAAGGTCTTAAAAAATGTCTTTATTATGATACACCAATTAGGACCACCAACAATTTTCTTAAATTTTACAAATGCCAAACATTGTTGGTAACCATTAATTAATGCATTGAAACAATTGTATCTAAAATACAAAAAAAAGGTTCTAGATTTGATGGATTCAATAAATCAAGTGGTGATTCATTTCTTGTAAAAATATATTTGGTCACATGCACACACTATTATATACATCACATTAATGCATTAAGGCAAATGTTGTGCAATGATGAATTATTACTAGGACAAATCACATATTATTTTTATGTGACATAATTTGAGCATAGAGTAAGTGCTCATGATCATTGGTTACAATGGATAAAATAATCAATGATATATGTAAATGATCAAAATTCAACAATTATACATTTTATAAACAAGTACATAACTTATGATACTGTTGTTTTAGACTAAGGCAGCCAAATTACATATACACCATCATACTAGCAACCGTAGAAAAAAGGGAAAATTTTGTAGCTATAACTTTCCACAACTACCAATTCAAGTGGCAACAATACTTGAACCTTTTGAATAAAAAGATGAAATTGCAGAGGTAACATTAAATTAAATTTATTTTATACTAAACATAAAATGATATACTTATTTTGATGACTTTGACACTTTTTCACATGACCTTGACATGGATATAACATAGTATATAGTAATTTTTGTCACCAAATATTGAACCCTAGAAGGGGGTGTTCAATCCTCTTCCATATTTGGGCAACATAGGAACACTTTTAGGTATGTGGGTGTACCTATAGTGGAAGTGAGCCTCTAGGTTTAAGGGCTAACACCTTGAATGAATCTTGAAGTGATTATCACCTAAAGTAGTTGATTGCTTGGTGGGGAAAAAGGATAGGAGTTACATGAAATGAAATTAATCTAAGGGGTTGATACACCAGTATTATTTACATATGACCATTATACTTCATGAACTAAGAAACAAGGCATACAAGCTTACTTCCAAGCCCTTAGAGATTCTAACATAAGTGTTTCAATATAGAGGTGAGATGTATGAAGGTTATCCATGGTAAGTGAACCATAAGGTAGTTTTAGACACTAAAACTCATTTTACACTTAAGATATAGACCCATACACTTGACCACATTTCATATGTTATACTAGACTAGGAACTCTTGCCTAAAAATGAGAGGATAAGGGAAAAAAGGATAGAATATTATCACTTTACATCACCATACCTCACTTTGCACACTTATTAAAATGTTCATGAAATCAAAACTAAATTTACATTAATTATTAAAAAGAAAAATACAATTTCATTCTAGTAGGGCTTTTCCATACACTGAGTGGAATTAGAATACAAGAGTCAGAAAGGACACTACTTATAGGACATGAGAGAGAATTGAGAAGAGAGAAGTCCAAGAGTCATAAAAACACTTGTCATGATAAGAGGAGTTAAACATGTAGGATAATGGAGTAGGAGACATACCATGAAAGGTATCATTGGACAAATATCCCTCAAATGCATAAAACTCTTGAAATGTGGCATAGGATTCCTCATTCTACATAATAAAACTACCTTCATCATTTGGCCTTATTGTAACAGTCTATAATTGACTAGGGACAATTATCATGATTTCACTAAGAGAGAGGGGTTGTATACATGCTAAATATTTCATTGGTTTCATCCCTATTCATCAAGATTCATTTGGAGCTAAGCTATCACTACCTACAATCCAAGTAACTCCTCTTTCATTCACCCCTCACACTTAGCCTCAAAGTTGGATTTAATTTTCCATGAAAATATATACATAAGAGTGAATGACACATGTCAAGACCTTCCATATCCTTATATTCCTTAGGCACACTTTAAAACATCATCCACTTAAAGTTTTCACCCTTCTCATTATCTTACACACTATGCCAGTTTTGACTAACTAAGATGAAGGCACTTGAAGAAGCACTTAAGAGTTTTTTTGAAGCATGAAATTATCATGGTGAGTTATTATAATTCATAAGATCTCTCCCAAATTTTATTACTTCCTTTGACTCTTCCTAGAATCTATAAAACACACAAAACTATCAAAGAAACCAATTCTACACCTTGTCCCTATAGGTAAGGTAGAACTAAATATTATAGGAAGGTTCCCTAGAGAGTCCTCTAAAATCTCAAAGTCATTTCCCAACAAAACTATCTCATTTTGATGCCATTCCTTCTTCATTGGGTCTATAATGTGGCTTTGAGAGGGTTTGTAGATGTTTTCACCTTAAATTATGTTTCATATAGGTTTCACATTCAATCCTCCAAAAAATTACACTAAAAACTTCTTAGAGACCCTCTTTAACATCTCTCAAATTTCAAGGCTCCCATGCAGAGTCTCCAATTAGATGTGAGCTTCCAAAATTGTCCACTTGAGCTCTCTCCTTCATTTTGCATAGGCCTAAGTTGGTCTTAAGATAAAATTGGCTTCCCTATAGATTATTTTACATCCTAAAATATTAGACACACTTTATACCTGACTAAAGACATGTATACATGGATTGGAATGTTCATCTAAGTCTATAAATCATAGTGGATCCCCAAATGGCAATAGGTCTAGTCATACACCTAAAGGTTTTGACTATGATTTTGAAAGTCTAGGCCATTATGCTTAATTTCAAATACCTGTGGGTTTTTTTTTAGGTTTCTCTATGTCCAACCCAACTTCCTACAAAATTTTTCAAGGCATATACCTTCTTCAAATCATATCATTGTCATTTGCTTTATAACCTTGTAGTTTCCCCATTTCCTTGAGTACCCTCTATCTGAGACATAATATAGGGCATCTCCTATTTCCTATCATGCCAAATGGAGATATTAATGTCTTAAGGGGGTCATGAGGAATTTTCATACGAATTTTTATGTTTGGTTGATGCCCCTAACACCCTAAAATGCCTTAAAAGCCAAAACAGACCCTTAGCTAAGCTAACTATTTTCAAGGTTTTCTCATGGATTATAGGTTGCCTTTAAAAACCTCTTTCACCCTATTTACATTCCATAAGAATCATTATATAGTCAAAATTTTTATGTAGATCCATTTAAACACCTTTATAACTTTAGTATTTACAACTTCTCCATAGCATACCATACACTTGACGATATAAATGATGAGTGTGCAGGGTTACAAACATGGATTGTAGTGTGTTTGAAACTCAATTTATGCTTTTTATCCTATCTTGAATGTATCAAAAATATACCATTATTTTATTTAATGCATTCCTAACATTTCCAAACCTTCTACAATCTATATTGGCTACTTTAATGCATACCTTACTCTACTCAAACCTGATTGTGTTTCACCTTGGAAAAAGGGACCTACCTACAAGTGAAACTCTATTTTTGGCACTGTATCTATGACCTTAATACCTTATTTAAGTCTTAAACATAGCCACATAGTCACTTATATCATCTTAACCATGTATTTTTTAGACTAAATACCTAGAACAATCATCCTTTAGGTTATAGTCAACTACAGTCAATTACAACTGACTATTTTAGAGAAAAATAGAGTAGTCCTGTAGGTGGCTATCAACCTTGAAAGGTGTGTCACATGATCTAGATAATTTTTCAAGTATTTAAATTCATTGTATAATATATTCATACCAAACCAATCACCAAGGCAACTAACTTTAGGACATTATTGACTACATTCAATAGTAAGTAGCACTTTTAGAGCAATAAGGGGGCCTATAGGTGGTATTATGAGGTCATATCCTATATTTTGACTCTTTTTGATAACCTTTCAACACAAATGTCCTTACTTCCAACATTAAAGAACACCTACCATTAATACATATTTACATACTACCTCTTGAGGGGTATGGGTCATGAAAGCTCAATTTCCTGTAAATAACACTGAAAGTTAACAGTGGGTGAAAATGTGACTTTAAGGCTTCCAAACACCACTTCCCTTCAACCACATATCCATTTAATTTTTCATGATCACACCCTTATGTTAAGGATAAAATATTTTCACAAGTAGTTACATCTAAACCCTTTGTAACATTGTTTCATGGCCTCAACAGAGTGGATCAGGTCTATGTTTTGTGTTTTTAGGGATTTTGTCATTAAGTTCATAATCATCAACTCTTGAAGTGGGTTTTCACTCTTACATTCCAAATTATCACTTCAATCATGAATATAATAGTCTCCCCAAAATATTTATACTTTAATAAGGTTTAAAAACATGTTCTAGACTACTCTATGAAGCATTTTAGGTCTCTGTGGTGCCACTTATATGTGGGTATTTCCATGTGTGCATGCATTGAGTAAGATTGTGAAAAGTAAGCATGGTAAGTGAGAATTAAATGAATTTTATATCCTTTCAAAGTATCTAAATTCATCCTTAAAAATTTTAAGGGTTGATACAAGCTTTAAAACCTCCCTTCTAATGTCTTCAACCTCTTGTAGGTGTTGATTCAGCTACATACCAGACAGTGAATGCAAACATGAAGAATGCCCATGGTGTATGAAATTTTGATGAGGTTTATACCACATTAAAATATTCAAATTTATACTTTTCATCATGTAAAAAATAAATCACTAAAAAAAATCTCCTTCAACATGATTTTCCTCTTGAGAACACCTATAGGTGCACATCTATGGTTGACTATGTGTATATGTTACATATAACTGCCACCATTGACATTCTCATGTTGATTGGAGGGTATAATATGATTAATAATGTTACAAAAGTATATCCAACAGCTTTTAAAATTCCATTATAATTCAATGAATGTTCTCAAGGCCTTTATACACCATGACTATAAGTGAGAATGAAATGGGAGTTGACTGTGTTTCATACTTCACTGAAACCTCTATGATACTAATCTTTGAGATTAAATTTGTAAATATGGATATTTAAATTGCCTTTGATATGAATAAAACATCATGTCACATTGGATTGAATCCATTTCATAGAAATAGAACTTGTGTAAATGGTGAAATTTAAGTACAAGTTCACTATCAATACCTTCTTGCAACATGAGTTGTTTGAGATATCACATCCTTTAAATGCATGAAAAAAATCATGATAAACATGATAAAAGATATAAAACATCATATGGAGGCAAAATCAACAACTGAGCTATATGAAATTGTTTAAACAAGGGCAAAACCTATAGGGTATGGGAAACATTAAGCATAAAAACATAGTCAACTTGTTAGAGATGGTTAAAAAAGAATAGGAAACCATTATATACACTCCAATCATGAAATTTAATTTTAAAAATTTTAAAATCACCTCTAAAATGCATTTGACCTAGAAGTTCTGCAACTAGTCATACCAACCAAAAACATGTTGACTATTTTCATGTGCATGGTGAAGTGATAAGAGAGAAGAATAGTTTTAGATAAAGTTTGGAACTTACAAAGAATTTCATGCATGGAAATGGGTTTTAAGAAGCTGAAGAGTCATCCTAAAACCTTCTACCATGTGCCACTTTATCTCATATGTTGTAGACCTCTTGAAACTCCTTATTTTATAGTTATTTTCTTGATTTTCAGTTATCACCTGCATTTTTTAGATAAGACTAACATTCCTAACAAGGAATATAACATATTGGATGTTTTAGGTAAATATATAACACTTTGACACCTTGAAAACTATGCTACTTCATTTAATGCTCATTTATGACCCCTAAATGACACAAAATGACATAAGGATTAAACTAGACCATGACCAAGGCTAAATCATATGAAATGACATCAAATAGACTATGAAACACCCTATAACATTATATTATACCCCTATATCATGTTTTTTACTATAGGGGGTTGACCCATTTTGACTTGTGATTAAAATGGTAAATATTCTTGGTGATTTCCCAAGGGTGGTATGCTTGTTATGCCAAGTCTAGATGTCTAATCCTATCGATTGGGATATGGAGTCACATATACACTATTTTGACTCATAATTTCCTTTGAAAACACACCAAACAATGAAAAACTAACAAGAATCAACACACAAGACAAGAAACTAAGCAAAATCACACTTGTGCTTCATGAGCACTTGTGGAACACACACACACACACACACACACACACACACACACACACACAAACCAACTTAACTAACTCAAACACTAACTAGAATAAAATGAAAAATTCTTCCAAGATCAAAGGGGAAGTTTTAAACTTCTCTTTTTCATGACGTGAAGAATTGAATGAGACATGTATCCTTTTGACCCTTGGAATTGATGCCTCCATCTTCTTCATTATGTTTGCCAACTTCATTGGCATGGTGTTGAATGAGTACCAAGCATCTCCAAACAAGATAGCTATGGAAATGAAATCTTCTTGCATCCAAACATTTTCAACTTTCTCATATGGATCCTCAACTATGACCTCTAATGGTGGTTTAACAAGACATACCTTCTTGATCTCCATGGTGTTCTCAATAAGATTAGATCTACTTTCAGCTACAAGTTCTTCAAACTCATTAAGGAGATATGCATAGTCCACCCAATATTTGTCATTGTCCTTCATGGGAAAATATTTTTCCACCTTCTCAAGTACTTGACCCTTAACTTCTCAAAGCTCTTCAAACTCTTGAAAAAACTTCATTTTTAACTACCAATCATCTTCACTCTCTTTGTCACCTAGAACCACTACTTTAATCTTCTCTTCTTGATGTATGAGGTCATCAAGCTGATGTTATCCATGATCCAATGCATCTGAGGGTGATTCAAAATAAAATAGAGGTATTGAGTCATCTCCAAGAACTATATCTTCTACCTTGTTCTCATGATATTCTTTTAGGATTGTAAATTTTTGAGGAGTGACTTGACCGTCATCCATAATAGTACACTCTAGTTCATGCTTGAGATGGTCATCCACCACTTCATGATTAGATATGAAGTCGTCTTCAAATACCTCTTTCTTCAAGTCTTGGACATATTCCTCATGGACAACTATAAAATAGTCTTCAATATGTTTCTCCTCATTAAAAAAGGTTAAGTTACCCCTATGTTCACCAAGGGGAGTCCCTATGATTATCTCTTCCTCATAGTCACTCATGACATCTTATTGATCAACTATGACTTGAGCTCTTTCCTCTTCACTTGATTCCCTCAAGATGGGTTCTTTTTAAAGAAAGGGTGAGATGGAAGGTTTATGGATAGGCTCATGTGAAGGAGATGGAATATGAGGTGTAATGAAAGGTTTATGAATTAGAGATGGAGTTTGGGGTAGTAGAGGGCTTGTGAGTGGATTTAGGAAAGAGGAATTCACTAGTAAGCTCATGGGGAAGTGATTTATTACACTTATTATAAATAAAAACACTTATATAAGTAGGAGGTGAATCTTGCCAATATCCTCTTTGAGGATCTTTAATAGAAACATGTTCATTTTTAGGTCCTTTGTCTTCCCACATCTTTATCCTATATATTGAGCATTGAAGTCACTTATTTTCCAAGTCCATTTCTTCTTTGATACCCCATTTAATTTCATCTTCATCCACCTCATATGCACTCATCCATACTTAGAAAAAAATTCTTTACCATTCCATGGGATGGTTAAGAACCACATCAAACTCATTATCCCATGTTCCCATATTGTCTTCACTATCTAGTAGCTCTAGTAGGATTGCCAAGAAGGATTGGACATGATATGGGGTTGATGGAGGAGGAGGAGGGTAGTGATGGGGATTAAGACTAGCTCTATGTTGTTGGATTTGAGTTTTTAGGAAGTCATACCTTGTATTTTAGTATCTTTGTGTACAATATATGGAATCATCTGATTCCTCATGACAAGACTCATAGGAGTAATCTTGAGGCTGATAGGCATCATAGTATGAATGATAGGGCTGATATTGGGACTGATAGGGAGGAAGTTCTTGATATGTTTCTTATTATGCTTCCTCATAGGGTTGTCCAACAACATGGTGTTCATATGGAGAGGGAAATGGAGGACTATAGGGCTGTCATGGATCATAGGATCAATAGCCTTTGTGATAGGACTGTTGAGGAATAAAATGTGGTTCATAGCAAGGCTGATAGGGATGTTCATGATAGGTTTATTCACCATTAGTGTTCATATGAACCTCATATTTCAAATGAGATACCAAAATTGATCAGAATATTTAATGAGATATACTTGGGATGCTTAAAACTAGAAGTTTTCATTCAGTGTTGCCATTGGTGCTAACTTGATTACTTCAAAAAGATTATTAAAGAAAATACACACCAACAATCTTTCCACTCTCTTGGACCTTGGTCTCACCTGGTGTGCCATAACTATTTTCACCAAATATTACACCCTATAAGAGGGTGTTCAAGTGTTTTCTATATTTTGGCAACATGGGAACACTTCCAAGTATGTGGGTATACCTATAGTGGAAGAGAACCTCTAGGTTTAAGGGCTAGCTCCTTGAAAGTATCTTGAAGTGCTTATCACCTAAACTAGTTGATTGATTATGGGGAAAAGGGATAGGATTTTCATGAAATGAAACTAATATAAGGGGGTAATACACCAAGATAATTTCTATATGACCATTATACTTCTTGCACTAAGAAATAAGGCATACAAGCTAACATCCAAGTCCTAAGAGATTCTAACATGAGTGTTTCAATATGGAGGTGAGATGTATGATCGCTATCCATATTAAGTGAACCATAGGCTAGTTACATAGACTAAATCTCATTTTACACTTAAAAGACAGACCCATACACTTAACTACACTTCATATGACCTGTTAGAATAAGAACTCTTACATAAACATGAGAAGATAAAGGAAGAAAGGATAGACAATAATCACATTGCATCACCATACATCACTTTACACACTTATAAAAATGTTAATGAACTTAAAACCAAATGTGAATCAATTTTTCAAATGTAAAATACAATCTCATTCTATCAAGGCTTCGCCATACATAGAGTGGAAATATAATACAAGAACTAGAAACGAACTTGAGAGAGAATTGAGAAGAGAGAAGTTCAAGAGTCATAATAAAACTTGTCATGATGAGAGGATGAATTAAAAATTTAGGATAATTAATTAGGAGATATACCATGCAACGTCTCATAGTACAAATGTCCCTCAAATGCATAAAACTCTTGAAATGTGGCATAGGATTCCTCATTCTGTATAATAAATTTTCCTTCATCATTTGGCCTTATTCGAACATTATAAAAATGACTAAGGATATATCTCATTATTGAATTGAGAGGGATTATTTTTATACATGATCAACCATGCATTGGTTTCATCCCTAATCATTGAGATTATTCTAGAGGTGAGCTATAACTACCTACAGTCCAAGGAACTCCTCTCTCACTCACCCCTCACACTTGGACTCAAATTTGGATTAAATTTTCCATGAAAATAAATAAATAGGAGTGAATGACACATTTTAAGACCTACCATAGACTTATATTCCTCATGTACACCTTAAAAGGTCATCTACTTGAAGTTATCACCCTTCTCATTATCTTTCACACTATGCCAGTTTTGATTGGCTAAGACAAAGGCACTTAAAGAAGCACTTAGGATTTTTTATAAAGAATTAAATGATCATGGTGAGTTATTATAAGTCATAATCTCTCTCCCAACATTGATTCCATCCTTTGACTCTTCCTAGAACTTATAAAACATACAAAATTGTCAATAAAACAAATTTACACCATGTCCATACAAGTAAAGTACAACTCAATATTATTGGAAGTTGCCCTAGAAAGTCCTCTACAATATAAAATTCATTTCCCATAAAAAAATATCTCATTTGGATGTCACTCCTTCATTTTCTACATCAGGTCTAAAACCAGGGTTTGAGAGGGTTTTTTTGATGTTTTGACTTTAAATGATGTTTTAGACAGGTTTGACATTCAATCATTCTAAAAATTTCACTAAAACATTCTTAGAAACCCTTTCTAAAATCTCTCAACTTCTTAGGCTCCCATGTAAATTCTCCAATTAGATGTGATCTTCCAAAACTATCCACTCAAGCTCTCTCCTTCATTTTGTATAGGGTTGAATTGCTCTTAAGCCAAAATTGGATTCCCTGAAGATTATTCTACATCCCAAAATATTGGACACACCTTATACCTCCTTTTAAACATGTATACATGGATTAGAATGTTCATCTAAGGCTAGAAGTCATAGTTGACCCCCAAATGGTAATAGGTCTAGTCATAGGCCTAAAGGTTTTGACTATACTTTTACAAGTTTAGGCCATTATGCTCAATTTTAAATAAATTTAGTGGTTTTTTAAAGTTATTTTATGTCCAACCTAACTTCCTACAATTTTTTTCAAGGTTTACACCATCTTCAAATCATCTCATTGTCATTTGCTTCATAACCCTATTGTTTCCCCATTTCTTAGAGTACCATTTGTCTAAGATAGAATAGAGGGTATCTCCTCTAGCCTATCATGAAAAAAGGAGATAAAAATGTCTTATGGGGGTTATTATTATGTTCCATACCAATATTTAGGTTTTTTTATTCACCTAATAGCCTCAAATGCCTTCGAACCCAAAATAGACCCTTAGATAAGCTCATTGTGTACAAGCTTTTCTCATGAACTCTAGGTTGGTTTTGGAAACCTCATTTACCTTGTTTTTATGCCATAAGCATAATTATATAGTCACCATTACTATGTATATCCATTCAAACACCTTTATCACTTTAGTCTTTGACAACTTCTCCATAGCATACCTTATACTTGAATGGGTACAAATGTTGACTGTGCAGGGTCACAAACATGGACTAAAATGTGTTTAAAACTCACTTTATGCTCTATGTCCTATCTTGAACGTCTCAAAATTATCCCATTATCATCATTAATTCATTACTCACGTTTCCAAACCTTCTACCATCAATATTATCTCCTTCAATGCATACCTTACTCAACTCAAACTTGACTATGCTTCACCTTGGGAAAAGGGACCTACCTATAGATGAAAATCTATGTTTGTCATTGTATCTATGACCTTAATACACTATTTAAGTCCTCAAAATCACCATATAGTCACTTATGTCATCCTCACCAAACACTGGTTAGGCCAAAGACCTAAAATAGTCATTTTTAGGTTAGAATCAACTACAGTCAGCTACAATGGACTATTTTAGAGCAGAATGGAGGAGTCTTGTAGGTTTCTATCAAACCTAAAACGTATGTAACATGATATAGATACTTTTTAAGTCTTTAAATTCATTTCATAATATTTTCATACCAAACCAATAACTAAGATAGTAACTTTAAGACATTTTTGACTATAGTCAATAGTAATTAACCCTGCTAGAGCAACAAGGGGGCCTATAGGTGGTATTGTGAGGTCATATCCTATATTTTGAATCATGTTGATGACCTTTGAACAAAAATTATCTTCCTTAAAAAATTAAATACCACCTATCATGAAGACATATCTATATGCTACCACTTGAGTGGTTTAGGTTATGAAAGCTCAATTTCTTATAGATAACACTGAAAGTTAGCAATGGGTGAAAGTCTGACTTTGAGGCTTCCAAACACCAATTATCATTTTGGTAAATTTAGTTAAAAAAAGTGTGATGAGAAAAAATTGTGCTTCATAAATACTACAAACAACCACTGCATCATCCAGATGTCAGAATTGTTATAGATTTAGTCATCCATTCAATGATAAAGCTCAAATACATCATGAAATTTATTCAATTGTATGGGATAGCTCCCCTAAATTATTCTAATTTGATATCTTATTTTTTGTATAAAATTATTCTATAAGCTAAATTCAAAAGTCTTAAACCCAGGAACAATAAATTCAAGCTAAATCCCTCTCTAAATTTCAACATAATCCAATGATGGAGTACAAGGTTTACATTTTTAGTGCTCATTTATCTTGAAAAGTTATGTACTAGCAAGGAGGCTAAAGCTCACTAATGAGATGTGGGTGAGTTGGTAAAGTGTCATGGTTATTATAATCCCCACCCAAGTTTAAATCTCACTATGGTATTAGAGGTTGGATGTGGCCATCATTGGTATTCTTGATCCCTAGGCCCCCATCATGTCCCAAACCAGTTCGTATCTCTAGTCAAAAGAAAATACTTATAAAAAAAGAGGCTATAGCTCAAAAAGGAATCTTAACCTACCTTTCCTATTCTATAATAATATTCAATACATATGCACATATGGTGGGACTCTTACATGTCAAGGCTAGATATCAATAATGTAAGATGAAAATTGTTCATAAATATGTTTAGCATTATTGATTGACTAAATCATTTTTTGTTTTCTATTATAGCCATGTTTAATTAATAAATTTATGCTAGGTCTTTGACTAGTAGACTACAATTCAACACCAACATTGAGAAGGCGAGAATCCTTTCCTTTTCTTTTTTTAATTTTTCGCATATGAAATCAACTTATGCATGCAAGAATGTTGTTTAGGACATTAGTTTATGATATTACCATTTCAATTTAAACCATGTTTTTTATCCTACCATAGTCTCCACAATAACATATTATATATTAGGCACTAAGAACAGCCAAAGCACCTTTGATTAGAGGGTCTTCTTGATCTCTACAAGCAAATGAAAAATTAAAATAAGCACTAAGAATCCACTTATAAAGTATTTTCACAATCCTAAGTAGTGTCCTCCAAATGTTGCATTACAACTCTAATTTTACATTCAGCTAAAAATCAAGATAGGGAATTGAAGTGTAGCTTGATACTTTAAGAAATAAATAATTTTTTGAGATGGGTGTTTAAATTTTATCTATTGCAAGTGCCTCTTATGATGGTATGTATCATCTTTACACAAATATACTCATTCATTAATTTTTAGATTTTGAATAGGTAGAGCACCAATATGAACTCTAGTAAATGATGTGTTGTTTGTTGACAAGCTTTTGTTACACAATGAGTGTTGCTCTTTTTCTAATGGGGAGTATGTCAAGGTAGGGTTTGTAGAACTAGAACACGGGTGTCATGAAGAAACATAAGATATTGGTTTATGGATCTTTATTTATATGGAATTGTACATATAGTGGGCCTTGGGCATTTTTGATAGCCAATATTTTTTTTTTAAAAAATTGTCTCAAACACTTTGTAATATGTTGGCTCAACTTGTTATGACCATGTTTATGTTGAATCCTCTAATTGATGTGGGTAGGTTACATAAAGAAGATTCAAAAGTCCTTGGAAGAAATTATCAATGATCTTTGTCCAGAATACTAATAATTCCAATTTTGAGAGTATTCATTCTAATCCATCTAAAATCCATCAAAAAGTATCAACATATTTAGCATATATTTTTTTATCTATGAAAGGTGATTGAAATTTTCTATTTTAAGTTCATCAATTCTATCAAATTTGGAATTGGTGTTAGTTTAGAATTTCTCAGATATTTACTTGTATTTAAGAACATAGATAATGTTGAGTGTCAATTTTAGAGGCCAATTTTATTATTCAATACTTATTTAACAAGGGTCAGTTTCATCAAATTTATGGTGCTTGAGGGCTTGTTTACGATAATTTTACTAAAATTAAATCTAACATCTAAACCTCAAATCTAACCTCTACATATAACCATCAAATCCAACCTTCCTTTTTCTAGTTAGAAATTATTGATGCTTTAATTCAAGATGTGGAGCAATAAGTTACAATGTTATGTGTCACTTTTATCAAGTACCAATCTATTCAAATAAGGTACAAGTAAAGTCAATACAATTCATTGTTTATTTAAGTTATTTCCATCTAAATGGTGTAAGTTAGGATCCATTATTGGCTTAATGTTTAATATTTATTTATTCAACAATGCTTTCACTACTTGTGTTGCATAGGCCCATCAGACTTCTATGGATGATAGCCTATAAATGAAACCTTTGGTCAACTTGACAAGTCAGGCACTCACTAATGATTGAAGGTAAAACAACAAACCAAATTCAAGAAACATTTCATTTGTCATTGCCAGATGATCTCATATTTTTTGGCTTTTAAAAGGACTCAATCATGCCTAAATTATGTGTGTCAATATGTTATTGCAAAGTTAGAATCACAAAAATATGTATCTAGTATGTTTGTTCTTAATTTTATTCAATTGATTTCCATGCAAATTATTGACCTAAATTTCTAATCTCTTATTCCTTGTTGTAGTATGTAAGATTCTTTGCTTGTGTAAGGCCTCAGTAATTGATTTGGATTTTCATGCTATATATTTATTGGCTACAGGAATACCAAAAGGCTATTGCTATGGACCCTACATACAAGCCTATTATAGAATACCTAATGGATATTATGACCAATTTCAACTATGTTTTGTAATGCATCCCACCTATTATAAATTAGAGGTTGTGTACTCATAAATGATGCAATATGAAGGGATTCATAAATATTATGAAGATTGAAAGTTAGATATGGCCCTTACCTATTTTAAAAAGCTATGTTGCAAAGGTCTATGTACACTAAAGTGTATTGCAACATGGGCATCATAAGGTATGAATCTATATGATCATTGCATGTCATATCATTCTCTAAAGATATTATTCCAGTGTTAGACTAGATTTCTTTTGATGTATCTAAAATATGTTTTGAGTAGGTATCAAGCCATGTTTCCCAAATTTTAAATTACAAAAAACAACATTTCCATAACTCTTAAAGATCTTTGTATCAAGGTACAACTTGAATTTTTCTTGGTTTTAATCCTTCTCAGTTATCTTTACCTTTAGATTTTGTTTATGTTAACTAAATTGTATTTTAGTCTAAAAATCTTAAAAGAATATAAATTCAGCGAAATCTTTTATTTGATCCCCCATTAGTGCTTACATTATTGGCTTTGAGCACTGAAACTACATATGTTTGCACATGCTTAAATTTAATTTAGAATTGTAAAATGTTTTTTGCTCATACTCTTAAGCCTCCTAAAAATATTATTCAGATAATAAGGGATTATGTTTCAAATTTATAAAGAAATCAAATACCTAAGAGGAAAAGAACACCTTCCAAAAGATTTTATTTAATCCCCCATTAGTGCTTAGATTGTTGGATTTGAGCACTGAAACTACATATGTTTACACATGCTTAAATTTTATTTTCAATTGTAAAATGTGTTTTGCTCATACTCTTAAGCCTCCTACAAATGTTGTTTAGAAAATAAGGGATTCTATTTTAAATTTACAAAGAAAGCAAATTCTAAAGAGGAAAAGAACGCCTCACAAACATAGCAAGGAATTCAAAAATGCTACTAATAAATATGACTTGTTTTGCACCTACTAGATCTTAAAACTACCTGACACTATTGACATGACATTTCAATTAATTCTCATTGTGACTGATATTCAATTTGGTAATGGAAAAATTTTCATTTGCATTTAATGTGTTGTATGCATCTCATTTAATTGAACTCAATGTTGTTTCTCCATCTCATCCTCTGCATGCAACTTTACACCTCTTTTCAATCCAAGTGTTTGTCTTCTCTTCATCTTTCTACAGGCTAATTTGTATAATAGATTTTGTATTCGTATGCATAGTAATCATTACAGGCTTATAATTTTCAATATTTTTATTTAGTAAAATGATACGCCTTAAACAATGCACTAAATTAAAGTCTACTGCTTCACTAAGAATTCAAACAAAAGTCTATGTATTGAATCGTTATTTTCCTATCACTATTTTCTTTTCTATAGGTATTGTTGTGAATTCAAGCAAAACTCTGTGTATTGAATTGCTATTTTATTTGAAATATCTGTATTGTTTTATGAATTTTAGAACTTGGCAAGGCTATTAATCCTCCATGATTTTGCATTGTCTACCAACCTTAATCTCTTGTTATACTTTGATTTTTCTTTTTCTTTAGTTTTATGTTTTACTGTCTCTAGAGATCTATTACTCATGATGATGATTATGGTCATTGTGTTGTTGCCTATCTTGGTTTTTTCTATGGTTATTTTGATAGAATATAATGATACGAGAAGACATGATAATACCATAGAGCTCTATGAATGATGGCTTGCACAACACGATAAGACTACAATGGCCTTGATGAGAAATATCAAAGATTTAAGATATTTAAGGACAATTTGTTGTTTATCAACAAGCATAATATGGAGAGTGGAGCCTTCTTCAAATTGTGTCTTAACAAGTTTGTAGATCTGAGCCATGATGACTTCAGCTTGTCCAACCATATTTCAGCCTATATTATTGTCTTCAAATTCAACATTTTACAAATGTTCAAAGCTATTGTCCCATAGGGACTTGGTACTTTGTGCCCCTTATTATTATTAGTTTTAGCATGTTATTAGTTTATGCCATAGTAGGAATCGCTCTAAACAATAAATTGTAGTCAACAATCCATATCATCCTATTCGTTGACACAACAATTTTTCATGTTCTCTTTATATAGAATTAGTATAATTTTAAAACAAAAATTTTAATAGTCAACAATCCATATCATCCTATTTGTTGGCATGACAAATTTTCATGTTCTTATATAAAAAATTTATAATTTTTAAAAAACAAAATTTAATGACAACATAACATTAAACACGCCATTTTTAGTTCATGCATAAATCATTAAACATATATTTTTTTAAATAAAATTCTTAATTTTTCCAATATTATTAATTAGTAACATTAATTATTAACATTAAATTAGGAAGAACTCCCATAAAATTTTCAATATAATTATTATTCAAAGACAATAATATCTAATTATTAAATTAGTATATCTGATTATTATTAAGTGCTAATTCAATTCAATAATATCTAATTATTAAATTGTTGTAATTGATTATTATTAAGTGCTAATTCAATAATATCCACATCCTCCTCCAATATTAAAGGCTTGAGACTTGGTAGATAGTAATAAAAATTTTTATATGCATACACATAAAGGCTTAACATAATATTTTTTAAAATCATGCATCATCTAAGAGTTCAAGTAGTAATGATAATTTTTATAACCATGCATCAGCACTATCATTTTTATTTTTTATTTCTTTCTTCTTTTTAATTAATCAAATATATATATTTTCCCAAATATTTGTTAGAATGAATAAGTCTATCAAATAATAAAAAAATTGCAACATTAAATCTATTATACTATAAAACTCAAAATAAAACATTTATTGACATGAACAATTATTCAATCAACCATAAATAGTGGTCCTTGTTTAAAAGGTTGTTCTCTTAACAAATTACATCATGAATGGAAGCTAAATTATGCTTGGACTCTTGCAATTCTTGTTTACCAAATTTAAAGGTGGAGTGGTGAACCTCTCATTAATCAACATGTGGGCTATGGCTCTATAACCCGTCTCTATAAGATGAATACCATCCCAGTTAAAATATCGTTTTTTGTTTGGACACAAGATAGCGTTCACATTGCAACTCAAAGATGGAGAATATTTGTACTTTCCACCTTTCCCACAACAAACCTTGAAAACATTCTTTTGCAATCCTGTAGAAAAAACATAACTCAAGTCATTTCCATAACATTATCAAACATTTTTTTAGGTTGTATCTTAGGATTTCTTAGATCTTACCAGATTTCTTGGGATTTCTTAGATCTTACCAAATTTCTTGGGATTTCTTAGATCTTACCAAATTTCTTGGGATTTCTTAGAATTCTCATTGCGGCTGAATGATTATCTGCATTTACAATTGAGACATCTTCAGGGTTTATTTGAACCTCTTGTAACATAATCCTTAGGAGATGGTTATTGTATTGAGAAAATTCATTGAACTTCACTAAACACACAATTTCATCAAATTCAGAAGAAGAATTATTTGGGTGTGTTGATAAATACGTAGGTGAGCACCCAATGGGAAAATTTCCTGAAACCAAGAATTTCTTTCCATTTTCTTGAATCAATGTCTACCCAAATATAAGAGATATAATCAAAGTCATGCAAGTAAAAAAAAATGCATGCACATAAGTCATGCAAGAAAAAAAAAACAAAGCTGTAAACCATTAAAAAAAAACTGACCAACCTCAAGGGGCATTCTGATAGTTTGGATGATAGAAGGTACAAAAAATTTTACTTCCTCTATGGGCATCCCAATGTCAAAAGGGTAATTTAAATCATTTCCACCAATCTCCCCCAAGACAAATAATGAATTTTCAAAATGCTTGTCACAATCTAGCACAATGACACCATGGAAGATGGATTAAAAACAAACCTTTTTACACCCCACTATCAATAAATAGCTCCATAATAATATCATATAGTACCCACCAACCTACCTTTTATGAGAGAACAATACACCTTCTTGAAATATTTAAACCAACCAATTTGAGTATTTAGGCTCAAATTTGTGAAAATGGGGATCTGTCTGTTTTCAAAGAATGAGGCATCTAGGGTTGTGTCTCCTGCTATAGTAAAATTCACACCAGAGCTGTAGTCTATAGATTTGTTTAAATATGGAGGCAAAAATGGCAGCCCAAATGCTTCGGCTAGACATAGAAAAATAACAATATCAAAAACATATAAATACCATATATATATATATAAGAAAAGACATTAATGGTATAGTTGGAAGGATTGTAAATGAAAGAGGAGTTGTATTGGTGGCGGAAATGAAGGAGAAAATGGTTAAAGGATGGAGACAAAAACGCCAAATTTTTTCATAATTTGATTTGAGCAAAAGGATCCTCAAGCCATATTATTTCTATCAAAGTCAAGGATGGAAGGGAGTTGTAACTAAAATTTGAAGTTAGATCAAGGGCAGTGAGCTAATTTGAGACTCCTTTGACAAGACTAAAAGTCTCAAACCTTTTAGCTCATAACCAATTCCTAAATTTTTCCCAAAGTTGGGGACAAAGAATCAAAACAAGGGCCTCATGGCTCCCTTTACATTATAGGAACTCAAACATGTTATTTTTACCATGAGAGAAGATAAAGCCCCCAGCCCTAACAGTTTCTTAGCTACTTTTCCCCATGCCTTTTGGGAAATTGTAGGAGCACAGGTTATGGATATAGTTAAAGAATTCATGAGGAATATGAAAATTAATTTAGACCTAAATTTTACTTTTCTAACTCTAATTCCTAAAGGAAAAAAAAATTACTTTTTTGGGATTTTTGACCTATCTAACTATGTATTACCATATATAAAATCATATCAAAGGTAAAACATTTTAGGCTAAATCCTCTGTTTGATTCCCTTGTTTCTAAGGAACAAAGGGGTTTTGTCCTTGGGAGGAACATTCAATAAGGATTCTTAAAAACACATGATATTATTCATTCCCTTATCCATATCCATATAAGGGGAATGCTAATGAAACTTGATATCAACAAAGTGTATGATAAGATAATCTAGCACTTCTCAATGAAAGTTTTGTAGAATATTAGTTTTTATAAGGAATGGTGTGATTGGATATTTAACAGCACTTCCAACACCAAATTCTCAATTTTGGTCAACAGATGTCCAAAAAGTTTCTTTGAATCCACCAAAGGCATGCGGTAAGGTGATCCCCTTTCCCCATTTATCTTCATTCTAATTGCGAAAGCCCTTGGCTGATCCATCAAGGGAGCGATTGAAGAGGAATAACTAAGGGAATAAATGTGACTTATGGGTTGGAAAATTTCATCCATCAACAGTTTGAGAATGATACCTTTCACTTTAGCTCATTCTCAAAAAGAGAAGCAAGGAATTTCAATAATATACTCAAGATGTATGTGGAGGCATCATGACAAGAGGTGAATGATACAATGCCTGAAATATTCTTCATAAACACATCATGTCAAACTCAGGGAAAAATAACTTGAATTATAGATTTCAAGAGTGAAAAATGGTAGGGGAAATATCCAAGCATTCTTTTAGTTTTGGTGGCTGACAAGTCCTCTTTTTGGAGTAACCTAACTAAAAATTTGCATGCTTATTTATCCACCTAGAAAGGTAAGTGGCTATAACTTCATGGGAGGCTGACATTAATCAAATATGTACTAAGTGTGTTACCCACCGACATGATGTTTTTTTCCATCTTCCTTCCAAGGTCTTGAAGAACCTTAATCATATCATGAAAAAATTCCCTTAGTAAGGAATGGAAGAAAAAAATAAAATTCCACTGGTCAAGTGGGACAATGTCTATTTGCTAAAGAATGAAGGTGGGGCAGGGATTATAAAAATTAATCTCCAAAATCTTATGTTGGGATCTAAATTGGTTTGGCATATGTTCTCTCAACCTCAGCCTTTTTGGAGTAGATTCTTACAATAAAAGTACTTTGGCAAACTAGATTCTTCCAATATCCTCACTACTACAAATCACTCTAGGGTTTCCCATACATGGAATTTTATTTTGAAGTTCCACTCCATCATCACAAAGCACATTTATTGGGAAATCAATAATAGAAGAATAACTACATCTTATGTCAATTCATGTAACAAGCATAAGCTATTGCGGGAGTATCATGAGCTTAATGAAGTTAGGGACATCATATATACTATTTTGGATAGAAAGTTAAGAAATCATCTCAAGCTAAGGAGTGAATATGGAATCGAGTCATGTAAATAGGTAAATTTAGATGAAGTTCCCATCCTTGTAAGTCAATAAATCATTTTAATTATTTTACTCTCCAAGAGAAAGGAATTTATAAATAATATAGAAGACAATATTTAGTGGTGTTGAGTTTATTTTTATCCTTAGTTCTACACAACTAAGTATCAGTCACATGCATAGAGGAAGGGAGAAGCCAACATGGTAGTATGGTGTACCGACATATTATGTGAGTGACATTGTACACTCACTTGAGGCACATAGCCTAGACCATTTCCCATTGATTCTATCATATGATGGTAAATAGACTCATATTACTTAGGCATTTAAGTTAACACATTTAATCATTGTTATTAGAAAACATCATTCTAGATTTATCCATTTAATGCATTCACATAGTGCAAGTACTCTAGTATCATAAAGAAAAATTAACACTAAATAGATTCAACACATCAAGATTCACAAAATATTATTTTCATTGATCTCATTTGATAAGATTACAAAGGTACTTCACTCAGTATGTAATCTGTCTAGATCACTATCTTAATAGAAACATCACACCTACTTTCAACAATAAGTTTTAATAAGAGACATAGGGGTATTTATACATAAGCAAACCCCTTCTCGGGTTGTATCATTAATAAAATATAGATTACAAGCCAATAAATATTTCAAAAAAAGAAGTCATGGTGAGACTTTACAATTAAGTTCATTTTGAACTAGACCTAACAACCCCTATATACTCTCTATGCTAGATATTTTCATTCATGTTCCTCCTCCTTCATGAGTTGGTGTTATATTTGTCCTCCCATTAATATTTGATACTTCCAAAAACTACTTTCTAACCACCTCTGCTTTCAACACCCTTGTCCTATTCTTGCACTTCTCCAAGACCTGTATCTTATGCTCCTTATTGTTGGTTTCCTTATCTTTCACAACTTTCATCCATTCCAAGGTCTTCTATGTTACTCCCCCTATTTATCTCTTATGTGTCATTCTCTCCCACACCATGGTTTTCCATGCTCATCCCATGCCCTTACATATCCATGCTTGTGACTCAAAAATACTTATAATATATTATAAAATTTGAGTATCAAAATTTACCTCAGACTAAATATATAGTTCATCCTAGACTATGTTATAATTTCCTTAGTTGACAAAAATGTGAAATCCACCCTTGTACTTTGCGCTTGAGTTCCTCCTAATGGTTGAGGGTTGTCTGAAGATTGGAAGTAATAAATTCCACTTCACCTTTAAATATTTTCATGTCCTCGGGTTACTCCAAAAAAGTATCTACTTGAGATGTCAAAGTCTCAAGTTAAGTGGTTACAACTTTGTAGACATCCTTGAGTGCCCTGACCTCTATCAAAAATTATCCCCAAAGCACTGAGAAACTAACATTCAGTGATTGCCAATGGGTACTTATATTTTTACCAATTCTTCAACATCCTAAAACATTTTCATGTGTAGGACCTTATCCTTGATGCTTAGAGTATTCTTATCCAATTTTTGGAATTATTATTCCTCAAGTAGTAGTCATGATTTTAAATTTTTATTTGTCCATGCCAAGTTGACAAAAAACCCATCAACGAAGGGAATAGTGGCACTTAGTTTATTCTAAAATTTATGGTAGACATCTATGGCCTTGGTAAACTAACCAGTGGCCCATAGTTTTTCCTATTTAGGATCCACCATGTTCTTACATTTCTTTAGCAAAAGGTCCACAAGCATCTCTAATTTATTAATTATTTCACCAGTAATTGAAAATCCATCCACAAGTGTTGGGTTACTTCTCAAAATTATTTGTCAAAGGCTCAAAGTCTTAAGTCAAGTTGCTTCAACCACATCTAATTAGTACTTGAGTTATTCAATTCTTTCTTTAAGCTTACACCTCATTTCATGCTCTTATTGATATAGTCAAATGACCTCCCGATGTTTGTAATGAATCTGGCCCACATCATGACTATTGAGAATGTTTTGCCTAAAAACATCTAGGATAAACTTGATGAGGGTTGCACTTACTTACGTTGGAGATCAATTCATGGGAATTACTTAAAGCATGTCTAGAACATCAACCACCTCTGGTCTTATGTTAGTGTTAGCCTTTGGAAGCTCAAATCATTCTTCATTATGATACACTTCCATCACAAAATATATCTCACATTGAGTTTGTTTCATGGACTTATGCTCAAGGAAATAACCCCACAAATATAATTATTTATCTTTTGTGTCTTGTTAGAATTCAGTATGAATTAGAGGTTTTTATTTTATCTATTGTGCTTACTTTAACTCTTATATAAGTTCTTTGCCATTTTGGGGGTCCCACTCTAGATCACTAATTTTGGGACTCTTTTCTCGTTGTTCACTGGTACTAATGCCAAGGTCCTCTATGTTAGGGACTTCACCTCTTTATACTTCTTCAAGTTTTGGACTTTTAATGTCCATTTACTACTCATTATCAAGTTGTTCTTCAAGAGGCCTAGAAGGTTATTCTTTGTTGGGCTTAATAATGGGTTCCTTTAGAGGTTGTGCATCAAGAGATACCTCACTTGTGTATGGAATCACCACTTAGGGCTCTTCCTATTCATTTATACCTAGGTAGATTGATCTGAAGTAGCATATTTCTATTATAAAATAATCCCTTAGGCTTGTATTGGTGATGGGGTTCACCTTTGTCATTTAGGCTTGGCCTTAGGCTACACCTCATGTGCCCTGCTTGAGCTAGTAGCCTCTGTTATTAGCCTCATCTCTTTCATTTGTACCCTTTTTTCTATGCATTTGTTTGGTTGAGAGGGGAATAGTTCCTTTTTTGCCTCCTGACTTCTTGATGTTCTCTTCTAGGACCTGAGCATATATAAAATCACCCATATTTTCCCTTGCATGACTATCTTGTAAGGTTTAATATCAATTTTATTAGTCTTGTGCCTCTCTCCATATGTGTGCCTTCTTTGGTAGACATAAATATTGTGATGAGTTTATATCTCAATATCAATCTTGTCTACATCAATATTTATAGGGTGTGTATCCTCAATTTAATTCATAGAGTCCATGAAATATTTGGCAATGAATGTGTAGTATAGATTGATCCATGATGATAAGTTGTTAGTTCTTGTTATCAAGATTAACATGAGAAAATAGTGTTATTTTATATAAAATGAAGCATAGGTTCCCATATGTATGGTCAACTCCTTGGGTATGTGCCATTCATTCCCAAATGCCTCCCTCATACTATCAAACCAACCCTTCATATTTGCTTTGTAAGAGAGTGTGATGGTCTGGGGACAGGTGAAATGGTTAAATATTTTGGTGAGGGACTTATGTTTTGATGTGTACACCCACTTTAGTTCTTTATTGAATTAGTTTGGTTTCCAATTTCATCAAAAACTAATCCCAACAAAATTACACCCCAAGGGAATTTATGGTTAGGCAGGCAATGCACCTTCTCAACATCCTACTCAATATTCTTCGTAAAGTACAGGGAGTAATTATAATTTGTTCCATTGTAAATTTGGTTGGTGAAATAGAAGTGGGCCATATCCACATCCTTCCACCCATCTACACCTCCTAGTTTGGTTTTAGCTAAGTGCATAGCTACTCGAATTGTAGGATTGATCAGGCTTGTGATGTACATATTGTGTCCTTCCTTTTTAAATTACAATATCATCACCATTTAATCAATTACCTATTTATCCTCAATATTTATGCCAACATCCATGCCAAAATAAATTAAACTCGTTACTTTACTAATCCACTTAGGGGTAATTCTCATTTTGTGCCCAACAAAGTAGAGGTAGTCTTCATAGATGCACAAAATTAGAAAGAGAACCACCTCTTGTGGCTTTCCAAAATAAGGTGGTTGGAAGATTTGGATCACTCATGCATCATCTTGTATGTTTTAGACTATGAGATCATAGGTGATCTCATTCCTAGTGTTTTAGTGCTCCATCTAATAGTCCTGTTGCAAGTAGAGTTAGTTTCTAGTTTGTCAATGATTATAATTGAGGCCCTGACAAGTGGAAACCTTAGACTCCCAATCATCAATGTGAAAACTATTTCTAGGTATTGCATTTCCTCAATTAAAATGGGAGAGGTTAGTGGTGTGGAAGTAGCCTTATTTCCAAAATGTGCCATTTTTTATGCCTTTCCACTAGATGTCCCTTCATCTAGCTTTGTGGGGTCTATGCCTCACATGTCGCATTTAATAGATCCTTATTTTTGGATATAAACAATACTTCTTTCTTATACATCAAGAATGGTTGGTAATGGCTCTCTACTCTTGTTATATTTTTGCTTTCATTACATCACCAATTGGGGTCCCTAAAGGTTAAATTGTGGTCAACCAACTCTCCCAAATGAATACATTTTGATTCTTTTTTTCTCTAGACTTGAAATGATTTAGCTTCCTATTTAAACCTTCTCTAATGTTAGATTTGATGCCTGTAACTTGCAACTTTCTCACACCTACTCTTATGGTTGCTTTACTACTTCTTTCATTGAATGATCTTCACCAAAATCTTTGCTTCGTATTTTGTCACTGAATCACTATATAGTCACCTCCTCTTGTCACTTGTTCACACTTTGTTGAGCCCTACAATGGCTTATAAATTTTTACTACAATTAAAAATCGAATGTCTTTCTATCTTTCATAGTCTACCCTAAATTTTCACGTCAATTCCTCCATGTTTTCATCCATCACTTCAACTATTTAATGTTTTAAACAACATGCCTTGGTGTCCATTTGGCATGATTTCCATTCATACCATTAATAACTACATGTCCCATTTTTTTGTGAGTTTTTACATCTTTCTTGAAGTGCGTACCAAGTATAAAATTTCAAATTTCCCATTTTGTTCATGGGAAACTATTTTTCTATTTTAACCCATTTTTATAAATATATTTCTTTTGTTGTCTTTATTCCACTTACCTAGGTCACACACCACTTCTTGCACCCTCATACTACCTCTTGCATTCATCCCTCACATGTCCTATTTTACGCACCCCATTATCTTATAAGATCTTCGATGTCTCATGGTTTTTCCATCGTTTCCTTTACATGCCTCCTTGGCATGCTTCATTTACACACTTTCTTCATGTGCCTCTTTCACACACCCCCTCTATGCACCTCTTGTTGTGAAATTTTAGCTTAAGTAGATTATCCATACTTAAAACCTACCCCAAATTAAAATATGTGCATGGTCCTCTACATCATAATGTAGTGCAATTCATGTCAATAAAGAAAGAGTTTTAAATACCAAAAGAGTATCAAAAAGTGCCAAACCAATTACAAAATGTGTGCAAATAATGCCATGCTTATTTGAAAATGAAAAAAAATCCAAAACTAACCTAGTGGCATACACTTTATTCACTAAATTGAGTAATTACATAGAATGGTAGGGCTAGATCCGACTACCATCGAAATGGCCTAGTAGGAATTAGGCATCTAATCGTTTTAATTTGTAAGTGCCTATCATATGTATAACATGAACAATAAACAAAAAATTCCACCAAATTTTTAGTTTACCTAAATGACATGTAAACTTTAAATCATAGACTAGGACATGCATATCAGGATGAAAAACATTGGTTTTGATATGTCGATCATGCTAAGCTTTCTATTTTTACTTCTCAACTTCTTGGACACAATGTGCAAGAAATCATGTTTCATCTAGTTAAAGTAGAGCATCTAGATGTGTTTTTAAGGAATCCTTATCATCTAATCTACCAAAATTCACAATACACAAAGAAGGTATAAATAACTCCATCGATAAAATGGGTTCAATGCCAAAGACAAGATTAAAAGTATTCTTGTTCAACCTTTTGTAGGTGCTATGATACACCTATGAAAATACAAAAAACTCAATCATCTTAATTAGTGCAACTGATATTACAAATTTTGTGACTCGGGATCTTGTTGAAGGATTCAGTTGTGCCATTTACTTGAGGGTGGTATGGTGTGGTATTATGGCATGCAATCATGGATTCAGTCGAGAGGATGTGCATTGTTTCATTGAGAAAGTATGTTTCATGATCACTTATTAAAATTAAAGGGAATCCATACCTTGTGATTATATTTTCCCATATAAATCTAGTGTTGGTTGCAATAGTAAAATTATGTATAGGCATTGTTTTAGCCCAACATGTGAAATAGTCTATGGCAGTAATGATGTACTACTCACTAGTCCTTCACGTAGCTAGTTGAATGGACCCAATGAAATTAATAGCCCATTTCTCAATGGTTCATGAGAAATTATGGGATGAAGAGGCATAGCATCCCTTCAATCTAGTTTACCTACTCATTGACAGATATCACATTAGCATGCATAAGCTTTGGCATCTTTGAATAAGGTGGGCCATCATAACCTAGCTAGAAGAACCTTTCATGTTGTTCCATCACTATCATAATGTTCTCCTAAAATGCCATTTTGGACCTATTTAAGGAATTCCACATGTTAATTTTTAATTACACAACTTCATAATACTTCATCCCAACCAAGTTTGTATAGTCCTCTGTTAATAAGTTTGATAGGGGCATCACGTATAACTAGTTACTTTTTTTATTGGGTGGTTAGGTTGTCTAACATGGAGCCTATTGTAAGAAAAGTTATAATTTCATCTAATTATTTGGGCATGTTCATAACTTGAAAATTTTTTACATTGGGTAATCATCCTCTATGGTGCATGACAGTTTACCAGATCGAACATATGAGAGATGGTTACATCTGAAATTAACTTTACTTATTTAATGACCACAGAGAAATAGAAATCTTGTAAGAAGATAACCCAGTAGTAGATTTGCCCATGCAATACTAGTTTATTTAACAAATACTTGAGTGCTTCATGATCCATATAAAAGATGGATGGGGTTTCCAACAAGTATTGGTGAAACTTCTAAAGTGCATAAACCATAGATAAGGCCTCATGGTTTGTCATCGAATAGTTTCATTCTACTATGGTGAGCTTTTGGATAGTAAAATAAATAGGATGATCAAGTTTTCCCTCACCAAATTATGATAGAATAACACCTAATGTCATTCCTAAAGCATTGACACACACATAAAATGGTTGGTTCTAATTCAAGAACTGGAAGATGGGTGTAGTCAGCAGTTTCTCTTTCAAGACCTCAAACACTTGATGGTGTTGAGTTGTCCATAATAATAGGCCATTTTGCTTGATTAATTATTCCATCAAGGCAACTATGTTAGCATAACCCTGAATTAACTTATGATAGTACCTTGTGTGACCTCATAAGGTGTAGACCTTATGTTGAGTGGATGGAACTATGAGTTGAATGATAACCATAATTTTAGCCAGATCCACCAATATTCCATCTCAACAAATAATGTCCCAATAGAATCCCAAATAGGATGGCAAAGGTGCACTTCTTCAGATTTAAACAAATCTAAAGCTAGCAACAATGTTCAAACATGAGGCACAAATTATCCTAGTGGTCATGCACTAAACCATACGTATTAGGAATTAGTCTTAACATGAATGCATTAATATAATAAATATTTATTAATAAGTTAGTGAAACAACTCTCGTAGTATTTTTAGGTATGAAATCAATGAATAAAAATTGTTAGATAGCCTACCTAAATCTAATGTGAGGATTATTGACATTCAATGATGAATTTTTATTTAAATTATATATATTGTAGTTTTTTGTCTAGTATCTACATTACAGTCCATACATAATTTTGTCAGGTATATTCATAAGGGTTTATAAATATCTTGAACCCAGTATCAACTTAATGATATAGCTCAAAATATATTGATCTAACTCAGCACAGATCTGGTGCTTCCAACATAGCCCATGGCATTAGATCTTCCACATGGAAATAACTATCCTTGAGAAGTCTCCTCACCATACCTCTCACTACTCTCCTGTCATCTTCTCCATTGAATCGTCACTCTAGTTGATCTATTCATTGTCAAGTTTAGTCAGTTTTTTTTTGAATTTGTAATGTCTTGATATTGGTAAGTGGTTATTTTTTGACTATTTTTTATGGGGGGAACCTTTGAAGACCCATGGGGAGCAATGACACTTGAAGAGTCAACTACCAATGGTAAGGGAGACTCGAACATGGGACCTACTGGGTAAAGCCCACCTTCTTTACTATTGAGTCACCACCACAAGGGCACAAACAAACATAATCTACATCTAAAGCTTAATGGGGGTGGGCTAAAATTATAATCTACATCTGAAGCTTAATGGGGGTGGAATTTTTAATGTCAATTTTTTGTTATATATATTTTGAAAAAGTCATAATAGTCAACTATCGAGAATAGTAGCTTTTATTAGATATAAGTTTTGAAAATTTATTTATGTTTTTTAGTACCTTTTATTAATTTATAATTTTTAAAAATTTGTTTATGTATTTTGTATTGTGTTTATATTTATTTTAAATATCATTTTATTATGATAAAGGAGTCTTCTAAGATATTAAAATTTCATTCATAAAAGTCATTGAATACTATATTTTATAGTATTTTTGGAATAATAGTGTGTCAGTTATTTATTTTTTTATGTCTTTTATTTTTGTCAAGTTCAGTATCGAGTTATTTAAAAGATTCATTTTCATTTAAGCATGTTTTCTTTTTTTTAATTTGTTGTCATGTCATTATTGTTAATAAAGTCTATCAAAGTCATTCTTTTTAATCGTTTGTTAAAGTAAATGTCATAGTCCTTGAGACGTAAGTACTTAAATAAATATATTAAAGGTAGATAAACTTCAATATAGTATGAATGATTTTCAAACTCTTTATTTTGATGTAATCAAATATATTATCTATTAAAATCGGTATTTGAGTTTTTCACCCCATATTAGAACTAAGGGGAGGAATGTTACGAATTAGTCCTAACATGAATGAATAAATATAATGTATATTTATTAATAATTTGGTATAACAACTCTTGTATCATTTTTAGGTGTGAAATCAAATAATAAAGGATGTTGGATAACCTACCTAAATCTAGTGTGAGTAGTTAGAGGAGTTGTTATTGGAGTTAGAGATATACTCATGTATATTTTAGAATGTCTTGATTAATTAAATGTTGAATATGAATGACTAATTGAGAACATGAAAGTGTTTTGGGCTTCAAATATTTACTATGAAATGGGGTAAAACCCCTTAATACATAGTCTATTCATATAAATACACCTAAAGGAACTTATGGAGGAAATCCTTGAAAGCTTCCACTAAAATGCATGAGAACATGGATGACACATTTTTTAGGCCAAAAGGCATAATATTATAGGCAAAAGAACCCCATTTAGTTGTAAAGGTTATATTTTCCTTGTCTTCATCAATAATTTGGACTTGGTGATAGCCAAAAAATCCATTAGTGAATGTGTATATCTCACACCCAACAACACCTAAAATTTACTCAATTAAAGAAAAGGGTTTGTTACACATATCACATTGAGTAACCTGTAATCCACACAAATTCAAATGCAACCATCATTATTGATGTTGATCACCATGGGACTAACCCATTTAGATTCATCAATGAGAGTAATAACTCCAGTGCACAACATGTTATTGATTTCATCTTTAACTCAAGTGTGTAGATTTGGGTTCATTCGATATGGTCATTTCCTCATTGATCAGGCGCCTTCAACCAAATTGATGTGAATTTTTTCCAATGATGAATGATATGCAAAGGTGTTAATCAGATCATGTTTGATGTACTACCAGGTATCTGTGTCTATACATGTTTCTTGGTGAATGTACCATACCCTATCCCATGCATGTAGAGTACCATAGAATGCATGCACCCATAAATTTTTTTGGTAAAAATGTTTCATCATCACTTCAAAGTATTTCACATTATGTTACATGTTATTTCACAGAAGTAATACCACTTTAACTCAAAGTGGCATAAACATAGTTGGTAAGGTGAAAGTGATTATGCATGATTACACGTACTTGTTCTCATGTATCCAGTTGGTACCAATGAGTAGACTACAATAAAGTATATGAAATAGAAAGTGGATCACACATACCCTTTCATCCTCATTAACATAGTAAGCCTCTAACTATTGTAAGTATTCCTGGACCTCCATCTGACCATGAAACTTAGGTGTTTGGTCCAACTATAAAAGTGGTCAAGCTGTTAATCATCTTCCAATGAGATAAATAGTTTTGTGACACTAAGTGAGTTTTGGAAGGTAACTTAAGTGGCTATCTATGACACCACATATGTGACTTATTAAATCACATGCACTTTGAGCTCATTGGTCTCAAGTGACATTGATAATGTCAGAAATAGATTGAGTATCTTCCCACCACAAGATACCATCATAAGTAAGATCCATATTTTCATTTCCTTGGGTAGTAATGTTATAAATTATATTAACATCCTCATCATCATCAATTGATTCTATAAAGCGGGGGTCTATGGTCATTATTTATAAGAATGACTATGCATTATGTGTTATTCTCAAAACTATTATACCACTTCTTTAAATTCAAGTCAACATTGTTCGCATAGCACCAATGTTAACCCAAAAGAACAAGGAAGTCATCAATTTTAATAAGCTTGATCACCTCAAAATTTCCCTTGAATGCAACTCCCAGGATGTTGATGGTAGTATCCTTATCAATACATATGGTAAGTGCACAAGTCTTATTGGCCATGAATAAGACATGTGGGGAGGGTTATAAAGTGGGGCTCCCCATATTATTCTAGGCATCTTTGGTTAAAATAGTAACCTTCATGCTAGTGTCTATAAGGATGTCAAGATCATCCAGGCATTAATGGATGCATTGATGAAGACCTCTTTGTCACATTCTAGGTTTGGTTTAATATGGGTCTCTTATCATCGTGAATGGTTCAAATGAAAATTCTTCAAAGTCTTTGTCATTTGTTATCATAATCGATTCTTGAGAAGAGGGATGATTTCCTCATTAAGGAAGAGTTTGCACAACTCTCAAAACTCATCACGCCCTGAGTTCATGGGTACCATATTTATTACATCTTAGCATGCATGTTATCATCCCTATCCTTTAATAAATCAAGTTTGACTTGTAGTTCTTGAATTAAGGCCATTGTGTTATGAAACATTTGTCTGACATTCAGAATTGAGATAGTGTTGTGTATGAGGTTCTTCACACTAAACCTTTTTAGTAGGTGGATTTGAAACTAGTTGGGAATGAGTTCCATTCCGTGTAGTAATATTGACCATGGGTCTCTCTGGTGTATATTTAGGGTGCATTATCTATTGAGCATTTAGATTTTTTTTAACATGTATCATCCAAACCCCCTTCTATTTCTACTCTTTAGTAATGGTAGCATATAAATTAGACATTCTTCTAGGCAATGCTCATTTTTACAAAAGGCATTAGTTGGATAGACAGTGCAGTCATGGTGTTAGTGGTATGGAGAATCACACTTATAACATGTTCTAGGTATAGAATTACCACCTCTACATCCATTTGCATGCCCTTAACCTATGAAAGATTGACTTGTAACAGCTCCCTAGTTGTTAGTTATATAACTTTGGCATGTATGTCACTACATGCTTCATGAATCTCATTATTGACTTGATAGGCATTGGTATCATGCATACATGTATCACATATTTTATAATATATCAAAACTTAAGCTTGGATGGCACACTTAATTGAGGGATAAATCCTTACATCACAATATTCATTGAAAATCTCACATGATTGTTTTTATATAACACAAACATTCCTCTGTGCATAATTGTTCTTGTTATGGCCTTTCACTTCATAGTCAACACACCACAAGACATTGTGGGTTTCATGATAATTATTGGCCTTAATATTCTTCAATTTAGAATCCCTCATAACAATATAATCCTACATATAGGGGCTGATCCTTTTATCTATACTTCCCAATAGGATACTTACTCATGATAGATTATGCAAAATGGGAATAAAAGGACCTTATAGATGATACCTATGCATAAATGCTAAGGAAACTCTTGATCAACTTATTTTCTCTTATTCCTTTGCTAAAAATGTTAGATAGGATTTTTGAAAAATTACATTCAGATTGGGTTATACCCCCCTCTCTTCTTCAAGCCTTCTCCATGTGGTATATTGGCCTGATTAGAGATGCATTCTCAAGTTTTTGGAAATCTAGACCTCCCATTCTAGTTCAGGCAATCTAGAAGGAAATAAATAAGAGAGTATTTAAAAGTAATAAATTATCCATAATGGAAGTTTTGAATAAAACTGAATTTTCCATATCCAATATTTTGTTTATTCTCATGCAAAAATATTTGCATTGCATCTCCCTAATTTGGATTTTTTTATTAGACCTAACTAAATATTGTTAAATCCCCTATCTCCCCTCTATTAATGAGTCTATCATAGTGGTTTATAATATTAAGAGGGAGGATTTCTTGGAATGGGTCTTCCTACCTCCTATCATGCTTAAAATGAACTTCAACGAGGTGGCCAAAGGTAACCTTGGTGCTTCTAGAGAAGATTGTATAATTAAATATTTTGCTAGATCCCTAATAAGATCTATATCACATATGTTCATGGATGGGATGAAAAATGAAGCAAAGTCTTAGGTCCTCACTTTTGGGCTAGAGCTCATGGTTCAATGCATAATATAAAATGTCATGATTGAAGCTGATTCAATTGAATTTATTTAGGTTCTATATAACCACTAATCTAAATTAAGGAATATCGAGAAAATATTAGGCTGTGTATAGCCTCTCCTAGATTCCCTATTGGTGTGGGAGGTGAATGATTATTTCCAAGAATCTAACTTGACATTTGGTCTTCTTGAATTTCAAGGCATTATGCGAGTAAAGGAGTTGTTCATATAAAACTAGGTGAATATTTGGCCTGCTTGGAAATTTTTGGTAAGGGATTGACTTTAAGAATGGCCCATAGCCCTTTCTTCTTTTTTACATAATTAAGAACAAGAAGTTAAATTGGAAGGTCTCCCTTTGCTCAATGTAAACCATCATGGATAAGATGGTGGTATTAATCCATGCATGGGAAGTAAATGAGTGCTTGGTGTGATTAACCATAATTCATTTTTGAGAAATGACTCATATTAAATGTGGATAGAAGGGGTTATAATTTATTATCAAAGAGGTGGGCAGTGTGGAAAGAAAGCAGGGGCATCTCCACATCTAATTTTCATTTCTTCCTAGTATTTTGTGATGATTAATTTATATCATCCAAACTACAATAGGATGGATAGGGCTAAGAAGCTTGCAATTTTTTAGCCCTTTTGTTTTATTTGTTAAGAAGTGTGAGATTACATTTCATAGTCAAGTCACTGAAACAAAAGTAAAAAAAATTGTGTGGATCCTAAAGAGAAAATCATAGAATCTTTTTGGACCATAGTGGGCTCTATTTAAACTCAACCGAGCTTATGTAGTAAGGTCAATTCAGAGATCACCTCTAATTTTTCAAGAAACATCCTGAGGACTTTTAGGGACAAGAAAATCACTTAGATAATTGTGGAGAAAATGGTTTGCCCTAGATTTCATATTGGGTTGTCTCCAATTTTGGATAGGGTTGATTTGGCAGTTCCTCCATCCTTAATTTTTCAAGGATTCAACACAATGGGCTAATTCCCATATACACTTTTTAAGAGTTGTAAGAAGATTTTATGGTTTTATTTGATTACATTGATCATTTGCAATCCTTATGTAGAAATGATAACCCTTGATAAAGGAAGTTCTTTCCTCACTTGAACTTAGAAAGTATTTAGTCCCCCTTGTTTTCATTCAATTGACTACTTGCAAATCAATCATCTACTAAGGTGGTGGTTATGGATATATTTCTAGGTTGATTCTATTGTAAAGGGAGATATCAGTTTATATTTGGGTCTCTAAGGTAGTGAGATCATATAGGAATGTGAGTCATGGTACTATTCTCACTTCTAGGCCTCCCCAGTTACCATGCATAGAAGGTTATGGGTGGCAATGCCAACCTTGAGGCTTAGTGGAATTTTTTTAAAAATAATAAGGAATTTGGTACACTCACCCCTAGGTCATGGGAAAATGAGCATGTGATGAAAAATTCCCATGATTATTCAAGATGTAGGACTCACAGGGAGGTGGTAGTCATTTTTGGGACATAGATTGTGAAGATATGGCAATTAGATAGCCAAAATGTAAGTTGAGTTGTGGGAAGCTGAGCAGTGGTGATGGGATAAATAATTAAGCTAAGAATGTGGAACATGAAAGTGTGAATTTGATGTATCAAAGGTCTTATTAGATCCTCCAATGTTGGGAAACAATCTAGGTGCTTTTCTTTTGGTTTTTTAGTGTGTTGAATAACCAATCTATGTTTGTATGATTTTCTTTTTTGGGGGTATGTCCCCCATGCCTGCTCATCTTTTATATAAATTTTGAGTAAAGATCAGTTTTAACAATTACTTATTGTGGAGGTCTTCAATAATACAATTGATTTATTATATCCCTTTTTCTTTATAATGAATGGGTAAAGGATCCCAACTCTTAAAATTACAAATCAAAAAATTTATAAAATATTCTATTTTTATTAAGAATATTGGTCATTTTAACATATTAATAATAGGTCATATTATTGTTAATATATTAATATCATTTTTATTTTTAAGAGGAATATTCCAAAAAAAAATTAAAAGTTAATGGTCCTCATAATATATTATATTAATAATAATTTATTATTAAGAAGAATAAAATATTTAATGACTAAATGTTTCGTTATTCTTAAATTTAGATTTTTAATCTTAATAAAATAATCATTTATATCTTGAAATGACCTTTAATTTTAAGAGGTATGAAGCACTTAATAATATTAAATGAGTACATTTGAAATTATTTAAGAGCTTAAATGGTTAACTTATTTTATTATTTTAACTCTTTCAAATTTTAATTTATTATTGATACATATGTATGACATCTTGTTATTGAGAAATATGATTTACAATAATAGTTTGGAGTAGTTGCGTTGAGATGTAATATTTGTGATTATTTATTAGAATAATGGTGTTATAATGTAATATTTGTAATTGGTTATTTTTATTTAATAGGTTAAATTCAAATTTTAAAGAGATTTGAAAATTACCATTTAGTATGAAAAGTACAAATAAAATAAGATGAAAAAAGGTCAATCTGGTCTGTTCAATGTAAAAATTTAGCACAATTTCAATAAATAAAATTTAGATCAAATAAAATAGATAAAATCACGTATTAGATTTTTTGAGACTGATTTTTCTTCTTACTATCACCAATCATCATTTTTGCATTAATGCTTATCGTCCCTTTGGTTTTAGACCCTTGGCCTTCTATCAATTTTTTTCTTTATTCTATTGAGCCTCCAGTCTTTTCTACTGATGATTTTCCTTTCTTTGTGTTGCAACTCCTCAAGGTGATGGTGAGGGTTTCATTGCCGTTTGGAGTTCCCTTTGTCTTACCCCTTTCTGTTGTTTGTAGTTCCCTTGTCCCTTCCCTTAGCTCATCAATTTATTGTTAAAAATTATTCCATT
This sequence comes from Torreya grandis, assembly GCA_037957365.1. Taxonomy (NCBI): domain Eukaryota; kingdom Viridiplantae; phylum Streptophyta; class Pinopsida; order Cupressales; family Taxaceae; genus Torreya; species Torreya grandis. The sequence goes on from JARHVA010005645.1 coordinate 957,316, forward strand.
TTTTCATGTATGATACCAACTACATGCCTAATTTTTTTAAATTTCCATGGAACTCCATAAGCTTCTACCTGTGGCCCTTCAGAAGCTTGGTCGAGTTCTTGTCCTTCCTCCAGACCTCTACCACCTTTAACTCATGGATTTAAAACTTGGGGTTTTCCATGCCATGTTAAAAATGAAGACTCCTATTGAATTTCTTACCAAAACTCTTCTATGAGGGAGAAGGATCATGATCTTTTATTTTTTCCTTCTTCCCTCCCTCTCGTGGGTGAGCTGGGCAAGTGGAAGGAGAGGCCTCGCTTTTTCTTCCCTTCGCAGCAATATTCTTGTCAAAGATTTTCTCTCTGTTGATTTCCACCATATTGATTTCCTAAATTCTCACAAGGGTTGTTTTTCTTTGGTGAGGAGAATTAATTCCTAGTGGATTATATTAACTGAGTTTTTTTCCTACAGGGATATAATTGTGGCTTTGAGAGACATGAGGAGATAGTATGGCAAACTAATCCTATGGCCTTTGAAGTGGTTAAATAGCAAGAAGTGGTGTGAAAAAATGCATGAATTTGCCTTCAAAAGTTAGGTAATTCATTACCTACAAGCAGATGCCATGCCATCTCTACAGAAGGTGAGCCTTTAAGAGTCCCTTCTTATTTGTATGGTAGACAATGTCTATTTGAAATAAAACTTGCATTAGCTCCTCTTTTTATCATTTATCTTTGAAGGCCTCTATTCCCTCATATGACATGCCACAAACATCCTCAATGAGTTCCTTAGAGACTTCCATAGTAACCTCTTAAAGGTCACATGCCACTATTTCTAGCCTGTCATTAAATCCCTAGCTAGAATCTCACCATGCCCATATATCCTTAGCATGAACTTTGTGAGTCTTCCCTTCCACAACTTCTTCCAAATTTTATGGTTGTCCTAGACTTCAGCATAGGATATTGGTTCATAGTAGTCCTTGTCTCCTCCTATGACATTGTTTTCATTTTTACAACTGTGCTAAGGGTTATCATGGGCCAAATAGTAATTCAATATTATAATCTTTTATTTTATTCCACAACCATTAAAATAAGCCTTTTTAAAGTCAGGTGTTTCACCATTGAGTTAAAAATTTGTGTCATTATCATGACACAAAGTAAGTTCAAGAATTTTTATAATCATGATTAATGCTCTCATGTGCATTCCCACTACAATCCTACAAATCTTATAGATTTTCATCATTAGCTAACAAGGGTTGGATGTGGGGAGGGATGTTTTAAGCTATAGTCCAAGTGGCTAATTTTGATCTGAATACAACCATGTTTGCCAAGGTGTCCATCACCATGTTGTGTTTATGAAAAATATGGGAGATCTTACATTCAATTGAGTGGAGGAGACGTTTGGCATCATCTATGACTTGGTTGATTGTGTGTGAAGGTTGGACCTTTCTATCTAGGGCAATAAGGATGTTGAGCACGTGCCCTTATATAACTAGTTTAGGTATGTTCAGTTGGATTGCTAGTTGAATTCCCCAAAAGGCATTTTTGGCTTCTACTACATGGGTGGATTAGATTCTCATAGGCCCAATGTAGGCTACAATTGGCATCCCTGACTCATCCCTAATGACACCTCCTCCCTTGCCCTACCAGGATTTCCTTTAGATGTTCCATCAAAATTTAACTTTAGCCACCCCACAAGGGGATGATCCCATTTTGTGAGCTTCCTATCTACAAAGGGCTTAAAAGGAGGGGGTGTGAGATTCCAAAATGGTTGATTTTTAATAATTGAAAAAAAAAATTGACATCTTTTTAATTTTTATATTATAATTTTTTTATATAATTACAATAACTTATTTATCTTAGATAAATTTATGTAAAAGATGTCTAGAAATATCATATTTTAGGTGTCTATTCTACTTATTTTATAAATATAATATAATATAATATAGATATCTCAAGAATGATACCTCTCGACATCATTTATATAGTTTTATTTAAAATAGATATGTTAGTAGTGTAGATATTTTAAATATATTTATACAAAATATGTTAAGAGATATTGATTTTGAAGTATTTATTTTAAATTTTTCATATATTATAGTGATAAATAATTATGTTACTTTTTGTGTACTTTTTTCATTAAAAAGGTGATAAATGGCTTCAATCCAAATATAGCACACCATTAACTCAAAAAAAAAAAAATTAAAAAAATAGATTTTAAATTTTATTATATATCTAAAATATAATAATTTTTTATTGCTTCTCTCATATAATGATTCAATAAATCTACATCAAATTTAAAAATAATAAAATAAATATGAAAATTAAAAAAGTTATTTTTATTAATATCTCACACTGTTACATTTCATCATTAATCATAAATATATTATAATCATTAATTTAAAGATAATTAAATAAACATCAAAAATTAAAAATAATATCTCACATTATTACATTTCATCACTAATCATAATTATATTATAATCATTAATATTTATTTATAAAAATCAAAGTAACATTCAACTATCATGATATACATTTTCCAATAATTATTAAGTTAAATTAAATTTTCATAAACTAAAAAAATAATGGAAGTCCCATCAAGGCCATTGAAAAAGTTTGTAGTAAATCCCTTGGCACTCTAAGAATTCTTGTCACACACTACAATAACACACAACCAATAACACAAAGAGTTGCATGACTATCCTCAAATCTTCCTTTGTTATAAAATTTTAAAATAAAGCAAAATTACTAAATCAGAATAGATGTTGAAGAATTAGATAACACTAAATTATAGACTAGTGAATTCACATGTTTAAACATGAGATTTTTCTTTGGCATCCTGAATTTAGAAATATTCTCTCTCAACTATATTACATATAGTGTTTTTTCTATACATTATTTTTTTTAAGTAAACATTATATTGAAGGGATTTTTTTTAAAAGGAAAATCAAGATCAATATAAGATAAAAGTATTTTAATTAAATTTTTTATGTAAATGAAATTAGCTTCATGTGTATTTTTTAAATTTGTATTAAAAATCACAATTTTTATTTTATTCATGATTATTTGTAAAACATGAGTATCATAAAATGATCTTAAAATATCAAGATATATTTGTAAGCATATAACAATATGTGATATGAGAATAGTGTGATCAGTAAAATAATAAAATATTGATGATTATATTTGTCACATATTTTCTCTGAACTCATAATGATATTCTCTAATTCATCTATGTAGAGATCAAATAAAGTAGGAGAAAATGGACAACCATGTTCAACACCAATGACATTATTGATATCCTTTATAAAATTAGTACGAGTTTAGACCTATCCAATCACTTTCTCATAAAATGTCATAACAAGAACAACTAAATATTCTAGAATTTGTAGATCACAAAGCCTCTAGATTAGAATTTGTCTAGGAAAAATGTCAAATACCTTCCAAATATCAATAAAATAACAACAAACCTTATTTTTTTACATTGTTTCTTCTTGAATTACAACTATAGCATCAATATATGGTTTATTGTTTGATGATGCTATTTAAAATAGGCTTACTTTTTTACTTGAAGTTTCTTAGACTATATAAATATAAAAATCAAACCATTCAATAATATGGAAAATAACTTACTCAATATGTAACCAACCATAACAATTCTATAATTACTTAAATGTTATTAATTTATTTTTTTAAATATAAGGTATATGACATGATATACCCATATAGATGAGAAGCCACTATATTAAAAAGATCAGTAATATATAAAGTATGATAATAAAAAAATTCTATTTTTTGTGATTTATATTAATTGATTTTCCTGTCTTGAGATTGAAAAAACTTACAACATTAATTTGTGTCAAAAATATATTTATTATATAATTTTTTACCATTAAAATTGAGATTTGGTTTGGAATTGAGATTTCTAAAACATATTATGTTCTTTTTCAATACCAAATATGAGCATGATTATATACTTAGTAATAATTTTGTAATATTTAATATTCAAATTGCATAGGCTTACCCCATACAACAACATTTTTATTTTAAAAAGTAAAAAAATCTTTTTTTTAAGCTTCTTTCATAATAAGCTAATGTTAATCAATATTATTTAGTGAAATTAATCGCTATGTAGATGTAAATCTATTTGATCAATTTTTAGTGCAAATTTATTGTTTAGAGTAAGTTCTATGTTTATTTTGCTAGTAAAGTTGATCATTATATCACAAATTTATTGTTTAGAGTAAGTTCTAAATTTATTTTGTTAGTGAAGTTGATCATTATGTCAATATAAATTTATTTAATTAATTTATGGTGAAAATAAAATGTTTAGAAATATTTTTAAAATTATTATAATAATGAATTTGATCATTATGTATATGTAAATCTATATAATTATTGTAATTTAAATTATTTTTTTAATAATAGTTTACTTAAATCAATTATAGATCTATTTTTTAATTGTAAGAATTTTTTCTAATTTATATTAAATGGAATGAATATATTTAAAATTAATAGAATAATTTAATCATTGTGATAGATAAATATAATTTAATATTAATTTTAGATAAAATTAATTAGTTTTAAATTGTAGAATTTTTTTATTTTTAATATATAGAATGAATTTAATTTTAATTAATAATAAAATAATTTAATCGTAATGATAGGTAGATCAAATATATTTTAGATTGTAGAGTAATTAATTTTAGATAAGATAAATTTGTTTTAATATAAAGAATAATCTACTTATAATAGATGATGAATCTATTTTAAATTAATTCTAATTAGTGGTCGATATGATCAAGGCCATTAAAGGTGTAGTTGGGCACCTCACCAAATTACCTAAGGTGCTATAGGAATTTGTTGCTCACTACCAAGAGGTATTCACCTCTCAACTAGATAATACTATTAGACAAGATGCTCTCACCCATTATTTGGGAGTTATTCCTTGTAAGCTTTTAAAGGCCCAGAGAGTCGTTTGTGATCGACCTCTTAGTCTTAATGATCTTAGGGAAGCTATTACATAGATGACCACTGACAAGGCTCTTGGAATTGATGGGTTCCATTATTAATTTTAAAATTATTTATGGGATATTATGAGCCCTGGCCTTCATAAGGTTTACCTTGAAGCTTTGCATACCAATTCTTTGGGGAATCTCATAAATCAAGGCAAGATTAAGTCCATTGCCAAAATTTGGAGACATATAAGTGTTGACCAATTAGAGGCCTATTACTTTATTGAATGTATACTATAAGATCATTACCAAATCTTTGGCCCTTAGGATTAAACATATCCTTCCTCTAGTTGTGAGGAGTGAACAAACTAGTTTCATTTAGAATCGTTATATCTTGGACAATCTGATATTTGTCTGGGAAGGCATGGAGTGGGCTATAACTTTCAATCAAAAAGCTCTTTTTGTCAATATTGACTTTGAGAAAGCCTATGATCGCATAGAATGGCCCTTTATCATGACCATGTTGTAGGGTCTTGGCTTTAGACCAAAATTTGTGCACATTATTAACATGCTCTTTCAGGATGTTGGAGCTTGCATCACCATAAATGGTGCCCAGTCTCACAGATTTGAACTACATAGATTGATCAAACAAGGTTGCCCTCTTTCCCCTACCCTTTATGTCCTTGTTCCAGAAGGTTTTAAATACCTTTTAGCTAACTATACTTATAGGGGGTGGTTAAAGGTATCTTTCTTCCTGTCTTAGATCATCAATTCGTTAATGGTCACTTTACAGATGACTCCTTTCTTACTCTCCAAGAAGATGAAGAGTCAGTCAAGAATGACATGCAATGCCTTGATATTTTTTGTTTGGCCTCAGGATCTTTCATTTAATGGAAAAAGACCCAATGCTACAAACTATCTCTATCTCCTAAACCCCTTTAGCTTGAGGGTTACTAATGGAAATGGATCCTCCCAGGTGTTCAATTTAAATTCTTTGGCATTTCTTTTGCCTTTCAGGCTTCCCTTATTGATCTTTGGTCTTATGTCATACAAGGGGATGAAAAAAATCCATTAGATTGCTAAGCCTCTTACTCTGCCTGGGAAATTTCATATTTGTTCTAAGGTCTTCCCTACTACTCATGATTATTACTCTTCTTGTTGGGCCCCTTCTAATGCCTCCTATTCAAAGTTGGAAAAGATTTTCTATGACTTCCTCTAGGATAATTCTAAAGGCCATCAAGGGTTTTATAGAGTGTCTTAGGCCATTTTTTGTAGGCCTAAGGAAGCAGGTGGTCTTTGCCTTATTGACATTAAACTTCAGGGCATTGCTCTCAGTGTTAAGCAGATTATAAGAGGCTTGGAAGGAGATGAAGCCTAGAAGATCCTTATCAAAAACTATATTTCTCAAGGATCTCCTCTAGGAAGGAAGGTGTGGTAGGGTATTGACTTGCATACCCTCCTCCTCACTCATGTGCCTATCAAAATCACTAGATATTTTGTCATACAAAGCATATGGAAGGCCTGGGAGAATCTTAAGTCTCACCTGGTCTGGGTTGGGGATGGATTCAAGAATGGTCTCTCTATTAATTTTCAATCTCTCTGGTGGTCACCTATTCTTAAATTCCTCAATGTTTCCTTTGGCATGGTTCCTTGGATAAAAAGTCTTTGGCTTTTTAAAAAGGGTATTAAACACATTAGAGATCTTTTCTATAAGATATATCAGGATTGGCTACCTTGAAATATTGTGAAAACTAGGTTTTAGCTTAACAAAGAAGATAAAGAATCTCTTTTTGAAATTTAGAATGTCATACCTAGTGAGTATCTACACAAAATTATAGTGTCCTCTCTCACCCCATGGTGGAAGGATTGGAATTGGCCTATAGCCACTCCTTTTTGTCATTATGCCCCCAAGTTGGGATATAATCGTCTTGCTCCCTAACATATAGATACTGAGGTGCTCAACAGACATTGATGTCTTAACTCTCTTCATTATTTCTAGTTGAGGAGATTTGATAATATATGGTTGGCTCTATTGGAACCTTAAAAACATCACTTTCTTTAGTGCATTATGTATTATGGGCTCCCTGTTAGAGATCAGCTCAAGTATATGGGGGTTCCTAATCCCTTTTTTGGTTTTGTCCCCATGCATAGTCTACCTGGAGATGGATTCACTCTCCTTTTTAACCTTCAGACCTGAAATGGTCATCGAGAAAATGGATCTTTTGAGGGACCCAGCCTTGCTTCTGGAAAGATACAACAAATTTTGGTAGATTTTTTGCACTGATATTTTATTTCAAATCTGGAAGTCTAGAAATAAAGCTTGTTTTAATCATGAAGCTATGGAAATTGGTTTTTTAATTCCTAACAGAATTAATGTGATCTCCACTATTACCCTTTAGATCCAGAGCCAAAAAAAGAAAGTGTGGCTGGAACTTCACCATTTATAGGAGTTGTTGGATCACTAGGGTAATGCCCCTTATGATATTGGCTGGGAACCGCTTGAACACACTCCTTGGGGATGTGGTGGTGGAGCCAAACATTCTCAGTCTTGAAGCCATCAGTCCCAGAGTCAGAAGAGCTCATCTCTTCGCTCTCATTGGCCATCTCCTAGGCGTGGGACTACTTATTTTTTGGTTGGATCATCTCGTCATGATAATGGTAGTGGTGAAGTTTGGGCGGTAGGACAAGTTTCTATGCTTGGAACTTACCATTTCTTCATTTTGATAGAATTTTTAGAAGCCATAGCAAACTCCTCAAGAGAAATAGAATGATGGGTGGGATCCTCTTACTTTGGATGAGGATCTCTTAGCTGAGAAGGGATGGGAAGGGAAGTTGTAAGACCCTACATCACCTCCACCACCTGCAACCATGTTCATTGCTACTACTTAAAGACTTATTTGTTTGTTTGTGCTTTATTCTTTTTTGGTTGTTAGTACACACATGTTAGACATTCTGACTAGTGTAGTCTTCTAGTTACTTCCATTGCTTTCCTGGGGCTTCTATGGCCTAGTATGTTTTTGGGGTGTGGCTTTTCCACCCTTTTTTTTTGTATGACTAGTTGGATTTTATTTTGTAAATTTTTTATATAATAAAGTACACTTTTCATTCAAAAAAAAAAAAATTCTAGTTATAGATAAATCTAACAAAGTTTTGATTTTAAAAATAATTTTTTTAATGAAATTAATTTTGTAGAAGTAATTAAATTGTAAGAGTGTTTTTCTTAAAAAAATTGTTAAAAAGAATTAATTGTTTTGTATAAATATCTTGTTTGAATTATTTTCTTAATTATTTTGTGAGCAAACTTAATTATTTTGTAGAAAAAAATTTACTCTAATTAAATTTTTAAAATTGTTTTTTTAATAATTTTTTTAGTGAACTTAATTTATCTTAGAAGGAATTTGATCTTATTAAAATTATTAATTAGTTTTTTGTAAAAAAATTAGTAAATATAATTATTTTTTAAAAATAATTTTATCAAATTAAATTGTTAAAATTATTTTTGTAATAATTTTTTGAAAAACTTATTTTTTTAATAAAAATATACTATTTATTTTTTATGAATCATTATTTACGTGGTGATTTTAAACTAAGAGCCAAGAACAGAGGGGTATCCATTCCACCAAAGTCGTCCAAGATACAACCCTGACATCATCCCTTTTCACATGTCAGATTTTTCTAGCAACAAAAATTAATCCCCAATAGACTCTTTGTAAACCAAACAACTTTATCAATTGAACCAACAATCATTCACTTATAAAAAAATATTTTGATCTAATTAAATTTTCTTAACAATTTATTAATAGATTTTATTACTTTATAAAAACAATAAACTTTAAATTGATGGAAGAATCTCTTTGAATTCTTTAACTAAATTGTTAAGAGTAATTGTTTAATTATTTTGTTAATGAATATAATTATTTTGTAAAAATAATTTACTCAAATTAAATTCACAAAATAATTTATTTAATTCCCTTTCCAACTTACCTTGGGTCTAAAAGAAACATGGCCCCACATGCTTTTGAAATTTCAAAATGTAAAAGAAATGAATTCGGTCTTCAAAGTTTGATTTATTTTTATTCCTTGGGTTTATAATCCAATTAATTGGTGAGATGATGTGAGAGAGAAAACAATGAAGTGGTTATGTGGAAAAATAGGTGAAATAGCATATGGTAGTTGAAATATTTGAGTGGTGATTTTCATTGTGTGAAATTAATTTGGGTGATTTTGCCAGTTATTTTGTTTTTTCCTTTGGGTTACAAAAGGTTGGAGAGGAAAATGGAGCGATTCTGGTGGATAGGCATCATAGTGAGTGATTTTGAGTATATTAAAGGGACTCAGTAAGTCATGTTTTTGAATTTGTGTTTTTTCATTTAAATGGCACAAATTATATATAAATTTAGGTTGAATAAACTCATCATTTTCTAAATGGTGGTTTTGAAGTTAACTTTGGTAATTTTGATAGGGAAAATAGTAGGTTTGTGAAATAGTTTAGTGGTTTTGTTATAATAAGATTTTTCTTAAAATTATTAGTGAATTAGTTGAAACCTGTAGTGAGTTCATTATACCACACATTTAATTTATTAAGGGTGCAATTAATTTAACAAAGGTTTAGCAAATTTTTCTAATGTTTAGCAAATTCATGTTTTTTATAATGTTATATAGAGATGTCATCTTGATGGATGGCGATGTAAATAATGATTATGATATATGTATTTATAATTAGAAAAATTGTAACACTATGACATTTGGATGTGTGTAGGAGAGATGACCTATAATTATTATGCACGAGAGGCAGCAAAGTGTGTTACAATTGATTCAGAGATTCATTGACTATGAGGTGGGTGTGTTAGAGGTGGTGGGTTTTTCCTATGTGGAAGATATGTATGGGATCCGTGTTGATAGAGAAATATTGACGGCTTTGGAAGAGCATTGACACTTATAGACCAACATATTCTAGTTATCAATATGGTAGATGACTATCACACTTGAGGATGTATGTAGGATTATTCACATCCTGATACAAGGTGTGAAGGTATATTGGAGAGAGAATGCACATGAAATATCATTGGCTAGGGTGTTTGTAGAGAGCATTATCTTGATCATATACTATGGGATATATTTTTATGTATGCATGGCATTAAAAGAGATAAATGGACATAAATTGATGTTGATGGTTATTATTGGTAGCATGTTGCTACCATACACGAGTGGGAGATTATTTCCTATTGTTTGTTAGATTTTATTATAGATATGTTAGAAAGTATGACATATTTTACATGGGTACCATGTATCTTGGCTCACTTCTACATAGAATTGCATTTTGTTGTGTAAAATGGAGAAGCTAATATAGGCTCATCCATAATACTATAGGTGTGCACATGGGAGCATATTTTAATTGAAAGGCTAGTTGTAAAGTTGAGATGGAGAGCAAATGGAGATCCATTTACTTATATATGGTATATTGTGATAGATGCACAAAGGACTCACTTGGGAGATGTGAAATATTACATGAGGGCATTGGATGAGTTGGGACCTACACATATTATCTGGAAACCTTACAAAAAAGTGGATCCATAGTGGGGATAGGATGCATGATCTATGGATCATATGTTGGCACCTTACTACATCATTGGTATCCATGGGTACATTATAGAGAGCTACATGCTAGACAATTTATCATAGGACAAGATGTATTGGCAGGGCCACATGTTTTTGCATGGGTAGTAAAAGATAGACCATAGTGGAAAACTCGGTATAGACCTAAGGGTGGAAGAGCATAGTTAGGTACAACTGCATATTTTATGATACTAGCTATGGAAGGATATAGCAAATCTAGGGGTGACAAATGCTTATATTACATGGTGAGAGGAAATTTAATCAATTAGATTGACAATTCCTAATCAAAAGATAATGACATGGAGGGAGAAGTTATATACTTCATTAAAGGTATGATCATAGAGGAGTAGATAACAAAGGGTACATGTATAGGTAGCTACCCTAGGAGATGGATGAAAAACTAGTAGTGAGGATTTTCACATTGAGGAGGTATGAGTTGAGGAGTTAAAGATTGAGGAGGTTGATAGAAATAGAGCAGGAGGAAATACACCTATGATTTTGATTAACAATGATAAGGAGGGATATGGGGAGGACATGATGATGCATGTAACATAAGATATTCTAGATTTAGAGAAGATGCAAAGGGTCCATTAGAGTTGACATGATCAGTGGAGGATGAGGCCTTAAATGAGAGGGTACATCAAGAAATTATAGCAATAAATGTGGATATTTTAGGCTTACATAGGGATAAAATTTTTTAGAGGTATTCAGAGAGCTACAGAGATAGATTATAGGTTAAGGTTGAGTGGTTTTAAGTAGAGGTTAAGAGTAAAGATGAGGGCTTAGTGACCCAAGATTGGATACACAAATAGGGGTTCATATAGGGCTTACATCGAGATACCACAGAGAGTGGGATTCATTTCACACTAAAACACATAGAGTGAAGGAGATATGTACTATGTACTGAGTTAGTTAAAGACTTTGTCACATGTTGTGATGGCATGGTTTGATTATTTATATTTAAAAATTGAAACCTGGTCACTCTAAAATATTCAAAAACACTTCAACATAAATAACTAATTTCTCCAAATCCTTTAATAAGGGGGGATGTTTCTCCATTATCATCTACAAGTTATAGGTAAATTTGGTTTCACCTATACACATGTACTCGTCCCTTGATCCGTCTTCAAATTTTGAAATTTTATAAGATTTACCAAAATTGAAATTAAAAAAATGAATACTTCATGATTTGTTGTAGAATTTTTTAAATTAAAGTGCCTTAAAAAATTCAAGTATCTACACAAAGAAAAAGGATGTGGTACACAATCAAGTTCATTTATTTCTCCTTTACTCTACCAATTGTATTTCTAAAATGGGGGGTGGATAATATATACACAAAAAAATTACAAGTACTAGACTATTAATTTTTGACATATTTATAACCATTCAACTTGTACCTAATAACATGAATCTTATTTTTCATTCCTCTAAAACATATGTTTATATGCAGGCTCAACCATTTTTTCATATGATCGTTACATAAAGCTCTTAATGTCATGTTCTCAATATATTTAAAATTAACCTAATAATATTCCCTACAAAAGAAAATTATTTTTGATCTTATCAAACAAGTTTGCACTTAGTAAATAGTAGTGCACTCTGCCTCTATCCACTTAGGCCAGTCATGTCCCGCACTAAATAATGACTAGTTTCCAAATTCAAAATTTTCCTTTAGGATCTTACCATATGTTTCATAAGATTGAATAAATGAAAATGTCAAAATATTTACATATAAATACATGTCAAGAGTCATTCCTTTTCCCCACTTCATATTTACTTGGTACAATCATTTTCACTTCTAAACATGGAACAAATCTACCTTATTTTGCATAAATTATTCATTATTTATAAGGGGTATCCATAATCCAAGTCAAAATATCATAAGGGGTAGCATTCTATTAACTATGAGCACTTCAAAACTAAATGTTAGATGGGTGAAATTATTTACAACAAACTTATTTTTAAGGAAAGATATGATAATTTAAAATTATTAAATACCCAAAAAAGCTAGTCAAAATAAGGTAGTTTTGCCTAAACTTGATATTATTAACATTTATTCTTTTAATAAATATCTTATCATTAGGTTTTCATATTTGCATGCCTATGCATGTTGAAAGAATATTATTATTTTTTCTTAACTCTAACTAAAACTCATAATCTTATATGCATTAATGTTGAGTAGATGTCATTACCTTTAGTTATCTTTAAGTAAATTTTCTATAGTAAGTGTTTTCATCTATAAGACAAGGATTTTACCTATTGTAATTCAGAGTGGACATCTGATATTTCTTCCAAAAATATTATTTTATTTTAATAAATTCTTATTATATTACAATAAAGCTTTTTTAGTTATGATTGAAAAACTATTTCAATTCAGTATAGAAAATTTTGAGTTTATTAGAACACACAAATCCCTAACTATGGTGTGTTTCTCTAAGATTAAATCCTTAATTTGGATTAATTATATGGAAAAAAAAACTCATCACATGAATTGAAGTTCCACTAGGCCTTTTCCCTAATGTTCTCATTGTTTCGTTATGTTGAATTATCAATTTCCCCACATAAATGTGGTAAAATTGCAATTGAATTTAATAATTTTACATATACACAAGAACCTCAATACATTTTACACAAAAAAGTTATCATGAATGTATTGATTTTATATTACACTTCTGATGATTTTTTTAAATTGATAGGTTAAAATACAGGTTTTGAAAGGTCCTATAACCTTTTTAAAAAGATAAAATATTGAATCTTGAATGAGAAACCTCAACTAGAAACCAATGTGGATCCAAACACCCAATAGGTAGTTAAACCATAGTATGTCAAAAGGGATAACCTTGCATATAGTGAAAATCTAGCAAGAAACATATAGTCTTCCATAAAACTTTTGTTTACATGAAACAACTGCACTACTTATGCAAATCAAAGGACCTCTCAAGCCAAGGGTCAAATTGTAATAATATATATCCTTCCTCACCCATGCAATAGAATATACTATCCTTTAGTAATTGGTAGACTTCTATGGGGAACAAATGAACAACAAGGACCACCCGACTAAAAATAAGGGATCTTCTGCAAAACTTATACTAACAGAAAGTCCAAATAATAACTTTCCAAGGGTAGAACACCTTATGCAACTTCAACCATCATCTAACTAGGCACCATCCTGAGCATAGGGACATCCTAAAGGGATTCTAAATCATGGATTTTATGCATTTTTTTCTTTTTTTTGCACCTCAGTCCATTTTCCCTTGTCTTTTGGAGGTTTAGTCCACTCCCCCTTATCTTTTGCCATCCCTGGGTGGAGGGGGATTGAAATATCAATTGAATTAAAGGGATCATATTTATCTTTCAAAATCTCTATTGGATCTTCCCTTAATCCTATTTTTTCAATCTCTAATGCCACCCCACTATGAATAAGATGTTCAGACATCAGATGCAACCAAACCCAAATATGAGACCTCCCTCACTAAATTTACACTATTAATTATTGTAAAATTTGGAGCCTTTTCTAAAAATCCTACATCCACCTTTCTTCCATGTTAAATAGATTTGAGTTTTAAGTCCAAGGGTTTTGACCCTAGTACCTAGAGTTTCTTAGACTTTCCATCTTCCTCTTCTGAATAGGTTCCCATATTGTAAGAAGATCAGAGGAAGAATTATTCCTCCAAGTTGGGGCCTTTATTTTTCTTAGGTTATAAAACTTATAAGTTAAGTGTCCAATATTGAAACACCTATGGCATTGAAAGGGAAAGCCTTCAAAGTCCATTGGTTGGGTCTATACACAATCCTCTACAGTCAAGTTGATAGAGGTTAGAAGATCAACTAAAGTATTGAGGATGACTAGGATTCTAGCAAAAGGGGTGTGAGAGAATGAATTAGTTGCATTATCTATCAACTGAAATATACCCAGTGATTTACTAATCTACTTGAAACATGGATCAATCCAAAAGTGGAGGGGAAGATGAAGTAGATAGACCTAAATGGTTCAGGTGGAGAATGATATATATATAAAGGTGTTGTTCTCAAACATCACTAGTATATAATGGTTAGTCTATATACAGTAGTACCCATATATTATTCATGCAAATTTACATCCTAAAAAAATATTAATAATATTGAATACAATGACATAACCACATAGTAACCTTCTACACTAAATCTACATTTAATATCCATAATGAAATCACACAAGATTAATAACACATAGGCATAAATTTGAACTAACACACAACTAACATGCATAAATAATTATCTAAATGTAAATAACATAAAAAAATGTACTAATGTTAACAATTCAAACAATGCATTTAATGTGTACTATTTAACATGGTGTGTACAGGGTTCTAGATATTCTTCTATCATCTTCCAACACTTTTATCTACATCATAATCTATGATGATGCTCTCCCTCCATCATGCTTTGATGGATGAATCTCTCCTACATCAAATTCATGACAAGAAGGTAGTTAGTACAATGATCGTGACATATATCATAAAACACTATTGTGATCATAAATCAACATGATCATAATGTAAAGAATATATAATACAACTAGCTCATAGCAATGTAATCATAAAATCAAAGCAATATTCAACTATCCCATAATAACAAATGACCTACAACTTAGTTAATAATAATCAAATAAAATTACCAACCATAAAAATCCATGGATATTCAAGCAAATTTGATTAGTGGGAAATAAGAATGTAACATCTTTTCCCCCTAAAGCTGGTCATCATACCAATGACACTTATTCAAACATTAGTTTTAAATTCAAACCATTATTCCATAAAAAAAGTAACATAGTATGAAGCAATAAATCAAGCAAACATATGTAGAAATCACCTATGAAACTCATCATAGTATTCCCAAGTAACACTATCCTCAGAGTATTGGTCCCACAAGACCTTTCACTATGACATCTCTCTATTACACAAACAAAGTTTGAGAGTGTCAATTACTATAATTGGTTCTACCATGACCACACTAGGATCCGTAACCTTCAAAGCATTCTAATCTAACATATGTGAAGGATTAGCTATATAATTTTTAAGATAAGAAACATGGAAGACATCATGAAATAAAGTTTGGGATGCTATTAATGTAATTATATATGCTACAATATTAACCACTTATAACACCTTGAAGGGTCCCACATATCTTGATAAAATATTTATTGACTTATCAAATTTAATCGAGCTCTTTTGTAGCATAACCTGAAAGAACACTTTATCACCTTTTGAAAATTACATGTCTATTCCCTTCAGACTATCATAACTTTTTGACCTATCATTGAACTCAGCCAATCTCTACCTAATTGATCTGACTTGATCTTCCATTTTTGAAAGTATCTCAAGTCCAAGGACTACCATGTCTTCCAACAAGTCCCAACTGATTGGTGTCCTGCACCTGCTTCCATATAATACTTTAAATAGTGTCAGTTTCAAAGTTGATTAGTATGAGTTATTATAATAAAACTCAACCAATGGAAAATAATATTCTCACTTGTACTACCAATCTATGCAATACATATGAAGAAGATCCTCTAACACCTGATTAAGTAAATTAGTTTGGTTGTCAATCTGCAAGAGATATGTAGTGTTGAAGTATAATTGTGTACCCAAAGTTGAATTCAAAATTATGTAAAATCTAGAAGTCATCTTTAGATCACGATCCAAAATTATCTTCTCTATAAATCCATGCAACTGATACATTTTATTTACAAACCTATTCACAAGAGTAGGATCATCATTTATCAAATTACCTAGTATAAATTGAGCTACCTTGGTTAGCTTATCAACTACAACCAATATAATAATGTGCCTATTTTGTGACAATGGTAAACCTTAGACAAATTTTATACTGATCACCTATCACTTCCATTTTGGTATGTCATGTTGATATAATAATCTATCTAGATGCACATGTTCAACTTTCACTCGCTGACATTCCTGACAATGTGACATAAAATCTACTACATCTTTATTGATTCCCTTCTAGAAATAAAGTGGTCTAAGATATGTCATAGACTTTTTTATTCATAGATGTCTTGAATATGGAGCATTATGCAATTCCTTTAGCACTAAACTCCTCAAACTCTATCAATCTATCACATACATCCTTCCATTGTATTACAAAAGACCATCATTCTCTAATATATATCTTTATACATAGGATTATAGGCTTTCACACATAACACTTTCTTGAATTTATCATAGAATTCATCTCTTGGTGAGAATTTGATCACTCAATCCATGAAAGTACTCTTTATTGCAGCCATGACTACTATGTACCTCCTATGACTTAGGGCATCAACTACTCTCTTTTCTTTGCCTTTGATATAATTGATATCAAAGTCATAGTCAAACAAAAAAATTAACTAATGTCTCTAATGAACATTTAGATTCAATTGGATAAAGATGTACTTGAGTCCTAAGTTATCAATCTTGAGCTCAAATGGCTTTCCCAACAAATAATGCCTCCAAAATTACAAAGAATTCACTATTAATACAAGTTCTAGATCATGATGGGAATAGTTCACCTCATAGGGCTTTAGCTTCATTTATTCATAATATACCAGTATACCATTCTACATAAGGACTCATATTCCATCCCTCGATGCATCTGTGATCACTAAAAATTGACCATTGGATTCAGGAACTCTCAACACTGGCGTTGAAGTAAACTTCTTTGTCAATTCTTGAAAATCTAGTTCACACTTATATAACTAGATAAAACTTTGTTTCTTACATTACAGAGAGGTAATCATAATAGCCATCTTAGAAAAAATTAGAATGAACTTCCTATAACAACCCACTAACCTCATGAAACTTCTTACCTCATGGACATTCTTTGGTGCTAGCCATTTCATAATGGAACTTAACTTTGACAAATATATTGAAATACAATCTATAGATATAATATGAACAAGATATTATACTCCTATAAAATTTGCACTTAGACAACTTACCATTGATAAAGAAATCAAATTCACATTTAGGAGGCAATCATGGCAATTTCTGTAGAAACACATCATGAAAATTCATAAGGAATGGATAATCTTCAAGGGATGGTTCCTTAGATTCCTCTATTTTATTTATCTTGACAAATAATTTTTGGCATCCTATTCCCTGTGCCTCTTCGAGTTACATTTCTAAAATCTACCTAAGACTCAACTAAATTTTCTCACCTTGAAATGGTGTTTGATTTCCAAAATCATCTAAACACTCAACCTTCTTTAGGTAGCAGTCAACCTTAGAATTATGATTTGTAATCTAGTTGAATCCTATGATAAAATCATATGATCCTAGTGGTACTACATATATATCCACTACTACTGTAAATTTGGGCAACCTAATCTCGGCTTCAACTAAACACTTTTCAACTTTGATTTGAATCATTCCCATATTGTATTGATCATGCATTTGTGATTACTCCAGCTATTCTAGACAACTTATTAAGAATTTTAAGAGCTATAAAATATTATGTAGCCCCTATATCTATAAAAATTGAAAATGGATGTTTAAAAAAAATACCTAATAGTTTTATGGGTGAAGCTTAGAATCTAGCTTGTCGATTATCAGCTACTGCATGAATACATTGCTGAAAAGTTCCTTGCTAAGGAGTAAAACCTTTATTATTTGAATTATCCTAAGTAAACTCACGAGCATAATGGTCACATCCACAAATGATGTAACCTCTAGGTGGGTTTTTTTATTAGACCATTTATTTCCCTTGAAACCATTACCTAATTTTTTGTTACTTAAAGCATTGTTGAATCTAGCATTCTAATTTTTTAATTGACTCCTAGAGTCTCCACCCCTTTACTTCCAGTTCTTCTTTTCAAAATTTGGTTCAGAAATTAAATTTTTTTTATTAAACTTGTCTCTGGCCTGAGCAATACATTTCAACTTTTTTTCCTATTTGACTACCTTCTTAAAGCCCTAGTCCATGAACATACACCTCTCCACCTATCTAGGGTTTTAATCTCATGATAAACTTCCTAATTCTAGACAATTATCTGCCTAATACTGAGATACATACTTCAAAATTTTAGTGAACTATTACCAATACTCATTCACTAATAAGTCTCCTTGATTTAGGTTCTAGAAATATGTAAGCTTTTGGTCATGGTATAACTATGGAATCCACCATGATCTGAATAATATCATAAACTATTCCGATATAGTGGTGGATGAGTTAAGATTCATTTCCAACTTCTTGTTAGTCCACTATGTAGTTTCTTCACCAATAAAATAATAAGCTCCCAAAATTGCTTTAGTGACATCAGAGTAGTTCTAAATATCTAAATAATTTTCCATCTTAGTAAACCATGCTTTAGCTCTATCACCCAAAATAGTTCCATCAAACTTAGGTGGGTTCACCTTTTTCATATCTCTAGCCAACTCTATAGTTGTTTGAGCTCTCGCATCCTAAGGGATTATTTACTTAGCAAGATGTTCTTTAGGTACATCTTGATTTACTTCCTCTTCATGACCATGAACTTCCTACTCTAGGCCTTAAATTTGGTCCCTAGTTTCATTCATGGCCATGATAATCTGATCCAATTTTTCTTCTTACTCAACATCAAATTTTTAGGATCAATGGAGGGTTATTATCATTGACATTTGAATGACCCTCTCCATATACTCTAGATTTCACCATTCTCCTTTCTAGTAAACATAAGGATAATAAAATGTTAGTGGACTTATTATATCCTAGATTTTGATCAATAATTCTAATACTTCATGTAACATCCCCACCAGAATGTACTTATAATAACGTAATAAAATTAAATTTAATCAGCGTATTCTTTCATTAGACTTCACCATGAAAATCTAGTTGGTGATCCAAATAAAATACTTTGTTAAACTTAACTATAAAATAAGAATGTAACATCAACCTATTATTGATCACTAGCATCATATGAAACAAAGCATAATTAAATAAGGAAAGTAATTACAATTATCTACCCATGGCTAGTAGAAACATAAAACTACTATTGTATATGTCATATTTATCTAGTTCATTATACTTATATCGCTATATATGTATGTCAGACACTAAATAATTATAGATTTTATATATCAATTTGTTTTATTATCTATATTGCTTAAAATTTTAATTCGCTAAAATACACACAACTTCTACCTATATTTCTTAAGCTAGGTATCACAGCGAGTTGAATACATTTATTCCTAATAGATTACATGGAATTTTCCTGAATTAATAACACCACTAACCTTTCAATAGTGTTTAGTTGACACTAGGTGGTCCACTCCCTCCTTTTGTTTTTATCTACTTCTTTTCTTTTCCCCTCACTTTCTCTTTCCTTCTCCTATATGCATTATCCTCCCCTCTTCTCCCATTCACCTCTCCTCTTATCCTTTTTCTTATGCCACACAGTTTCATTTTTTTATTTTTTTGCATAACCTTTTTGTTTATTTTTTTTAAGTTTCAACCTTTAATTTAAATCTTAGCACTTTTCTTTAAATCTCATGACTTTATTCCATATTCTTCAATCCTTGCTTTATTCATTTTTCTTTTTGTATGACATTTTTTTCTATTTATATTTTTTTTATAATTATAAAATAATTTATTTATTTTTTATTAACTAAGTATAGGAAAATAATTAACTCATCAATCATTAATTTTGGATTAACATTATTGACTACGCTATTTCCAAACAATGTCTAGGTTAGTTTCTAAATTAGCTTAGGATAACAATATAGTTTGTTACTATCTTAGTATAGGTGACCGACATTAAGACTTGATGATAATACAACAATTATAAAGTCAATCATATTTTTTTATTGAAAATGGTAACAAATATTATGTCCAAATATAATGGTTATTATATATATATATATATATATATATATGTATATATGTATATATATATGTATATGTATATATGTGTATATATATATATATGTATATATATATATATATATGTATATATATATGTATATATATATGTATATATATATACATATATATATATATATATATATATGTATATATATATATGTATATATATATATATATATATACACATATACATATACATATATATATATATATATACATATATATATATATATATATACATATACATATACATATATATATATACATATATATATATATGTATATATATATATGTATATATATATATATATATATACACATATACATATACATATATATATATATATATATACATATATATATATATATATATACATATACATATACATATATATATATACATATATATATATATATATATATATATTAATGCTTTTTAAGGATGTAAATTTGCATGAATAATATTTGGGTACTACCGTATGTAGACTAACCATCATGTCCTGGTAATGTTTGAGAACATTAGCTAGTTATCTTTATGATATCAAGAATATCATTATATGGTTTAAACACCACACACACACACACACACACACACACACACACACACAGATATATATAGGTGTTTAAGCCATATAATGATATTCCTGATATCATAAAGATAACTAGATAATGTTCTCAAACATTATTAGGACATGCTGGTTAGTCTACTTACGGTAGTGCCCAAATATTATTCATGCAAATTTACATCCTAAAAAATCATTAAAAATGATGACTACAATGACATAACCACATAGTAATATTCTGCACTAATTCCATGTTTAATGTCCATAATGTAATCACACAAGATTAATTACACATAAGCATAAATATGAACTAACACACATCTAACATGCATAAACAATTATCTAAATTTAGACAACATCAAAAATGTACTAATGCTAATAATTCAAACTATGCATTTAATGTGTACTATTTAACATGGTGTCTGCAAGGTTCTAGTCATTCCTCTATTATCCCACAACACCTCCATCTATGCCACCATCTTTGATGATGCTCTCCCTCCATCATGATTTTAGGGATAAATATCTCCTGTGTCAAATTCATGACAAGAAGGTAGTTAGTCTAATTATCATGACATATATCATAAAATATTATTATAATAACAAATCAACATGATCACGATGTAAAAAATATATAATACAGCTAACTCATAGCAATGCAATCATGAAATCAAAGCAATATTAAACTGTCTCATAACAAAAAATTACTTACAGCTTAGCTAATAATAATCAAATCAAATTATCAACAATTAAAATCCATGGATATTCAAGTAAATTTTCTTAGTGAGAAATTAGGATGTAACATAATCAATATTAGTTTTTTATTTTTTTAATAAAAATAGGGTAAAACATATTGGTGAACCAATTTTAAACATATATGGGACCTTTTATTAAATTAAAATCATAATAATACTAATGTAGACAAAGAAACTAAAGTAAAGTTTAAGCCCAATTGGTTGGACCCATTCGTGGTTACTGAAAAGGTAGGAACAATACCTTACTATTAAAATCATAATAATACTAATGTAGACAAAGAAACTAAAGGAAAGTTTAAGCCCAATTGGTTGGACCCATTCATGGTTACTGAAAAGGTAGGAACAATAGCTTACTGTCTAGATACACTTGGAGGAAAGACTATGAATAACCCTATGAACATCATGAAAATAAAATAATATTCTATATAATTATTTCAAAGATATATAAAATATATTTAAAAAATAAAAAATTAGGACCTCGGCATGACATGAGATGCTACTTTACTTCTTCACAAATGTAGTTTATCATTTATTGTTGGTAGATATCTTATTTTTTCTATACATATGAATTTCACAAGGTATTTTAATGTGATGTAGGACATATATTACATATTCATTCTTATATGTTAGACTTCCATTCTACGTAATGATAATGTCGGTATTAAGGGCATCTAACTATATAGGTTGCACTATAACAGGTTATTCTATATATGACCTTAAATGCAATGATAATTTACAAATATTATAAGTGTCTTACTAAATCACTCGTATTTTACATTTTTATATTATATATTCTACTTATATAATAATATGGCATTGATACATATGCATAGAATAGACTATTTTTTGCTTGTTTTATGCCCTTTTGATATTGTTTATTTTATTACAGAATAGGCTTCCATTATTTTCTTATCTTGTGTGGCCTTTGGCCCTTTTATGAAAATTTATTGAACATATCTATAAAATATGTTTTTGGTATTTTTGACATTGATCGTGTCTATTACTTATGCCCCTTGTCCTTGTGTGTGAAAAAATTATTTGTGCAACATTTGAACATGTCCCTTATTTGCAAACTTTGGACTTATTATATGACATTGCTTGACATTATATTTTTATAGTGCTTATATTGTTGAATTAGATTAGTGGTATCATGATCTTCATCATGCACTTCTAGGGCATATGCTACTTCAAATGGTTACTTTACTACATACTTCAATGTTATATCTATGCAAACATGATTCTTAGTATGCCTCAAATTTCAATATGTTACATATATAATTCAATGACAAATTATAATTATATGATGACATACTCTCCAAGATGATGACATAATACTAAATGAACATATATTTATCAAGATATACTTAACTCTTCTTTTGAGATGAGTGACTTGCAAGCTACATCCCTTATCTCAAAAAGGGGTCATCATAATAGTATTATCTTAGAGATTAAAACCTCCATAAGAATATTTAGGACATAATACATATTCAAAAAGACAAAATATAGGTTTCAAAAATATAGATTAATTTTTTTGAAGATTCTTGAACCTAAATAAAAACCAAATTTTATAACAAAATACAAGTTTTCAAATGTTCAAAGTGGTTCAAAACTCAAATATATGACAAATATTGGCACATTCATACATATTTTGGGGGTTTATTACATGCATATGTACTCAATTTTGAAATACTCAAATTATATAATTATACTCACTTGAATGCATATACATGGGCATGTGTAAATTAGTTACAAGAGAAAAGTCACATGTTTCACATATAAATTACAATTGATCATATAGATGCATAAGAATATATTTCATTGGTACATATATTCAAAGAGGTCATGATACTCATTCATGATCAAGATTATTCAAATATGAAAAATTTAAAGTTTTAAAGTTTAAAATTTTAAAATTTTAAAAGATCAAAAGAGAAAAAATATACAAATTTAAAGGAAAAATATCATTTTCAAAGAAAATTATTAGCAACATAGTCTTGGTGGGGACATGACTGAAATTCATTCCCATTAGATCATCAAAGTATATAATCCATATCCATCTACATCAATGTGTTTCAAATATGTATGGGTGGTGAAAATTTGAGTCTAGTAACACTCAACAGCCTTGGTGTCACTTCTAGAAAACCTATCATGAATCCACATTTTGCGGGTTAGTCCATTGGGTACTATTCCTTATTTTTGGGAGTTGGATTAATGAATATTTCTAACTCATGTTCTTGACTAGTTATATCTAAAAATTGAGACCTGGTCACTCTCAAATCTTCAAAAACACTTCAACATAAATAATTAATTTCTCTAAATACTTCAATAAAGTGGCATGGTTCTCGATTATTAGCTACAATTTATAAGTAAATTTGGCTTCACCTATACACGTGTACTCATACATTTATCTCTATCTAAATTTTAAAATCTTATAAGTTAATATTTTTCAAAATTAAAATGAACAAAATGACTACTTCATGAGTTTTTATAGGATTTGTTAAATTAAATGGCCCTACACAATTGAAGTATCTACTCAAATAAAAAGTGTGTTGTACACACTCAAGTTCATTTCTTTCTATTTTACCCTACCAATTGCATTTATAGAATAATGGTAGGGGTTGATAGGACCTAAGTTCCCCAAAGCTCTGACACAACTTGTCAAAATTAAGAGCACACATGATTACCATTGTATAAGCAACTTAAGATTGGAGAAATAACCAGAAGAACAAGTAACTAGAATTCACCAATAGCAGACAAAATATGAGAGGCAACACACAATTGTATTCAACTCATTACAAAGGAAATTAAAATAAAGAGATCACACTCTTCTTCCACCTCTGTGAGGCTTCCTCCTCAAGGGCTCCAAGTAATCTTCCCACCTAAGTAATCTTCTCTCATAGGTCACAACTAACAACTAACACCAGCTATTGTTCACCTCATTGTACGTCCAATACAACTGAGTATGAACCGGTACTCCAAGTAGATCTAACCATGATCCTGCTCCTGATGTATTATTGTCACCTTGATCTTGCTCCCCCACTGATCCTCTTTTGACCCTCACATACACACATCCTTGTAAACCAACCTGAACTTACTTATCACATGTAGATCTCCACCATGATCATGCAACACCCTGCATATCAAACATGATCTTACATACATGAGGAATCCTACTTGATTCCACCATGGGAAGAACTCTCCATGTTCTACGCTTGGGTTCTACAAGTTCTACACTTAATAATACAGCCCATGAGTCTATTATATAGATCTCATGCATACACTAATTTAGACAAGCAGCTCAAAGACTCGAACTAGTCTTCATCATGCAAACTACATGTTCACTTAATTGACTATTTGTCAATAGCAGTTCTGACCACCACAAGTGACCGACGTCGGTCCCTACCATCCTGGAAGTGACCGACACCAGCCGATCTCCTACCGATGTTGGTTGCTTCTGTGCTTCACTTGACCGACGTTGATTGTGGCCTGCTAACATCAGTGACTGCATACGCTCAGAAACCTCCATGTTTGCCTTAAGGTGAAGCTTTTAGCTCTACACCCTAACAATCTCCCACTTGGAGATGAATAGCTGCACCTGTACCCATACCAGTACTCTGTCTAATCTGCATCTTGGCTTGTATTCCTCTTCAAGTTCCCACAACCCACCACACTCCTTGTGGTGTTAATCTTGTGCCTAAATTTCTTCATCCTCAGCTTACCTTCTTCTGCCATTGCTATACTCCCACTCAAATAGCAACCCCTGTGAGTAACCTGTAATCAACAAACCACTAACCAGATCTGGCCATCTGTTAGTCAAACTCACTCTAAGAACATCCAACCTTGCTCTGATACCATTTGTTGGGAAATAACAGAAGCACACAATTGATTACCAAGTAACTTAACATGCAGAAATTAACCAGAATACATAAGTAACTAGAATTCAAAAATAACACAGAATATGAGAGACAATACACAACTTGTATTAAAACTCTTTCAAAAGGAAATAGAATAAAGAAGGCTGCCATAGTTCTTCTTCCTTACACACCTCTAGGGCTCCCACACCTCTAGGGCATAAACAATAAATCTTCCCTCAAAGCTCTCTCTCTCTCTTAGGTCCCAACACAACTCAAACACAGAGTTGGTGTTCACCTCCAACTAGCCAATATCCACTACTGCTAGTACTCTAGTGCTCCACGCACTCCACAAGTACACAAATGTACTTTAAGTAGATCTCCCCTGAACTTGCAACAACCTGCACCTCAATCTGATCTTACTTATGGAAGGATCTTCCTTGCCTTCCTCTTTGCTCTCTTTTTGAGTACACACTATACTCCAAGTAGATCCCACTTGATTTTTCTCCCTATTGTGTTGTTGTCCTATCTAATCTTGCACACCTACAAATCAATTTAGTTATGCACACCTATGAACCTTGACCTTACACACACATACACCTGTAGATCAATGATCTTACTTACCCATGCAGACTCCTATCGTAGCCATGCTCACCTGATGACCAAGATCATACATACATGAAGAACCTTGTTGATTCTCCAATCCAGCACCCACACTTGGTACTATGGCACTAAGAGGAACACACCATGCTCTCTTCTCTTCGAAGGAGCTTATATTTTGCTCTCTTACTCTCTAGCACACTTTTATAATACAACCAATGAGTCTCTTAAATAGATCTCATGCAAACAATAATTAGACACCTAATTACAATAATTAGATCCATAGCTTCTAGTCTAAATTTGGCTCTTGACATGCAAACACTTGGTTCATTAGCTAACTACCCATAACATTCATAACTTGAACCACACAGGTGATTGACGTCGGTCCCTATCTGCCTGGGGGGTGCCGACACCGGCCGACTTCTGACCGACGTCGATTTCTTCCTGTCTCTTCCCTATCAACGTTAGTTGGCCTGACCAATGCTGGTGTCTGTAACACTTAGCAACCTTCCTAAAACCTCTTCCTCTATTTGCATTAGTGAAGCTTTTATCTCCACAACCTAACAATCTCCCACTTGGAGATAAAAAGCTGCACTGTACCTGTGCCTATACCCTGTCTAATCTATTTCCTGGCTTGTATCCCTCTTCAAGCTCAACCTTGAAGACCACCCACCACACAACCTGTGGTGCACCTCCTGTCATCTGAGTACCTTGCCACATTTGAACCTATAAATCCATGTAGTGAATTCCTGACCTTGAATAGCATGAATCCCTACTACTGGTCCCTCTCAAATACCTAAGAACCCACTTCTCTGAATTGGCTCCTAACTCTCTGACAACACCCACTGCTTAGGCAAACTCAGGGCTATACCATACCTCATGTGATTTCAGACACTAAACTATCCAGCCCTTGGTGTGCTCTGATTCTACATCCTAAACCTTGCCAACACCTGATTCACATCAGCTCCCACTAGAGACAAAATCAACCTGTGATCTTCCATGTCTCCCATGCTAAAGAATTTCATTGCTCCAAATTCTTTCTTAGCAAACCACTAAACTAATCTTACCCTTAGCTTAGCAAAACCCTATATGTACAAACCTGCTAGCAAATATACCATCCACATATAGTAACAGGATAATGTCATGACCATCATCCCCCTGGTAAGACAAACCACAGTAGTTACCCTGACATTGACTAAAGCCATGCTTTGTCATCCACCTGTCAAAACCTATACCACTGTCCTGCAGCTTCCTCAAGACCATATGACCTAGTCTTTCATCTCACATGTCCATTCTCTCTATTCTTTAACTAAGGTATCCATTCATCTCTATGCTTTCATACTAGCTAGCAACCCTACCAAATCTCTCGCTTGGTTTTGCATCATATTCCTGCCATGCTCCCACTGTTTCCTAGATCCTTTCTGCTCTATAGTTAGCAACTAGTATAAAGAAGAGGAACAATGAATTTGAGGCTTACTTACCACCTTTAGTCCTCCATATGGGCGTTTGAGACTCCTTGACAACTTGTTATCCACCTAAAATCTATTACAGTGACAGACCTTGGTCACCACATAGTCTGCATCTGACTGACGTCAGTTCCATGCGCCTATCCTAACTACCAACCCTGCCGACATCAGTGTCCTCCTGCTACTGACATCGATCCTCCTGACCGACATCGGTCTTACATACTATTGACGTCGGTCCCCCTGACTGACGTCGGTACCTGTGTTTGCCTATGAGTGATGACTTTTTACCTGTGAGCTCCTTTGAATCAAAACCCATGCCCAAACTGCCCTGCTCAGAAGTATCCAGCCCCATCCACTGGTCTTTATCTGCCATGTCCTCCATAAACACCAAGGATTTCTAGTTCTTAAGCCTGTCAAATATATCAGTCTTTCACTTAAGAACATGCATCTCCTTCTTGCTCATGTGACCAAGCCTACAAAGCCACGTCTCCGTAACAAAAGAAGAATCAGTAATATAAGCAAGTAAATAAAGAGTGCCTGCTTTCTTACCACTAGCTAATTCAAGTGCATCCACTCTGAGAGTTCTTGTGCATCTCTCATCACCCAACCTTCCTGAAGAAATTAGCCACATCTCCAAGCCTAGGACCTGCATGACCTCCTTCAACACCCATGTGTTGGCCACCTGCAATTTTAGCTTCACTTCCCCTTTGCCAATAATCTGACAAGGCTCACCAGCTCCTCTCCCTGGGGCTACATGGAAAGAGGCAACAGAATCTATTAACCAAGATTCAACTTTATCCAAGAAACCTCCCAGAGCATCTTGTGCAACAACCCCTGCAACATCTGCATCTTCAGTTCCTTCATGTTGATCTGCTACCAACCAACAATATTCTTTTACCTGCTCTTGCTTTCCATAGGACCATAAGTGACCATCTATGCTTTTCAACTCCTCCATTCTTATCTTACTTTCTTCTGCCATTGCTATACTCCCACTCAAATAGCAACCCCTATGAGTAACCTGTAATCAACAAACCACTAACTAGATCTGGCCATCTGTTAGTCAAACTCATTCTGAGAACATCCAACCTTGCTCTGATACCATTTGATAGGACCTAAGTTCCCCAAAGCTCTGACACAACTTGTCAAAATTAAGAGCACACATGATTACCATTGTATAAGCAACTTAAGATTACAGAAATAACCAGAAGAACAAGTAACTAGAATTCACCAATAGCACACAGAATATGAGAGGCAACACACAATTGTATTCAACTCATTACAAAGGAAATTACAATAAAGAGATCACACTCTTCTTCCACCTCTGTGAGGCTTCCTCCTCAAGGGCTCCAAGTAATCTTCCCACCTAAGTAATCTTCTCTCATAGGTCACAACTAACAACTAACACCAGTTGTTGTTCACCTCATTGTACGTCTAGTACAACCGAGTATGAACCGATACTCCAAGTAGATCTAACCATGATCCTGCTCTTGATGTATTGCTATCACCTTGATCTTGCTCCCCCGTTGATCCTCTTCTGACCCTCGCATACACACATCCCTACAGACCAACCTGATCTTACTTATCACATGTAGATCTCCACCATGATCCTGCAACACCCTGCATATCAAACCTGATCTTACATACATGAGGAATCCTACTTGATTCCACCATGGGAAGAACTCTCCAAGTTCTACACTTGGGTTATACAAGTTCTACACTTAATAATACATCCCATGAGTCTATTATATAGATCTCATGCATACACTAATTTAGACAAGTGGCTTAAAGACTCAAACTGGTCTTCATCATGCAAATTATGCGTTCACTTAACTGACTGTTTGTCAATAGCAGTTATGACTGCCATAGGTGACCAACATCTGTCCCTACCTTCCTGGAGGTGACTGATGCTGGCCAATCTCCAGTCGATGCCAATTAGTTTTGTGCTTCCCTTGACCGACGTCGGTTGTGGCCTACCGACGCTGGCGACTGCATACGCTCAAAAACCTCCATGTTTGCCTTAAGGTGAAGCTTTTAGCTCCACACCCTAACAGGGGTGAGGGGCAATAATGGTGTGGGGGTGATGTAGACACATAAAATTTGTCACAAGTACTAGAATGTTAATTTTTGACATATTTCTAACCACATGACTTGAACCCAATTGCAAGATTCTTATTTTTTATTTCTTTAATCCATGTGTATTTATCATAAATAAACCATTTTTTTATAATATAATTACACAAAAATCTCAATTTCAAATGCTCAATCTATCTAAAATTAATCAAAGATTATTCCCTATTAAGGAAAATTGTCTTTGATCTTCCTAGATAAGTTCACAATAAGCAAACAATGCACTCTACCACTATCCACTTTCTAAATTATCCTTTTGGATCTTCCTATATACTTCATAATATTTAATAAAGGAAATTATCAAAATATTTGCCTATAAAAACATGTCAAGAGTCATTCCTTTTCCCCACTTGATATTCACTTGGTATAAGCATTTTCAATTTTGCACATGGAGCAAATCTACCTTATTCTGCTTAAATTCTATGTTATTTATAAGGGGCAGCCATAAACCAATTTAAAATATTAGAAGGCATAGTATCTTATAAGCTTTGATAACTTCAAAACTAAGTGTTATATGGATGAAATTGTTTCTAACAATTTGATATTTATGGAAATTTATGATAATTTAAAATTATAAAATACCCAAAAAAATTAGTCCAAACAAGGTGGCCCCACCTAAACTAGATATTATTAGCATTTCTTCTTCTATTAAATCTCTTATCACTAGGAGTTTTCATATTTACATGCCTATACATGTTGAAAGAATATATATATATATATATATATATATATATATATATATATATATATATATATAATTAAAACTCATATTCTTATACCCATGAATGTTGAGTGGATTCTATTAGCTTTAGTTATCTTTAAATGAAATTATTACTCTTATTTTCCTTCATCTACAAGACAAGGTTTTTATCTATTTTAAATATTTGATATTTCTTTTACAAATATTAATTTATTTATATAAACTCTCTTATTATATTACAATAAAGCTTTGTGTATTACTCTTGAGGAAAATTTTGTCTTTATAAAAACTCACAAATCCCTAATAGATGGTGAGTTGTCCCCAAAATTGAATCCTTAATTTAGATTAATTGTATAGAAAAAAGTGGTCATGTGAATTGAAGGTCCACTAGGCCTTTCCATGATGTTCTCGATGTTTCATTATGTCTAATTATCAATTTTCCTTTTTAATTTAGTCAACTTGCACTTGAATTCAATAATTTTATATATACATAAGCACCCTAATACATTTTACAAACAAAAAATGTATCATAAACCTACATTGATTATATCATACACTTCCAATGATGACAATAGATATCAGTTCTATTGATATCCTTTTTTGCGTACTTACACCAAAATAATTTCTAAATGAAAAAGCATATAGTTTGAAATTATAAAATTATGTCTGCTAGGATAAGGGTGGGATCTAGATATACAAATATATTCTTGTTGACATTTGTGAGACTTGAGTGTGAAACTATATTTACCTATTGTAAAGAGTTGAATAGAGACTAATTGAGGTAATCCCCTCCACAAAACACTATTTTTTATGTCTTATTAGTGGTGACTTGAGCGTAAGTAAATGAGAGATGATTCTAATAAATGCGAACAAATATTAGCATATTTAAGAGAAGCTTCTTGGAATCCATTGCTAATGATAGGTTTTAGGAAACTTTAGACCATAAGCATCTACAAAGCCATTTTTTGAAATTGATCAACCAATTTTAGGAGGACTTATAATTTCAAAGCATTTTGTTTTTGCTCTAATAGTTGTTTGATTATATGACATTGGTAATTATTACATATCTTTGCCTAATTTTAAGAGTTTTTTTGCATTGTCTCATGTCTATATTCTTTGCATTTCCATCCTCTATTATAATCTAGCTGAAAATGAATAATGTATTTATCTATCCATTTGCCTTGTAAATTTTCATTTCAAGGTAATTTTATTCATCTTCACTTTTCCCACACATAGACAAATATTTAATTGATGTATTTTCTATGTGTTGTATTTAAATCATATTTTTATGTATACCATTGTCTTAGATAGTTGGTATATGTTTTCAACACTTGTGCACCCCTAGTAAAACAATAACATTGTTATCAACCTCACATAGTAATATGGGTTTAATCATGATTTGGTTTCATGAGTGTCAAAGGCATTTTTGACATATGGTAGAGAGTTCTTACATAAATTGATGACTTGGTTTTTCTACTTCCATTCTCCCATTTCCTCATTATGATTTATGCATTATGACTCTTGTGTATATGGAATATTTAATTTCTTTCTTTCCCCATAATGACTCTAGTGTACCTATAATATATGATCAATATGCCTTTTAGAATTCAAAGAATCAAAGTTATTTTATGGGTTTATATTAGGGTTAGTGACTGATATGAACTAATTATCCTTTTATTTTTCAAGCCCTTGATGGTATAAATTACAATGTTGAAAAATAGTTAATCTCATAAAAGAAATAACTTCATAAATGAAAATTATATAACATACATAAAACATAGTTTTATGCATCAAAAGTGACCTACGACAGAATGATATCTTCCAACAATGATCAATTCTCTAATGATTTCTTGTCATGATTTCACCATATGCTCTTGGAATAACCATGTGCTTGATAGAGGTCTAATCCAACAATTATAAATACACTGATTGATTTATCTAATTTCAGAGGTCATGTTAGATAGATTTAGATGAACAACATGAATTACATTATATATAGAAATGAATTTATATTATAACTTTATTAGTATATGCATTAATCTCCAATGACTAAGAGTGGTAATGGAGAATGAAGGATAGCATGAGGGCCCAAGTCTAAAGTGGACCCATAAAAGAGAGCAAGAGCATCAGGGCGCTTCTAAAAAAGATAAGGAGCATTGGGGGTGATCCTAATAAATACCAAGAGCATCCTTGATAGGGAGTTTATTAAATGTGGGAATAAAAAAAATTGTTTAAAAATGACAAAATAATCAATATAAAAATATAACACAATACACACCAATAACATTTAATTTAAATGAAATATACACCTAAATTTAAAAAAATAATTTTTTTATAAATATAACATTTAAAAATCCTATTTTTAAAAATTTATATTTTATACCCTATTATTAAATAATAAATATTAATAATACGTCATGAAAAATCAATATATAAATATAATATGATACACTAATATCGATTGATCTATACATGATACACCCAAATTTAAACATATGACAAACATTTTCAAAACCTTTGCTCTTTTTCTTTTTTTCCCCAATTTATACCCCTCATACATAACAATAATCACTTAGCAGAGTTAAAAGGTGCACCAGGGCTATCAATAATGAAAATGCACAAATAAGGCATGGAGATATGTGGATTCTTTAAAAGTTTTTAAATGTTTACATCAATATTTTAAAAAAAATGGTGAGTATGTTGTAAAACTATATGCCAAACATAAGTAATATAATTAATGAACAAATTATTAAAAAAATAAAAATTATAATAAATATGTATATTATTTCTAATATTTTTTTAATAGTATGTTAATATTTAAAGAAAATGTTAAATAAATATTTATTTAAAGATAAATTAAAATTAATATATAAAATTATATTTAATTATAAATAAAATTTATAACTTATTAATAATATAAATTATTTAAATTTATATACTTTAAATAAAATTTAACTTATAATATTATTAATAATTGTTTTAGATTAAAAATATAAAAATAAATAATAAATAAAATAAATTAGATTTAAGTAAATTTTGAAATTTTAAAAGATTAAAAGAGAAAGAACTTGTAAATGAAGAGACTAACATAATAATAATAGCATTTTACATCCTATATTATTTTCAAATATTTCATACTATTTTTAAGGTTATGTCAACATTATTGTTTTTGTTATAAAAATAAATTATTTTAATTATTATTAAATTTATTATAAAATATTTATGCTAACACTATTTATTTTTTGGATATAGAAATTAATTATTTTAAATATTGTTAAATCCATTGTTTCAATTAAGACATGGAAATGTACCTTTCAAATGTGATGTATATTGCATTGAAATTTAAAAATTATATAAAACTATTGTTAGGCCTCTACAAACATATCTAATAAGTATTTTATTAAGATAAGGATACAAATATGATTTATATTATAAGATGGTAAAATCAAAGTGCAAAATATATGATTTTTCTATTTTATTTGTTATTTTATAAATATTATTTTATTGTTTATTTTTTATTTTATTTTGGTCATCAAAAAATGGAACACTTAAGTTATAAGTGAATATGAAATAAAAATATAAAATTATTTGTGTGTGTGTAAATGAATATTTTTTAAAGGTCATTTCAATAAATTCTTAGACTTTATGGTTCAAATTTACATCTGAGGGATTAGGAAGATTTAGGTTTTGTAGCTTTACATTGATGAGACTTTAAGCATTTTTGTCACACTACCAATCATTGCAAATTTAGGTAGGATATTGATTTTGTTCATATTTATTATTGATTTTGATTGATGGATTGACCTTTAGGTAGTAAGGTGGTACCCTATTTAAATAATCACCACCTTTCTCTCTCTACATCCATAGATGCATAAAAAGTTGAAGTGAGCGAGTGTAATCATGGCCCCAAAGCAGGTAAGGAAATTCATCTTGAAAGTCTTCTATGGGTTAATGTTGTTGATTTTGATTCTCCATTACTTGATGTTATTTTGGATATCCCTGAATTTGACAAAACCTATCATTTTTTTTGAGAACTTTACTTTGATTGCTTATTTTTTGGGTTGATTCCCCTATGAGAGCTTTCTAAAATAGTGGGTCCACAACCATTGGCAAGGCCATGGTGTAAAACTAGAAAGAGTCCAAAACCTTACCAAGGGCATCTTTTTGTTTCATTTCTCAAACCCAAAACATTACAAAGTCATTGTTAACTATGGACCTTAGTTTATTTGAAACACTCTAGTTTTTTCATCCCACTGGACTCAATATTTTCAAGTTTCAAAGTAAGTAAAGTTGAAAATCCCCATTTGGGTTGAGTTTCATGGCTTGCCTCTCCCATTATGGGGTTTTATTGACCAACTCATCAAATCCATAGGGTGTTTTATATGCCATGAGTAGACCAAGTTCTTTATGTCTCATCTCTTATGTGGAAGTATATTTATCTTGGGATTTGAAAGATTTTATTGATATAAAAATTGGCACTAACCACTTTTCTCAATGTGTTTTATTTATCAATCTCCTAAAAATTTGATTTCGGTGCTAGTCCTTAGACCATATGATCTGGGAATGTCCTTTGATGGTGCATTCACCCTGTACTTCTCAGGAAAAGGGTGGATCTGAGACCAAACCTCAAATGGCAATAATTGGACTTGTTTCACTATATTTTGTCTATTTTAGGTCTAAAGGAAAATAAAAAGAAAGATGGGGATAAGTGATTAGAAAGAACCTAGATTTGGTTTGCGCATCATATCTAGACATTTGTGAGCACTCCTCTTTGGCTAGGGAGGACTACTTGTAGATAAGAAAACACTAACACAAGATGTTTGTTAGTAGATAAATGAGTGGGCTGCCAAGATATGCACTTGTTCTAGGAAGTGTGAAACTTCTCTAGAGATGATAATCCACTTTGAGAGGCAAAAGAATAAAAAATAACTAAAATAAAGGTAGAGAGAGAGAGAGAGAGAGATAAAATTACCATTATTAACAACTTGTACATAGTAGAGAGTGACAAGGTGCAGGTGAGGTACTTTATTGGTGTTTTAGAAGTTGCCTGGGTACATTTTGAAGAGGCTAGGAAATTGACAGTCACTGACATTGATAGGAGTGTGATAAATATTGGTTAGGCTGTTGAGGTTAGTAGTGAGGTGACCAATGTTGGTTAGGCTGCCGAGGTTGGTAGGGGTAATATTTGTCTATAAATTTGTAGAAGGCTTTTTCAGGTCTAGGAAAATGGTTTAGATCATGTCAGGGAGGTTGAGAGAGTTAGGAGGGGGAGATTATGGCTTGGTTAAGTCTGGTCAGAGGTTTGGTATATCAGGTAAAGGGGAAACAAGAAAGGAATCTTTATAACTCCCTCACATGGGTACAGTCAGAAGTCCATAAAGTAGTGTAGGGTAGATATAAATAAATAGAAGAATAAATATTTAAATGACCTACAGTATCAGTGATATACTTAGCTATGGTGGTCACTAAATGATAAGTGTCAAGTTGATGGTCCCTATTAGGGAGTTCAAACCTAAGTGACTAAATAGAGAGAACAAGAGGGTGTTATTAGTCCTCAAGAGGTCAGTTGCTAATTGTGATTGACTTACACAAGGTGATTGTAAGCTTGGATGTCAAAAAATGGAATGTCGAGAACCTGAATGAGAGTAAGAAATTATTTTCTCAATTTCCACTGACCTAAACTTTAGGTTGAAGTTTGGCTTATATTGTCAATGTCAATGATCCCATCGATGTAGATCATGATCCTGTCGATGTCGACTGTGGGTTGACCGATGTCAGTGGCCCTAGAATAGGTTAACCTTTCTATTTTTGGACTATTTTCTATTGTTGTGCATGCCAAGTGTGACACCCATTATAAAATGGTAAAGATAAGAGGTTAAGAAAGAAGTAGTTGTTTAGGAATTTAGTTTGTAAGTGGGAATAACTTTTAGGTAGTTAGGATGAGGGGATCAAGTCTTGAGGTAACTCATCAGGGGAAAATTAGTCATAGGATGAGGTGGCCAGGTAAGGTGGCAATAGGGGTTTTTAATTAACTTAATGAATTATTTTAAATGTGTGAGGAATAAAGGTATGGATTAGAGAGATTAATTGTTATTATGAAAATGGGTTTAGGGAGCCTTTGACATAGGGAGTTACACACGTGTATGGGACATAATTTTGGTGTCTACATTTTCCCTTTTTGTCTTGTAAATTGTACTAACATGTTGAAAGACAAAAATAGGAGTTAAATGCTCTAAGTATTAGATAAGGTATCCCCCCTCAAAATGGGAATCAATGGAGGAGAAACTAAAATCGGGTATCGATTTGATAGAAAGGTAATTAGGTGACTAGTGGATAATTAAGCATTGTTCTATATGTGCATGCCACAATGAGCTATAGTAGACAAATTCAAGAATAGGCAAGGTTAAGGAGGACTCAAATAGAAGTAGCCAAATCATAGCTTGTAAGTGATAACTGACAGGGCAAATCAATCAAAGTTGTAACTCTAATGGTCAATGTGTCCTAGGTATTCAAGGTAAGAAGTGACACTAGGAAATAAAAAAGGGTTGAAGGTGATAGGATGAGCTAGGTTGCCATCCAAAACACCTAAAATACATGCATGTGCATTATAGCCAGCTATAGCAGAATAGCCTAAGCAGTCAAAACAAATAATGTAAGGGTTGTGTAAAAGGGTCAATGAGTGAGGAAATATTCATTATCTCCAAGAAAAGTAGTCAAGGGTGAAGATTTAAGTGATCTTCAATGGTGTGTCATGATTAGTGGGAGATATATGTGATCTAAAGTTACCATAATGTATGGGTAAGGTTATGCAAAGTTAGGGGTTATGTGCTAGAAAATAGTATAGGAATGGTGTTGACATCAATAATACATGTTGATATCAGTAATATAAAGTGTTGATGTTAGAAAATATAGGGTAATATTGTCGATGTCAATAGGCATAAGCATCGACATCAGCAAGTTAGGTCAAAAATGCTAACATCGATGACTGTCCAAACCTGATAAAAGGGGGTTTAGCGACTGACCAAATTCATTTGTAAATTTGTGATTAGAGAGAACAAATAGATGTTTGAGAGAAATTTGAGATGGTAGTGTAAGGAGGGGACCCAGTGGGAGGCACATGACCATAAGATCTAGTGGTACCATCTAGGAGAAGATGAATAGATGAGGTAAGAGCCTATACTAGTTTGATTTGGTTTTTTTTAATTTTTAGGCTAAATGAGAGGTGGGGTTGTAGAAAATAGGAGTGGGGGCTAGTAAATATATTAGAGGAGGTGTAGGATAAGTTAGGGGGAGTTATGGGTAATTTTTTAGGGGAAATGTAAAAGATGGGGTTTGGGTCATTTGATCCTGGGGCCAAACTAGTCACCGACATCATCAAAATCAACTAACATCACTCGATGCAACATCGAGGTCGATAGATTTTTGCTGACATTGGTCATGACATAGGTTGATATAGCACTAATGCCAGCATTAATATTGATGTTAACTACTATTAAAAAGTAGAAAATAAGAGAAAGGGTGAGTTTTTTTATCACTAGTGGAAGTAGTCAACTAGCCTAATGGCCAACCTAGCCTCAAAAGACCTCATGTTGTATGAGTGATACCTACATAACCTAGTTTAGGGCCTTAGGCTAATGTATTTACACTAGTGAGAATGGAAAAGGTGGTGAGAGAGTAGATTAAAAGGGATGTGACCTGATTTATTTGTGTATGGATGTAGGGGAGGATGGAATTTACATTGAAAGACTATCTACCAAGGTTATTGACACACATGAGGATAGATATTACTCTAGATTAGTGGGAGCATATGGTAGACATAATTTTAGGAGGAGTGTGACGGTATTATCATGTCATATGGGATGTGTCACTAATGATAACTTTGATTGAGAGGTGGGATCATACCACCAACACCTTTCATCTACCGACCAGGGAGTTGACAGTGACACAAGAGGATGTCTATAGTATTTTGCAACTACCACTCTAGGGTGAGGATATTTTGAAATTCTCAAGAGAGAAGCATGATATACACATGGTTAGTTTATATAGGGAGCATGTTAGTGAGGTGACCTACCACTTTATGAGTTTTGCATATGAGCCACTCTACATGGCTGATGAGGAGTAGCATTATCTCAGCATCCTAATGATGATCAAGATCATGGTGTATACATTACCTAATGCAAAAATTAGGGAGATTTCCAATTGATTTGATAGGTGTGCTTATGTAGATGATCAAGTAGTGAACCATTTTTGCCTAGGGTCTAGTATTTTTGGCATAATTATATATAGAGTTGTGGGGTTTGACGCTATGATGATGATACAATCTATGTGTCGGCCATCTTCTACACTATCGAGTATATGAACACATCATGGTGACATGACCATTGGGGCTACCTACCACTATCCTAGTTGGATTCAAGGTTAGATTTAGATGGTGGAGAGATGGGATGGCACAAACCTGAGTGGATGGAATCATGCGAGACATTGCCTATTATAGGTATATGATTAAGGGCTTGATCCCTATAGATATCATGTGGAGACCATATTTGACATATCTAATTTTCAAAGGTCACATAGAGTATCTTGTTGGGTTGTACATCTCACTATGGGTCAGGGGGAGATGGGCTAGTGAGCTAGAGATAGTACCTATGGCATGGGTTAGGAGATAGTTTGGGCTATTACAAGATATTTTGCTTGCCTTCCCTTGATATAGGAGGGATGACATAGATTCACCCTTACCATTACCCTTTGAAATTGATGGGCCAAATTTTGAGGAGCTATAAGCAGGGCCAGGTGTTGGGGATTCAGGGTGTATAACAGCCTATACAGCTCAGTGGGTAGGGCTACATCTGATGGTGGATGGCAAGATGCCACCAACAGACTAACAAGGGTTAGTAAAGGAGAGAGATGCAGTGTTACAAGTGAAAGATACAATATTATAAGCTTAAGATGTAATGGTGTAGGCTCAAGAGACAACCTAGGTAGAGGTTTTAGCCTTATAAGGGTAGGTGTTGATGTTGTAGGGTTAGATTGGGGCTCTACAAGGTTAAGTTGTAGCACTTCAAGTATAAGTGGTTAGTTTATAGGGTCAAGTGATTGTAGTGATATTAGAGAGAGATAGTTTGAGAGCAGTAGTCTAGACCACTACTCCTCCACCACCATAAGGACTAGTACAAGTTAGACCATCTTCTAGTGCTATGGGTCCTCCATAGAGTATATTTATGGTGAGGTATTTGACTACCCTAGATGAGATTCATTATTATGAGAGGGTGATTAGAGAGTTCCTAAAGATATCAAGATATTTGAAGTTCAGAGAGTAGGAGAGGTCGATGTCACATGTGATAGCTTCTAACTCACGTCGACATAGATAGATAGAGAGTGGTGATGATACTACATCCTCATGACCTTAGGGAAAGCCTCAAGGACCCTGAGTATCAGTGTTTTTCCAATTTTTATTTATATATGCTACATGTATATTGGCCTTCGAGTTAAAGATGCAAGATGTACATTTTGAGAGAGATTTATGATGTTATGATGATGTAGATGATGAACACATATTTTGATCACATATTATATAAATGAGATGTTCATTTATTATCATGTTTTTATTTGAGAAGTGTTGCTTATGATTATGATGATGATATGGATGATGTTTATTTGATGCTATGTTAACTTGTTTGTTAATGTTAGACTAGCCTTTCCCATTTATGTGATGGTATATGCATAGCTGATTGGTTAGTTTCATCTTAGCATTTTTCCATATGTGTGATGGTGTATGTGTAAAATGAATAGATTGAGTAGGTTAATTTATTTTAGCATTTTTCCATATTTGTGATGGTGTATGCATAAAATAAATAGATTGGTTATGTTAGTTTTGGTATGACATTGTTTCTTCATCTCAAGTAGAAATATTGATATGTGATGTGGATGGGAAAATAAAACAGTAGAATGCTCGTGCATTGGCAAAGACTATAATTTAAAACATAAATAGGATTAGGAAAATGAGCCTCTTTCATGCCTTATATCTTTGAACCATTATGTTTGTTAGAGAAGCATCATGTTTACCTCATGTTATGTGAGCTTCATAGTCCCTTGAAAGAGTATAAGGGGAAAAGGGTAGAATAAGGGAAACTGCTTGGATAGTATAACCTACCAAGTAGAAATGATGTCTCTTTTGTAGATGACCTAAGAACTAATATAGGCAATTCCATGACTTAAAAATCTTTTTTTTGTGTGTGTTTAAGCTGATCAATGCGGGAAGCCTACAATGGGATTTTGTATAGGTTAAGATTGTACAAAGAGGTGAGGGGCCCTTTGCATTGTTTTTTCCCTTTGAGAACAAATCTTGGCTTATCCATCCTTCAAGGGAATGGTCTAAGCATCTATTTTTAATCTTAAATAGTTGTCCTTCAAGGGATCAATCTATTTATAGTAGTAAATGGAAGTTACGTAGCTACCCTTCAAGGAAGCAACCTATGTTGAAAAACATGACCTAAGATTTTATAAATTTTTCAAATATCCCATTTTTTTTCTTTTTTGTTTAATCATGGACAAGCCTATAGAGGATTAGGAGTTTTCCAGTGTGAGGATAAAACAATACCACTATGTAATTATCTAAGTGTATAGGAGTAAGGGTGAAAAGGAAGGAAAATGAATGTAATAGGGATGCTGAAGGGATGAGCTCAAGTTAAACATGAAGTAAAGTGATCTTGGTTTAAAAAAAGAATGGTCATAGGTGTAAAGCATTTAAAGGCTTGAGTTTCGGCCTTCCTTCAAGAGAAGACAAGTGATAAGTTCTTGAACCATACTTGTGAGTTATGATATAAGGTCCAAGTAAATTAGGAGCAAACTTACCTCATTTTCTCTTCTCCATGTTCATCACATGTTGATTTTATTTTAAGATGAGATATCCTATATTAAAATCTTGCTATTTGAGGGTTTTTTTATAAGTGCATTTGATACGCTCTTGATAGATTTGGAGGTGGTTGAGGGCTATGAGACAGTACTCATCAAGAAATTCAAGTTGGGCCAAATGTTCTTGGTGAAAGTCATCATTAGTAAGTATGTCATGGAGATAAATGTGAAGAGAATGAATCTAGACCTCAAGAGGCAAAATAGCCTATGTCCTATATACCAGTGAAAAAGGTATAGCACTCATAGGGGTTTGAATGCTAGTGTGGTAAGCCCATAAAGTGAAAGGAATGTCTATGTGTCAATCCTTACCTATATCATTGACTACCTTCATGAGAATATTCATCAAATTTTTATTAGAATCTTCTACCTACCCATTATCTTGGGGATAATATAGTGATGAGAAGCTTAATTTGATTCCAAATGCATCACAAAGATCTTGAATAGTCTTGTTCTTAAAATACTTGCCATTGTCTATTATCTTGTGAGGTAAACCAAAATGACAGATGATGTGATGGTTAATGAAGTCAACAATTTTGTCAACTTTAGTGGAAATGAGAGGGATCACCTCGACCCACTTGGTGAAGTATTTATTGGGTGAATATTTTATCATCAACTAATTGCTGACAAAATGGGTATATCAACCACAGCATAAGGAGATTTATACAGCAAAATGGGTATGTCTACCATAGTATAATGAGATAAATCTCTCCTCTCATCAAGGGGAGGTTCCCTATAAACTAATATATACTAATATAAACTGAAAATAGACTCAGGGGTGAAATAACACCATCCATCTCTCATTTTTCAGAGATGATGTTCACAAAGTAAAGGAAGATTCTTGGGTAATTGCTGAAGGAATTTCTCTTCTTTAAAAAATGATGTTCAACAAACCAGAGAAAGACTTTCTAGGTAGTGACTGTAACCACAAGAAACCCATGAAATCACAAAGTCTTTCATTGCTTCTTCTATTGATTTAGGATGAAGTATCACAATAGAATTAAGTGCAGCCCAAAGTCTCCACCTAAAGCTACAATAGAGTAAAAGATTACGAAGGATAAGGGGACCTCAAAGTCTCTCCAATATCCTTTACACTAGAACATAAAACACATAAACTAAAGATAATTATGGCATCACAAAGTCTTCCATAATCAGCTTCAAGACATCTTCTAGATTATTTCCACTTGTTCTACTTATTTGATTAAATGGACCAGACTATATTTAGGAAAAAGACATAAGAAGAATTTCCTAGATAACACAAGCTATTTCAACACAAAGTCTAAAAGGTCACTTTCTTTCTCATTCACTTGATAAAATATGATTAACAATCTGAGCTCAAAGTCTCAAGAATGCCTTTTAATTTGGGTGAGTTTTACTTCTAATAAAAGAGAGATCTCCTTTCTACAAACTGAGAGATTACAATATATAGCATCCAAAGAAAGACTTTGGTGCTCCTTTTCACAAAAAGACCCATGCTACATTGAATGCCTTGAATGCATTTGAAATTCTATGAAGGGGCCATGCTGGATTAGGTTATCAGCCTTAACATTGGAATTTTGAATCATCTCAAATGCCTCTTCCAAAGTATGGGTTACCTGATCTTCTTTAAGATACCTACACGGCTGTCCATTCACCTTTACTCAATGAAGAAAAATAGGCTATGCCATTGAATGCTTGCACTCTCTGATATCTACCTGGTGGGTTGCTCCACCTACTAGAATAACTCTCCTACAAATATATCTAGATTTTGTGTATCATTCCCTATTTTCTTGCTACACTTTGTCTCTTTTTAGTGATCTGAGATCTCAGGCTATCTTCTTATTTTTTGTTGGCTCCTTCAACTCCTTCAGCTAGTCACTAAGTTTGTTCTCAGGTCTGCATCTTTGAAAATCAATAGTTATTCCATTACCCTAAATTTGACGTCTATGGGGACATCGCTGGTCACTTGAACCACTTTAAACCTTGAACCTTTGAACCTTTTGGAGTACACCAATTCAATGGTTCAATGGTTTAAATTTCATTAGTTTAGTGGCTTGGTGGTTCAATATTTCTTTCAAAAGAGTCGCATTCACTTAGTCTTCTTTAGGAGTTCAACGCATCATTGAACTAATTATTTGAACCATCTGGTTGAACCTTCTTCTATAATCTTCTACTTGAACCATTTTCTTGAACCTTCCACTCGAACCTTGAACTCGTTGAAGCTTTGAACTCATTTAACCTTTGAACCCTTTGAACTCTTTGAACGTGTCGAAGTTCAATGGATCAACGATTCAATGTTTTATTCCATCTCTTTGAACCCCGCCATTGAACCTTTTTGATTGAACCTTGGTGTTGAACCATCCTTATAATTTTTAGGAAAAGCCTTAAGTATTTTGAACTTTTCCTTGTGAAAACTCACCTGTTGAACCCATAATTTCCTTAGCTGAAAAGGCTTGCACGATTGAAGAAGTTGACTACTCA
The DNA here is from genome assembly GCA_037957365.1 of Torreya grandis. NCBI lineage: Eukaryota > Viridiplantae > Streptophyta > Pinopsida > Cupressales > Taxaceae > Torreya > Torreya grandis. The sequence goes on from JARHVA010005645.1 coordinate 1,001,168, forward strand.
TAACATTTTTTTGAGAAAGGAAGAGACTATTTTTTTTGGCTTGTAGGACCAAAATGGTCGACATGTTATCCACAAAAACAAGTGATAGATTTTGGGAATAATAGCTAGCTCCAATTGGGGAACTTCCATCAATTGTAAAAATGATCAAAGAGAGTAGAATCTAGACTCTAAGTGCCTTCATCTATGCCATTGGGCTATGGAATCACACCATCCAAAAAGAGAAAGATACTAAAAAAAAAGAAATGAACAACACAAAACAAACAAAAGACTATACAAATGTATAACTGATCTTAGCTAATACTTCAAGAGTTGAAGTGCTTCAGAGGTTTCCCACTGTGAGGCAATGAAAATGGCATGCCATCTTGATATTTTAGAAAGAAACTATTTTCACCATTGAATAAATGAATGGCAAATGGGCCTCTCCACAAGGAATCCAATTTTCCATGCTTTCCTTTTGGTTCTCTCCTCTTATCCCACAATAAGACTTGATCTCCAATCTAAAAATCATGAATCCTTGCTTTTTGGTCGAAGAGCTTCTTTACCAGACTTTGATGTGTAGCAATATGGTCTACCACCATAGTTCGCTACTCATTTAGTTTAGTCAAGCACATGATCTTCTTGTCAATATAATTTTCAAATATTTGATTTTCGACTACCTTCACCAACTTTAGTGCTAGTAGTTCTAGGGTGATTGGTATCTCTACATTCAAACCATATAGAAGTTGAAATGGTGACATACACATTGCCCTCTTAAGTGTAATCCTATCTACCCATAGAGCATCAAACAATGCTTTATGCTAGGTTCTCTAATTATCATCTACCAACTTCTTGATAATGGTCACCAGGTTCTTGTTGTTTGATTTTGCTTGACCATTTCCTTGCATATAATAGTCAGTGGAGTGGGAGAGGATAATCCCATAATAGTAGCAGAATTGGGTAACCTCATGAGAAGAGAAATATGCTACATTGTCTGTTACAATCTTGATTAGGACTCTAAACTGGGAAATAATATTTTTCTTGAGAAAATTACATACCACTTTTGAAGTAGCATGTTTGACTGGAATGGCTTCCACCCACTTGGTAAAATAGTTTGTGGCTGTGAAAACATAGTCATGTCCAACACTTGAGGATGGGTTCATAGTGCCAATGAAATCAATACCCCATTTTTGAAATGGCTCTTCAATAACCACTGGATTAAGAGGTAATGTGGCCAACTTGGGTTTCCCAATGAACTGTTGACACAACTCACATCTATACACCTAAGTGTATGCATCTTGAAATAGAGTAGGCCAATAGTACCTAGCTCATAGAATTTATGAGAAATCAAATGTGTATAAAAATGTTCTCCACAAGCCAAATTGTGAAAATACTCTAGAAGTTTACTTTGTTGCACTTTATCCATGCAATGAAGAAATACCCCATCAAGGCTCCTCTTGTACAAACTGTTGTCCCACATGACATAGTGAGCAGCTTTAAATTTAATAGTTATCTTTTATTTATGAGATAGGTGGGTAGGACACTCACCATAGGTAAGAAAATGAGTGATATTAGAATACCACTCATCCGTAGTAGTGATAAAACAAACTGTAGGCATGTCTTCAGCCTTTGTTTTTTCATGCCCTACTTCCTCTGGTATGTTATCAGCAATTAATTGGCAGAGGCCTCTTCACCACACAAGCTTCATAGGTTTGATAACAAGATCAAACTCTTGGATTTTAGCAATCTAATTTCCCTTTCTGGTACCAAACTCTTGTTGAGTTAAAATGAACTTTACTATTGTATTTGGTACCAGAGTAATAGTGTGTCAGTTTAGGATGTAGAAATAGAAATGTTTTATCACCTTAACCATAGCATAAGCATGCTTCTCATGAATGAAATGGGAGATTCCACACCTTCATTCTTTTGAACTAAAATGGTTGAAAGTGTGTGTTTAGAAGCATAGCTATATACTATGAAGTGTTCAGTATAATCTGGACAAACCAGGATTGGGGCATGGGTAATAGCTTCCTTGATATTTTGAAATGCTGACTTGCCTTCTTTAGTCTAGTATAAAATAGCGTTACCCTTCATCATGTCAACAATGTGGTGAATCTTCTCTGCGAATTCAGTAATGAGTCTTCATAGAAAATTTGCCTTTCCAAAGAAAGAATGAACCACAGTCTTGCTAGTAGGAAGAGTAAGCTCTTGGATTGACTTTACTCTTTCTAAGTCAATCTTTATGCCTTCTTGGGATACATTGTTATCGAGAAGTTTCCCTTTGGTAACCCCAAAAACATATTTCTTAAGATTAAGGGAAATGCCATTCTGTTGACATCATTCCAACATTTATTGTAAATGATGCACATGATCAAGATGATGTTTGAAAAAGATGGTCAAGTCATCAAGATATACCAAAATGAACTTCCCCATTTCATCTCTGAAAGCAAGATCCATTTCTCTCTAGAAGGTGGCACCAACATTGATCAAGACAAAAAGAATTTTTTGATATGCAAAGGTACCCTAAGGTGTAGTGAAAGTGGTTTTATGTTGGTCTTCTTCACTGACTTCCACTTCATTATACCCTAAAAAACCATTTAACATTGATAACATCTCTAAACCAATCACTTTCTGTAGTACTTGATCAATGATGGGCAGGGGGTAGTTGTCCTTCAGAGAGGATTGATTTAAGTTTTGAAATCAACATAGAGGCACATTTACCCATTTTTTTTTCTCATAGGGACTATGTTCACAATCTAGGTGGAATGATGGATTGGAAAAATTATCCTTGCATTTAACATTTTTTGGATCTCAGAAAGAATAGTACCTAATATCCTGGGGTTATGCTACTTTTATTTCTACTTGTGAGGTAATGACCCAGCCTTGAGAGGAATTTCATGCCAAATTTTTTCAAACATGAGAGATTTTAGATCATCATAAGAATACACCAAAACATCAATGTAATGGCAAAGTAAAGTAATGAATTTGAGATTTTCATCAGGAGTGCAACAATTTCCCATGTTGACTATTTTGGGATTATCTTCTATACTCAAATTTATTTGATCAAACTCCTTAGAGGAACTTGAATTCATTTGTTGCTTCTTAATAAACCTATCATGATTATCAAAAATCTTCTCAAGAGAAATTAACCTTTTTGGGATTTTGTTCCCTTTGAGTTGAAGGAACTCTTCACCAATTTTTGAATCTATTTTGGGATCTAATTCTCGTGATGGATCTTTACTGCCTTCAAAACAAAGCTCCTCAAAGCTATCCATCTATTCTAAAAAAGTGATGATTTGGTTTTCACCATTAAATACCTACCAATAATTGGCATTATCAGGTACACTTGGTCGAAAGACCAATTTGATAATGTACTTGTTCCCTTTGAAGTCTTGGTGAGGAACCATGAGGGTTGTAGAGATGGCCAAAGAATATGTTTAATCATTGAATTCTCTGGGCACTATAGAAATACTGAAAGCATCAAAACTTTCAATATAGTCCCATACCAGATTGTGATAATGTCACAATCTTTCATTCTTGGTTTGATACAGGTTCCTCACCTAACAAACCACCAGTTCAACATCTATTTGGGCATGAAGAAGCTTAACACCTTTAGCATGAGCAGCTTTTAATCCAAGCAACAAAGATTCATACTTGGTGGTGTTGTTGGTGTTGTTGAATTGTAGCTTGTATGAATAGGAGGAAATATCTCCTTGAGGAGATATCAAAACAATCTCGGCTCCAAAACTGGTAGAAGAATAGCTGCCATTAAATTCCAAAATCTAAACCTTATTAAAATTTGATCTTCTCAAAGATTTCTCTTCTCTAGGGAGGGAAGATCCTTTTCCATATGAACTATGCTTTACCAATTATTCTAACTTTTTGCCTGAATCCTTTGAATTTTCACCTACAAAAATCTTGTCTGATGAAATAGAAACATCTTCTGTGGATAGAAAGTAGTTAGCCACTCCTCAAGATTCAAATAGAATTTGAGTCTTAGGATCTGATGTCTGAGTAACAATGTATTTTTCCTCCTTTTCAAGAAGAAACCTTTGCATGATTCCCTTGACATGTATCCTCACCTTAGATAGGTCCATGCTCAACTCTCCACCAATATCTTTGCAAAAATTTCATCCAAGTAAAATGCCATAAGAAGCTGGAACGCCAGCCACCAAGACTATTATTTTAATCCTTTTTTTGGGAAGGCCACAAATGAAAATTGGGCATCTTTGATCTGACCCAATAGAGGCACTTATTTGTTTTGCATGAAAAAACATCTCCCAAAATTTTTAGTCAAAGTGAGACCAAGAGAGTCTGTTATCTTGGCAGGCATAACATTATCTGAAGCTCCAAAATCTATTATGTAGTTGCTCAGTGTATGACCATTTATCAACAGAGAAACATAAAAAGGTTCTATTTTTCTAGAGGCAATAGGAGGAGTAATGACAATATTTTTTCAATTGGATGTGTTCTTTGGGGGATCATGAGTTACTTTTAAAACATCTTGTCATGTAGGGATGGTTTTATTATTGATGCAATCAGCCAACCTATCCAACTACTCAGGGTTGGTTTGTAAGTATTCAAACTCAGAAATTTAGATCTTGGTCTTCCTAGTATGGTCAATTATATCAAATGATTGAAAAGAACTAGGAAAAGAGGAAGGAAGTCCATCATTTTGGTTTTTGGTGGGTGTGGTACTAGTCTGAGAAATTAAAGTAGAAGGTACAAGATTGTTTGAGGTACTTACTTTTTTATTAATCACTAGGTCCTTTGATTGGAAAGGCAGAGAAGTCCCCCATTTAGCAATTGAAATTGCTGGTCAAGATTCCTTCCCTCTTTTTCTCTTATCAGCTTGTTGTGTTGACTAGTTTTGGGACTTGGTAAATATAGCATATGATCTATCAAACATTTCTTCCTTACTTCTAGCTTCATCCTGATAATTTAGGAAACCAATGTTGGAGTCACCAGCTAATTCTTATTCTCCTTCTATGAAGAGATTAACATCATCTTCTTGATCAAACTCAGGTTGGAAAGAGGAATCATGTTCAACTTCATGATAACCAACTGTTGAGTTAGTTGGTGTTGCTTTAATGGCGAGCTTCCCCTATGGGGGAGGGAGATGATTGGATTGCCCTTGATTTCTGGTAGCATTAACTTGATATGACTAGTTGGGAAACATCCTCCTTGGTATATCCCGATAAAAAGGAGGAGCAGACATCCCTTGTGCCATTTTCTTTTTCAGAGCTAGCAATTCATTTTCTAGCTTTTACACCATAGGATCAGTGGTGCCTATAGACAAATTTTTAGAATATGAAAAATATTTATTTTTGTTAGGATATCTTCTTATCTTACTTGCTAGGATAAGATCATATTTAACCTCAGTATCCAAATCCTAAGTTGCATTAAGGTCTATGTGGCCAGGCCACCTCAACATGAAACTCACTTCAGGTAGCTAAGAATTTATGAAGAAGCATTTAAGATTTTTAGGTGTTGGCTGAGCAATTGTAGGAATCCTATTCCTTAGCTAATTAAATTTAGCAATGAAGTCTCACATAGGTTCATGAGGCTCCTTATTCATTTTTGTGAGCTAAGCTAACATGGCATGTACATCTTCTATGGGTTTGAATATAGCTTCAACTTGGCCTTGCGAGTGTTCTAGTCAGTTACAATTTGAGCTTGCAGATGATAGAACCAATCTGTTGCAATGCCTTGTAATGTTTCTATAAATAGTCTGACTACTATATCTTCATATTCCATGCCTATCACACCACAGGCTATGCAAAAGGATACAATATGTTCATCAGGATGAACTCTCCCATCACCATAAAATTTAAGAAAATTCTTCCTTGAACTACGGGGTAGTTCATGTAAAGGTGGGGTTAGATTCAGAGGGCCAAAGGTGTTATCCCATGGGCCTTAGGCTGCATTGATATGACGGTTGAAAGGAGGGATAATAAATCTTTGTGGGGTATGTATAGACAAAGCTTTTCTAGCAGAGGAAAGAGAAGCTTTGCCTAGTATTGGAGACCTAATGTTAGTAGGAGGAAAACTCTTGGTTCGTTGAAGGCGAGTTTATGGAGGGGAAAGATCAGAATTATTTTGCTGCACCAAATCGAATACAAGGTCAACAACAAATTGAGATCTCTAGCTTCACATATATGGTGGATCTACCAAAGTGTAAAATGGAAATGGAAAAGAACTGGAACTGCTTTAATTGGAAGCTTAAGGCTTTAAACTGCACATTCTTCCCCAATGGGGTCACCAAAAACTATTGGGTGAATATTTTTTCATCAACTAACTGATGGTAAAATGGGTATATCAATCATAGCACAAAGAGATTTATATGGCAAAATGGGTATGTCTACCATAGCATAATGAGATAAATCTCTCCTCTTATCAAGGGGAGGTTCCCTATAAATTACTATATACTAATATAAATTGAAAATAGACTCAGGGGTAAAATAACACCATCCACCTCTATTTTTTTAGAGATGATGTTCACAAATTAAAGGAAAATTTTTGGGTAATTTCTTAATGCTTTTCTCTTCTTTTAGAAATGATGATCAAAAAACTAGAAGAAGACTTCCTAGGTAGTGACTATAACCACAAGAAACCCATGAAAGGACAATGTCTTTTGTTGCTTCATCTATTGATTCAGAATGAAGTATCACAATAGAATTAAATGCAGCCCAAAGTCTCCACCTAAAGCTACAATAGAGTAAAAGATTACAAAGGATAAGGGGAGCTTAAAGTCTCTCTAATATCCTTTATACTAGAACATAAAACATACAAACTAAAGACAATTATGTTAGCACAAAGTCTTCCACAATTGGCTTCAGGACATCTTCTAGATTATTTTCACTTGTTATGCTTATTTGATTAAATGGACCAGACTGTATTTAGGAAAAAGATATAAGAACAATTTCCTAGATAACACAAGCTATTTTAACACAAAGTCTGAAAGGTCGCTTGCTTTCTCATTCACTTGATAAAATATGATTAACAATCTGAACTCAAAGTCTCAGGAATGCCTTTCAATTAGGGTAGAGTTTTGCTTCTAATAATAGGGAGATTTTATTTCTATAAACTAAGAGATTACAATATATAACATCCAAAGAAAGACTTTTTCACTCCTTTTCACAAAGAGACCCATGTTGCATTGAATGCCTTGAATGCATTTGAAATTCTATGAAGGGGCTATGCTGGAGAAGGTTATCAGCCTTAACTTTGGCATTTTGAATCATCTCATATGTCTCCTCCAAATCATGGGTTGCCTGGTCTTCTTTAAGATACCTACACAACTATCCATTCACCTTTACTCAATGAAGAAAAATAGGCCACGCTATTGAATGCTTTCACTCGCTGATATCCACTTGGTGGACTGTTCCACCTATTGGAATAACTCTCTTACAGATATTTTTGTATTTTTTGTATCATTCCCTCTTTCTTTGATACACTTTGTCTCTTCCTCGTGATCTAATCTCTTGGGCTATCTTCTTATTTTTTGTTGGCTCCTTCAACTCCTTCAGCGGGTTGCTGATTTTGTTCCTAGGTTTGCATCTTTAAAAATCAATGGTTATTCTATTACCCTAAATTTGACGTCCATAGGGATTTCATTGGTCACTTGAACCACTTTGAACCTTGAACCTTTGAACCTTTCAAAGTGCACCAGTTTAATGGTTTAAAGTTCATCAGTTTAGCAGTTCAGTGGTTCAATATTTATTACAAAAGAGCCACGTTCACTTAGTCTTCTTTAAGAGTTCAATGCATCATTGAACCAATTGTTTGAACCATCTAGTTGAACCTTCTTCTAGAATCTTCCACTTGAATCATTCACTCGAACCTTCCGCTTGAACCTTCCACTCAAACCTTGAACTCTTTGAAGCTTTGAACTCGTTGAACCTTTGAACCCTTTGAACTCTTTGAACTCTTTAAAAGCATTAGAGTTTAATGGTTCAATGGTTTAATGGTTTATTCCATATCTTCAAACCCCACCATTGAACCTTTTTTATTTAACTTCAATCTTGAACCATCCTTATAATTTTTAGATAAAGCCTTAAGTGTTTTGAACTTTTCCTTGCAAAAGCCTGCCTATTAAACCCATGATTTCCTTAGTTGAAAAGGTTTGTGCAATTAAAGAACTTGACTGCTCAGAACATTTTTTTGAGAAAGGAAGAGACCATTTTTTTGGCCTGTAGGACCAAATTGGTCGACATGTTGTCCACAAAAAAAAGTGATAGATTTTGGGAACAATTGTATTCAGTGGTAGTAATGATAGAATGATGACAGAGCGATGAATGAAGGTTAATCTCTTTGATTAGATATAAGCCCCATTGGGAGAAGGGCCAAAAGTCTTTGGCAACTTGTAATGCATGATTGGGAACATGGAGGTTAGCAGGTTGTTGACACTTGACACAATGTCAAATGTAATCAACATAATCTTGATGAAGTGTGGGCCAATAATATCCAAGTCAAAGAATACATTTATAAAATGTTTGACCATTGAAATTCCCACCACAAATCCCATCTTGGACTTCCTTAATAGTAAAGGGAGTCTCAGTAATAGTTAGGCATCTAAGGAGAAGGCCATCAAAACTTTACTTGTAGAGAATTCCCCCTAGTATAGTGTAATGAGCGCCATGTTTTATGAAGGCCCACTTCCCATTATTAGAAAGATCACGAGGGGTAATAGAAAAGGAAAGATAATTCATGAGTTATTTATACCATAAGTCTTATGGGTTAGTTGTTACATTTCCTACAAAGAGGATGTTAGCTAAGACATAGGAGGGTAATGTTAAGCGATACATGGTGACATGGATTATCAAAGAGGAGGATGAAGAGGGTATGTGTGAAGCAAGTAAAGCCATCATGTCAGTAAATTTTTTTGTAGATCTAGGAACAATTTTTAAGAGATGAGAGTCAAATGATCCCAAGAGGGTATTTACATGATGTTTATACCACTACAAAATTTTATTTTTGCATAGGTAGGAACCATTAACTTGGTTAACCACTAGCTGAGAATCACTGAAAATGGTTATGGATTTGATACCCAAGAAGAGAGTTGTTTGAAGTCCTAGAATCAAAGCCCCATATTTGCCCATATTGTTAGTGCATTCAAAATCTAGTTTAAATGACAAAGGCATAGGTTCATCTTCTAGAGAAATAATAATGGCCCCCGCACCCCCACCATGTTGGAATTTGGATCCATCAAAGAACATCATCATTTGATAAGAGATGTCATCGATGGAGAGTATTGCAATAGATTTATCATGGAATTTAAAGTTTGAAGGTTGATTGTTAGGTAAAGAGGTAGTAGCTAACTAGTCAGTGATTGTTTACCCCTTAATATATTTTTTTTTGAATGAACTCTAAGTCGAATTCAGTAAGAAGCATGAGCCAACAGGCTACACATTGGTTTTGATAAGGTTTAGAATGCATGTATTTGAGAGGATCAGTATGGGTGACCACATAGGTTTTATGATTTAGGAAATAATGGTGAATCTTAGAGGTGGAAAAGACCAATGCAAGGCAAAGTTTTTCAATATGGGTATATCGAGTCTCATAATAATTGTGTGTCTTATGTAATAAACCACTTTCTCTCAATGTTGGTCATCTTGATGTGCAATCATAGTACCTAGAGAATGGTTTGTTGTGGAGATGTATAGGTAAAAATACTGATTTTCCTTAGGTAGAATATGAACTAGTGGTGAAAGGAGATATTATTTAAGTGCATTAAATTCTTCCTGGCAATCTACATTCCATTAGAAGGAGACATCCTTTTTGAGGAGATGGTGAAAGGGTTGGCAATGATCCGACAATTAGGAAATGAAGCATTGAATTGACTAAAGTGTGCCTTGTAGGCTATAGAGTTGTTTGATATTAGTAGATGGAGGCATTTATAGGATTGTTCTAACCTTAGCAAGATCGACCTTGATACCATGGAGAGAAATGATGAAACCTAAGAGTTTACCAAAAAGAACACTAAAGACACATTTCTTTGGGTTTAGTCAAATGTTATGTTGGAGGAGATGAGTGAATATGGTTTTGAGAATTATCAAGTGTTCTTGATGAATTTTAGACTTGCCAAGTAAGTCATCCACATAATCTTCCATAATTTTGTGTAGGAGATCATGAAAAATATAGGTCATGGCAAGTTGGTAAGTTGCACCATCATTTTTTAGGCTGAAAGGCATGACTCAATAACAAAAAGTCCCCCATGGGGTAATAAAGGTGGTCTTGTGTTGATCTTCAAGAGTGAATAGGATTTGATTATATTTAGAGAATCTATCCATAGGTGATAGCATCTCATGGCCCACTATTAGATCAATAAGTTGGTCGATACTAGGTAATGGGACATCATCTTTGGATGGGTAAAATTTAAATCATGATAGTCAGTCCAAATACAGATTCCCCTGGTAGCTTTTTCGATAGGAACAATATTTAAAATCCATTACAAGTAATCGATGGGTTGGATAAAATTAATAGAAAGGAGGCATTGGAGCTCTTTTTTGATAAGGAGAGCAATACGAGGATGCATTTTGCAAAGCTTCTATTTAATGGGTTTAGCATCTCGATTGGTGAAAATATTATGGGTGAAAATAGAGAGTAGGTATGTCATTATAGAGGGGTTATTGTGGGAGGGTAGGTTAATGTGAATGGTTGATTCATTTAACATATCTTACATTTTATATGGGAGTGATTATGGGATATAGGAATCATCTGCACCCATATAGGTGAGAATTACATCATCATCTTGACATTAGATAATGTTAATAGTGGGAGAATCTTCATCAATTATTTTAGGATGAACTAGAGGAAGGGACCTTGTTTCCTTACCCTGATGATAGGTGAGAGGCCACAAATGGATGGCATTTATTGAAAAAAAATTAGGAGGTATAGATACCTCTGATTTAGTAGGTGATAGTGGAGAAGAAGATGGAGAAGGAGAGACTGGTTCATCGATAATTGGTTCATGGGAGGTTTTAGGGTGTTTATTTAGCTCATCATATCCCACCCCGTGCCTCCTTTTGGCATTTTCAATGGTGTTGCTAGTAGGATATTCAATAGGTGTATGGACACTTTGTTCATAATGACCCAAAGCAAATCCTTTTCAGGCACACATATAGAGATAGGTGTGAGTAAATCTAGGGTTACTCAAGAAAGAGAAGTCATGAGTAAATGGTTGTGGTAAAGAAGATGGATTGCTGACAACGAGAGCTTGATCAATTCCCTCATATGTGAAATTGGTTCGAAGGTTAAGGGGCCCATAAAGGATAACCATCCCAATACAAGGATCATAATTTCGGTAAATGTGAATCCTTATATACTCTGGTGGAGTATAGAACATGTCAATCATCAACAAATGATATTCTCCAAGTGAAAAGCATTGAAAGGTCTCCTCCATGGGATCTTTGTCAAGAATTTATGTTATCAATATTTGTGTAATTATAGGAGTGGAGCTTGTAGAAGCTTCAGAATCATCATGAAAATAAGATAATGTTTTCAATGGGATGAGAAAATCATTGGGACTATAGGTCATATTACATGTTTTAAATGGAGGTGGGTCAGTAGGTATAACATGTACTTGTCCATCATGTTCAAACTTGACACAACAATGTAAAGTTGATGGTACACATGCCATAGCATGTATCCAAGGTCATCCAAGAAATATTTTATATTGGAACTCTCCTTCCACAACATAAAAGATCCTAGGAATTATGTGGGGACCTAAGTGAATATGTAAGATAACAATGCCCACCGTAGTAGTTGTAGTATCATTAAAGGAGCAGAGTACCACATCAGTTTGAGACATGTAATTATCAAGAAGGGCTAGTTGTTTGTAGACATGGGTGGAAATAATATTAATATTGGCTCCCCCATTGATAATAACTATCTTGATATGAGTTTGATCAATATATGCAGTAATAAAAAGGGAAGAATCTTGATCTTCAGGGTGTTGAAGTGGAATTTCTAAATTACTAAAAGAAATCAGGGAAACAAAATTAAGGGAGCTAACAAAAGCTGCAAGAGGTTGAAGATCATTTGATTATACCTCAATCACTTGCAAATCACTAGTCAAAACTTGACAATTTTGGGATGAGCTTTGGATTAACTCATACAAAGACATTTTCATAGGAGTTTGGTGAAGTTGTTTCACCGTTAAGCTTTGGATAACATATGAAGATGTTGTTTTAGGAACACACAAGATGGAAATCTTAGGATTAGTAATGGGAATTTCCTTGGTGAAGGGATGAGTCCAAGGTGTAGTGACCTTTCCCTTAGCTTTATCTTTCTGGTTTTGTGATCATGTGGCCACATTAACTATGTTGATTTCAAAAGTTAGTGAAGAAGGTGGTAAAGAGGTTATGACAACATCTTTGGGTTTGGATTTAGGTGGAATAGTAGAAGGCACTATAGATGACAAAGGTGGAATAATAGGAAGGTTAATGGTAGTTTCATTGAAAAGAGTGTCAACATTGAACTATTGTTGAATAACCATTATGAGGGATTTACAATTTTTAGTATCGTGTGATAGGACCGAAACACCCCAAAGCTCTGACACAACTTGTCAGATTTAAGAGAACACATGATTACCATTGTATAAGCAATTAAACATGCAGAAATACTAGAAGAATAAATAACTATCAATGAGAGAACACACAGAATATGAGAGGCAACACACAATTGTATTCAACTCATTACAAAGGAAATTACAATAAAGAGATCACACTCTTCTTCCACCTCTGTGAGACTTCCTCCTCAAGGGATCCAAGTAATCTTCCCACCTGAGTAATCTTCTCTCCTAGGTCACAACACATAGCTAACACAAGCTGTTGTTCACCTCATTGTACATCTATACATTCGAGTACGAACCAGTACTCCAAGTAGATCTCTCCATGATCCTGCTGATGTATTGCTGTCACCTTGGACCCTGGCCAACTACCGATCTCTGTTTGACCCTCGCTTACACACATCCCTGCATATCAAACCTGATCTTACTTAAACATACATGGGGAATCCTACTTGATTCCACCATGGGAAGAACTCTCCAAACTTCACATAGCTCTTCTACAAATTCTCCACTAAACAATATAGCCCATGAGTCTATTATATAGATCTCATGCATATACTTAATTTAGACAAGTGGCTCAAAGACTTGAACTAGTCTTTAACATGCAAACTCTGCGTTCACTTAACTGACTATTCGTTAACAGCAATTCAGACCGCTACAGGTGATCAACATCAATCCCTGGCATCCTGGAGGTGACTGACATCGAATGATATTCTACCGATGCTGGTTTCACTTTTCCATCCCCTGACTGACGTTGGTGTGGCCTGCCAATGCCGGGAACTGCATACGCTAGAAACCCTCCTGTTTGCCTTAAGGTGTAGCTTTTAGCTCCACTCCCTGACAATATCCCACTTGGAGATAAATAGCTGCACCTATACTTAAACCATTACTCTATCTAATCTGCATCCTAGCTTGTAATCCTCTTCAAGCTCCCACTTGAAGACAACCCACCACACTCCTTGTGGTGTTAAACCTGTGCCTAATTTTCTTCATTCTCATTGTACCATCTTCTACCTTGCTATACTCCCACTCAAACAGCAACCCCTGTGAGTAACCTATAATCAACAAACACTTAACAGATCTAGGCCATCTGTTAGTCAAACTCGCTCTGAGAACGTCCAACCTCACTCTGATACCAATTGATAGGACCGAAACACCCCAAAGCTCTGACACAACTTGTCAAATTTAAGAGAACACATGATTACCATTGTATAAGCAATTAAACATGTGGAAATACCAGAAGAATAAATAACTATCAATGAGAAAACACACAAAATATGAGAGGCAAAACACAATTGTATTCAACTCATTACAAAGGAAATTACAATAAAGAGATCACACTCTTCTTCCACCTCTGTGAGACTTCCTCCTCAAGGGCTCCAAGTAATCTTCCCACCTGAGTAATCTTCTCTCCTAGGTCACAACACATAGCTAACACAAGCTGTTGTTCACCTCATTGTACATCTGTACATTTGAGCACGAACCAGTACTCCAAGTAGATCTCTCCATGATCCTGCTGATGTATTGCTGTCACCTTGGACCCTGGCCAACCGCCGATCTCTGTCTGACCCTCGCATACACACATCCCTACATATCAAACTTGATCTTACTTAAACATACATGGGGAATCCTACTTGATTCCACCATGGGAAGAACTCTCCAAGCTTCACATAGCTCTTCTAAAAATTCTCCACTAAACAATACAGCCCATGAGTCTATTATATAGATCTCATGCATATACTTAATTTAGACAAGCAGCTCAAAGACTCGAACTAGTCTTTAACATGCAAACTCTGTGTTCACTTAACTGACTGTTCGTTAACAACAGTTCAGACCGCTACAGGCGACCGACGTCGGTCCCTGCCATCCTGGAGGTGACCAACGCCAGCTGATATTCTACCGATGCCAGTTTCCCTTCTGTGTCTCCTGACCGACGTCGGTGTGGCCTACCGATGCCGGTGACTGCATACGCTAGAAACCCTCCTATTTGCCTTAAGGTGTAGCTTTTAGCTCCACACCCTAACATCATGTCCAGGTGAATGATGATATAAACACACTTGTGTATCATCAAACCAAGATGGATTCATTCCAAGAGGAATTTAGGGATTAATGGGAGGAAGAGTTATTATAATATATTACAATAACTGACATAAGAAAAAGCTTTGGGAGCCTTCAAGTGGGCTTATACTTGTTGTACTAATAGGAGTGTGCACCTTCTTTTGTTTCGGTGTTGGAAAGGTAATTTTGCATGGTGTCTCATTTAGATATGGTGGAGTTACATGTTTTACTATCACTTTCTTAGTGTTATATTTGAGAGGCCTACCGGATGGCAAAGGTAGGAGTGGAGGTAGCTTAACCTTTTGTTTGGCTTAGTTAGATGATATTCTAACTAAAGTAAAAGGGTGCAGTCCTAAAATGGATGGTAAAGTTGAGGGTTAATGAAGGAATCAGTGAGATATAGAAGGCTTAACATTCTTATATATTTTATGATGAGAAACTCCAACTTTTGGTTGAGGAGTTAAATCTAATTTCATCTGTGGATGAGTTAAATTATAAATAGGGCATACACCTAAGGGCCTGATCTGCTTTAATGTAATAGATTCATGTCAGGATGAGGGTTTTGACATATATGGCTAAACTTTAGGTGTTTTTAGTGAAAAAACTCTAGATTTGTCAAAGACCTTATGGTAAAGGGTAGTAAGGGGATTGGTGGTAAAGGTTGACATTCATTATGTTAGATACAGGGTCTTAAGCTAGTCCCAAAATGTTGCGTGGTCAAGTTTGGTGGAGTCAAGAAATTCTAGAGTTTTCACCAAATGTGAGAAGGGTTTTAATGAAGTTGATGAATGCCTTATGGTTATGTATTTATAAATCTATAGTGTTTGGGAAAGAGTGAAATTTTTAGTTTCTACTACTTTGGGCCAAAGATGAGAAAGAACTGCAAAGGGGTCTTTGTTAGAGATGAGAGAAGAGACTTGATCTTCCATGGGTGGAGGGGAGGTAGGGAAGTAGGTTCCTTAAGAGGATAAAGCATAGGTATTATGGATCCCTCAACATGTGGTCAAGGCATGGGGAAAGTATGATCCTCCATAGGTAAAAGAAGGGGTAAGAGTGGTGCAATTGGAGTAGGCATAATAGGTTTCTTGTCTATTATGGGAGTAGATGATATGGACTCTTCTAGGTGCAAAGGTGAAATGGGTGTGGTACCACTCTCTATAGGTGGTGGATAAGTAGAGGAAGAAGGTTCCTTAAGAGGGTATAATTTAGGAATGATGTTCCCTTCAATATGTGGTTGAGGTATAGGTAGGGTGTGGTCTTTAAGTGGTAAGAGGATAGGTAATATTGGCTCAAATAGAATTCTAATTATAGGATCCTCAGGTGGCAAAAGGAGTCACAAAGGAGGTTCCTCTTCTTGATAGGGAGTGGAATGGGTGAAATGGGTTATTCTATTTAAGGAGGAAGAATGGGAAAAATAGATGCCACAGAATGTGAGGGAGGAGTCGATGAAATAGATGTCTCTTATTGAGAGGAAGGTTCAACTGATGGTAAAGGCAAAAACATATTAACCATATGGTTATTATGATCACCTGAGTTAGTTTTGGACTGGGAAATATTTTGATTCATTGAATGGTTAGGAAAAGGGTGTTTGAACACATCCATACTTTGATTAGGAGGTGCGTTAGGATTATCCAAGACAATTTCACCTCTATCAAGCATATCTTGAACAATGTTCTTGAGTGTTTTTCAATTATTAGAGTTGTGGCCTTTAACTCAATGGTAACCGCAAAACTCATCTTCTTTATACCAAGTTGGGATAGGATGGGAAGGGTTGAAATGTATAGGAGGTTTAATCTAAGGAAGGGTTATGACACCTTGTTTCAATATTTTCTCCAAGACGGATGTATATGATTCCCCAATGGGAGTGTATTTTCTTTGTTTAAACCATTATTGGAATTGCTTGGTTAGATTTTGAGAAGTTGAAGTAATCGATTGGTTTGTGGTTGTGGAAGAGGTTGACTTAATAACCACTACATTGGTGGAGAATTTAGCCTTTTGGTTAGAGGGAGAAGTTTTAGAAGAGGAGGAGTCATTTGACTTGCTATTGGGATTCTTATTGGGTAACCTGACTTTACCTTCATCAATAGCATGAACCTCTAGTTTCTGTGTCATTGTAAAAGCTTCATCAAATGTGAAAAAAGTTTGTACCCAGAGTGTGGATGAGATTTGCTTAGCACATGCTCTTGAGAAAAGATTAATAAGCTCAGGTTGGCCTAAGGAGAAGGAGAGTTTATTGATCAAGCTTTTCCAATGAGTGACAAAATCATCAATAGACTCATCATCAAATTGTCTGATAGAATAAAGGTCTGTTATAGAAAGCTTCTTAAAAATGTTAATAGAGAAATGGTCTAGGAATATTTGTGCAAGTTGGCTAAATGAGAAAATGGAATTCTGAGGTATAGAGCTATACCAATCCAAGGCAACACCTAAAAGATACATAGGGAAAGTGTGAAGTACTAATGCATCATCATGTCCTATTAAATAACAAGCATGTCTAAATGCTCGTAAGTGTTGTTATGGGTAGTCTTTACTCTAAAAAAAAGTAAATTTAGGGAGATCCCATTGGCTTGGATAAGGGTGAATAGGCATAGAAGGATGGATTGGTTCGTTGCATATCTGATCATAAGATAATACATTCTTTGAACCAAAAATGGATGTCTCTAGGTTAGACATCTTGTCCATTAGCATCTTAATGAGGTCTGGAGGGGGATTAGTTTGGGGGATTCCCCTTAAGTTATATGGAAGATAATGGGAAGTAGTGGGAGCATATGATATAGGTTGCTGAGGTTGTGTCATGGAAACATAAGGATAATGAGTCATAGGCTAAGATGAAAAAAGAAAAGGGACTTATCCCATTAGGTTAGATAATATGCCTTAGTTGGTTATTATTACTACAGGTTAAATTATTGGCATAGTTAGACTAGATGAATGGTGAGTGGTAACTCGATTAATTATAGGCAAAAGGGTGGATGAAATAGGTAACACTAAATTTCGGAATGGGGTGTGACTTGGCTGAACTAGTTGTTGTTATGAAAGTAGAGAAGTTACACCAGTGTTTAGGTGGGATTGGGCAGTTGGAGATGCAACATTTTGGACATTATTTATAGTTGGGGTACTCATCAAAGTGGTGGTTTGGGTAACTATGGGGGAAATAGTGGAGGAAAATGAAACTTAGGTTATCTTCATTAAATAAGTTAGCATACCATAGATTGGGTCACCCACAGAATCACAGGTTTGACTCATAGCAAGGTAATGCTAAAGAGCTGCCACATTGTGATCAAAAAATTTAGCAAAATCTTGATCTCCCTTAGGCATAATGGGAATTTGGTTAGGGCTGGGAGTATGCTCTATATCTGAAATATGCTCCATGATAGAATCAAAAGTGACAGGGGAAGGTGGAAGTGGTTGTTGGCTTACGTAATCAACAAAATTTTTGGCCTGAGCTCATGTCAATACCATGCAAGAGGTGGTTTAAATAGTCTTACTACCTTATATTTGAAATAAAATAAAGAAAAAATAGGTTTAGGTGGAGGTAAATTGGTTATTTTAGCTTGTTATCTTGAGCAGATGAAACTACACAGTCACTGATGTCGGTAAGAAAAGTTCACCTATGTTGGTGGAATAACCGATGTTGGTAGGTAAAGCCTATCAATAGTGGTAATGTTAACCAATGTTGGTCACTGTAAAATCTTGAGAAATGGAAGATCTGATGTTTTAAGTAATTAGTGGCTAAAAATAGGTTAAATAGTGGATTTAAAAGCTCTGTGTAAGAAGGAATAACACTCAGAAAACTTGAGATACTAGATTATACAAACTGAGTTTTAGAAATATTATTGATTTTATGAATCAATAGAAAAACATCCTTGCCAACTCAAAAATATAGAAGACAATTGAAAACTAAAAAAATAACATGCAGGCAACAACTATTAACTCCTAGAGATTAATTTTAGTCTCATGTTGGCTTATTCCTTAATCAGATTGTGAGAAGAGAATTTGGTTATCGAAGGTACTAGAAAGCAATCTAGAGCTGGTTTTAGATTAGTTTTGGTGTTCAAGAGGAAATATATGTTAGACTAGGTATTTGGTTCATTATAAGAGCTTTCTCTTCACACTTCATTAACCTAGAGCCGAGTCAGCCCACATAGCCAAAATATGCCTCCTGTCTATAGATTATAATCCACCAGAGAATGAAGTGGGTTCTCCCCTTGGTGGTGAAATCCAAGTAGGATAGCCAAGTAGGGTAAGGTGATCCACCATGTGATGAAATCTTGATGGGCCTTTTCTCAGGTGAGTTTAGATGCTTGTTTATGTGAATGTGATTTGGTTGTGTAACATATATGTACTGTGATTTATTCAAAATGCTTGTAATTAACTAGGTGAGTTAATATACAACAAGCAAAATATGAAATGTAGTAAGTTTTAACCCCAAATCTGAAATGTTTAGATTCGAATGAAAACAAAGAGGAAATAGGAATGGATTATGAATTTGACTATCCTAATGTGCATACAAGAGGAAGTAAAGAAGGGATTCTCTTACTTTTGTAAAAGAAAACAACAAATTGCTTTTAGAGGTAAGGAGAAAAGAAAGGAAATCTTAGTTTTAATGCCTTTTAAATAGAGAAATAAGATATTGAATTTTCCATTTTTGAGAAAAAGGAGGAAGAAGTGTAAGAGATGAAATTTTCACTATAATTCACCTATATAAATTTTTAAAACAAGAAATGAACCCAAAGAAAACTCTAGGGTCCCACCAGGCGTGCCAAAAATATTTCACTAAATTTTATCTATTTTAGGTCTAAAGGAAAATAGAAAGAAGGATGGGGACAAGTGATTAGAAAGAACCTAGATTTGGTTGGCACACCATATCCAAACATTATGAGAACTCCTTGTTGGCTGGGGAGGACTAACTGTAGATAAGAAAACACTACCACAAGGTGTTTGTTAGCAGATAAATGATTGGGTTGCCAAGCTACACATTTGTTCTAGTAAGTGTGAAACTTCCCTAAAGATGATAGTCCACTTTGAGAGGCAAAAGAATAATAAATAATTGAAATAAAGGTAAATAGAGAGTGAGAGAGAGATAAAATTACCATTATTAACAACTTATACGTAGCAGAGAGTGACAGGGTGTAGGTGAGGTACTTTTTTAGTGTTTTAGAAGTTGTCTGGGTAGGTTTTGAAGAGGCTAAGAAATTGATAGTCACTGACATCGGTAGGAGTGTGATTGATATCAATTAGGATATCAAGGTTGGTAGTGAAGTGGCTGATGTCGATTAGGCTACAGAGGTTGGTAGGGGCAATATTTGTCTAGAAAGTTTCAAAGGGATTTTTTGAGTCTAGGAAATGGTTTGGATCAGGTCAAGGAGGTTGAGAGAGTTAGGAGGGGGAGATTATGGCTTGGTTAAGTCTGGTCAGAGGTTTAGTATGTCAGGTAAAGGGGAAATAAGAAAGGAATCTTTTAACTCCTTTACAGGGGTACAATCAAAAGTGTGTAAGATAGTGCAGGGTAGATATAAAGAAATAAAAGAATAAATATTTAAATGACCTATAGGACTAGCGATATACTTAGCTATGGTGGTCGCTAAATGATAAGTGTCTATTTGATGGTCCCTATTAGGGAGTCTGAACCTAAGTGCCTAAACAGAGAGAACAAGTGGGTGTTGTTGGTCCTTAAGAGCTCAGTTACTGATCGTGATTGACTTATGTAGGGTGATTGTAAGCCTGGATGTCAAAAAATATAATGCCAAGAGCCTGAATGAGAGAAGAAATGATTTTATTAATTTCTATTGACTTGAACTATAGGTTGGAGTTTGGCTTATATTACCAACATTGATGATCTCACTGACATCAACCATGATCCTTCTAACATCGGTCATGGGTTGACTAGCATTAGTAGCCTTAGAATAGGTAAAGCTTTCTATGTTTGGCCTATTTTCTATTGTTATGAGTGTCAAGTGTAACACCTATTATAAAATGGTAAAGATAAGAGGTTAGGAAGGAAGTAGTTGTTTAGGAATTTAGTTTGGAAGTGGGAATAAGTTTTAGGTAGTTACGATGAGGGGATCGGGTCTTGAGGTGACTCATCAAGGGAGAATTAGTCATAGAGTGAGGTGGCTAGGTAAGGTGGTAATAAGGGTTTTTAATTAACTTAATTAAGTATTTTAAATGTGTGAGGGGTAAAAGTATGGGTTAGGAAGATTAATTATTATTATTATGAAAATGGGTTTAGGAGGGTTTCAACACAAGGAGTTACACACATGTGTTTGATGTAATTTTGGCATCTATAAGACCACAATCACCAACAAAAAATAAAAACTCTTCAAAAGGTGGTGGGAGGCCACAAACTTCTTCATATAGACCTATTGGGAACAATCATGCCTCGACTTCTATTAGCAGAATTATTGTACCTAATAAAGTTTCTCCACCACTTGTGTGTACTCCATAATTAGTGGCTTCTTTGGTTGAGGTACCACCCTCAGCTCCACCATCACGAACCTCTCCTAGGGTGAATATTTCAAAAGAACAACAAATTTTGGTCAGCCTAGAATATAAATCGGTGTTTTGGTGCTCCTGTAATCCCTCTCTCGAGTAAGAGGAATTTATGGCTCATAAAATACACTCATTTAAAATGAATTATTTTATTCCCAACAAACTTACATTTAATCAATTTACTATTCTTGAAGATCTCACAAAGGAGAATGACATGCACCTTGACAATTCCCAATGATTATTTACTCTTGGAATGTTCAGGGCCTGACTAACACTCTGCATAAGTATGCGGTCAAGAACATCTGTTAGCTTTTTAGTAGTATGAAAATTCTTTGTTTACATGAAGTTAAGATTTTTGGATTCTTACTATAGAATGCAACACAAATAATTTGTCTTGGGGACATATGTTAGGGTACTAGTCATGAAGCTAGGCATGGTAAGGCCTTCATTTTTTTGGCTCTAGAGCTTTCTTAGAATATAATTTATTGGGGCTCAAACCCCACCCACTAGGTGGTTTGGACCCTTTTTGACTTTAATAATTACATCATTAGGATAGTTAATCTTTACGCCTCTAATGATGTTATGGAATGGGTTGCTCTGTTGAGATGGTTGGCTGACTCACTTCCTAATGGACATTAGATCCTCTGTGATGATTTCAACATGGTGAAATAAATTGAAGACAAAGAAGGGAACCTTCCAATGAGGTTTTATGTTAGGGAGTGTGAAGCCTAGTTTTATATACGTAACAAACTTGGGGTATTTGATCCCAATCACCATCAAAGGGAAAACTCAGCCATACCTAATTCACCCAGTCTAACTTTTGGCAAGGAGAATATAGGGTACTTTAGTAGCTTGACTAAGCTTTGCTAGATAAAAAATATCTTTTATTCTTTACCCCGGTAAATGACAAGCCAATATCGGTCATCCCTAATACCTTTTTATTAAGTCAACACCCTTTTTTCTTTAATATTGAGTGGACCATGCCTCAAGTGAATCCTATCTGCACTCAATTTTATCTCAATACTACTCAGTTTAAACATGAAATAATAGTGGGGCATATTTTTAGAATTTATAACCTAGTACCCCAACTAGAGGGGGATACTAGCTAGATCCAGTGGTGGTCGAATGCTCTTGCTTGCACTACCACTTTTTTTCATATCTATGGTAAACAAGTGGCCTCTTTCCAATGGTGTCTACATAATGCTACAAACTATGAATTTCTCCAAGTTTCACAAGAACTCAAGCTGTCCCCTTTTAATTTTCAACTTAAAACCCAAGTAGCACATTTAAGACATAAGCTCCAAGTTGAGGAGGCTCACAAGGATAGAGGTGCTCAACTAAGAGATTGTATGCACTGGTTAAAAATAGGAGACAAAGTATCTAAAGACATTTTTTCCCTTCTCCTCTCCAGGAGAGCCTCTAATAGAAATAAAGTTGTCAAAGAAGGAAATGCTTAACTTACCAAACTTATTGACATTCTAAAATATTTTATTCATCATTACCATGGTGTGATTTTAGCACAAACATCTCCAAAATGAGAGGTGGCTTTCCATCAATGCCTCTAGATGGTACCTTGCAAAGTTTTTAATTCTCAAAAGATTGCCTATGATTGGTCCTTATCTCTTAGCAACCTCCATGAGCCTATTAAGTAGATGGTAGTTGAAAAATATCCAAGAATTGATGGTTTTTTCATGTGAATTCTACCAGGCTCTTTGGGATACTGTTGCCCCTCATCTTCATAAAGTTTATTCTGAAGTTGTTTTAACTAACCATTTGGGTCCCCTAGTAAATCAGGGTAACACTAAGTTTATTTCCAAGGCTGGAAATCCTGAAATTATCACTTATCACCAATTAAAGGCCTATTACTTTGCTCAATGTCTCCTAGAAGATTATTTCTAAGGCCTTAACCCTCAGGGTCAAGTAGATTCTTCATTTAATTGTCAAGAGTGAAAAAATTAACTTTATTCAGCACAGATTCATTTTAGATAATATCATTATCATTTGGGAAGGTATGTAATGAGTTCAAATATCCAATCAAAAATCTATCAAGATTGATTTTGAGAAGTCTTATGATCATATTGACTGGCCCTTCATTCTATCCATGTTGTAGGCCCTTGGATTTGGCCCCAAATTTTTTCAAATGGTTAATATGCTCTTTCAATAGTCAAGGCTTATATTAAAATTAATGGCACCCAATATTCTTGATTTGAACTTCATCATTCTATCCACCAAGAATACCCTTTAGCCCCTTATTTATATGTGTAAGCAGTAGAATACTTTAGCTACCTTTTAGATAATGACACTGCTATGGGTTTAACAAAAGGCATTTCCCTCCCTTAGTCTGACAGACAAATTTTGAATGGCCATTTCACATATGACTCTTTTCTCACTCTTCAAGAGGAAGAAGATTTAGTTAAGAATGCTATGAAATGTCTCCATATTTTTTGTTTGGTTTTAGGCTTATTTATCCAATGGAGAAAGATTCAATGATATCATCAGTCTTTAGGTCCCAAACCTCCTTGGTTGGAGGGATATCAATGGTAGTGGATTCTTTTAGGAGTGCAATTTAAGTTTGTTGGCATACCTTTTGCTTTTTGAGCTTCTCTTTCTGATCTATGGTCTTATGTGGTGTAAAGAGTAGAAAAAATTTTCTCTTTCCAGATTGCAAAGCCTTTATCTCTTGTTGGTAAATTTTAGATTTATTCTAAAGTTTTGGTAGCTACTCATATGTATTATTCTTCTTATTGGGCCCCTTCTAATGTTGCTTACAACAAGTTAGAAAAACTCTTAAGAGATTTTCTATGGGCTAATTCTAAGTGCCACAAGACCTTCAATAGAGTTTCTTAGAAAATATGTTGTTGACCTAAGGAAGCTGGTGGTTTTAGCCTCTTGAACATTAAAATTCAAGGCCTTGATCTTGGTGTCAAATGGATTGTTAGAGGTATTATTGGGGATGAAGCTTGGAATATTCTTCTATGCTGTTGTATTTCTCAATGGCTTCCATGTGATATAAAATCCTGGTAATGTCGAGGACTTCACTCCCTTCTCATTACCCTAGTGCTAGTCAAAATTAAGGGGGCCTTTATTGTTCATAGCCTATGAAAAGTATATGATAAACTTAAGCCTCATATTACTTAGGTAAGTGAGGGTTTTAGTGATACTCTCTCCATTAATTCCTAGTCTCTTTGGTGGTCACCTTGTTTAAACTTTCATAATGTTCCCTTTGCCTTAGTCCCTTGCGTTAAAGGGTTAAGGCTTTTCAAAAAAGTTGTGAAATTTATAAGTGATCTCTTTTGAAAGGAAAATCGGGCCTAGATCACTTGTCAATAACTTTAGAACAAATTTCATTTAAATAATTCAAATGTAGAGGTTATAGTAAAAATTCAAGGTTACATACCTGATAAATATATACAAAAAATAGGGGTCAACTCCCTTGTTCCTTAGTGGAAGGACTGGCATTGGCCTATGTCCACCCCCTTCTCTCGATACTCCCCTCAGTTGGGTTATAAGTTACTATCCCTTTAACATATCCCTGGTGAAATTTTCAACCTTAGATGGAATCTCCATTCCAGACATGGGATTTGAGCCAAACACTTTAACAATATGTGGACTCCTATCATTGAGCCCAAAAAATTTCATTTTTTTATAGTGTCTTCTTTATCAAAGTTTGTCTATGGGACACTAACTTAATCATTTGGGAGTCTCAAACCCCATCTACCCATCTTGTCAAAAACTAGAGACTTTTAAGCACCTTTTTGGGTTTTAATCTCACACATAATCTACATGGCATTGGATTCATTCCCTTTTTCAGGGTTTTTGAACTAAATTTTTCACATGGAAAATGTCTCTCTTAGGGGACTTAGCTATGTTTCTTGAAAAATACAACAAATTTTGGTAGATCTTTCTATCTGACATTTTATTTCAAATGTATAAAGCTAGAAACTATGCTTGATTTAATCCTGAAGAGCTAGAATGTATTTTTTGTGTTACTAACAAAATTATTGTTCTATATAATATCACTCTTCAAATTCAAACTGATAACATTCACCTAGAGCTTAACCACCTCCAGTATCTACTTGACCATTAGGGAAATACCCTGTGCATAGTTAGCGAAGAACCTCCTGAGCCTCCATGATATTCGATGCCTCCCTGAGGATGAGGGCATGGACCATGCCCACAACATTCTAGAAATAGATGCAAGAGTCATTCTCCTTGTCACTCACCACCTCACTGGGCTTCCCCACAATATGATGGTCTTAATGACTCATCCAAGTCTGGAATTAAAAAATAATCAATTGATAATAAATAATCCTTCAAAAATACCCTACACATTAACATGCTTTTATGTTTCTTTTTATTCTCACAAATCACCATTAATATATACGTACAACATATGTAAATGATGATGTACAAAAACTCCATTAATACACCCCATTTAAGAATTCATGTTAATAAATAAATAAATAAACAAACATTGTGTACAATTATTTCTTATGGCTCAATCATTTTTCAAAACCCTAAATTTGATCATCGCATTGTGAACATAGATTATTTTGTTTGATTTAATTATTACAAAATGCATTACCATAATAGAGGGGAAACCAACCTTTCAATAAATCAAGTAGTTATTTTTCAACAATAAATTAAATATTTATTTTTCAACCAATAAATTGATTGATAAGATGTGTTTGATTTAATTATTGCAAAATGCATTACCATAATAGAAGGGAAACCAACCTTTCAATAAATCAACTAGTTATTCTTCAACAATAAATTAAATATTTATTTTTCAACCAATAAATTAATTGATAAGATATGGTGGTTGTTTATTTTAATATGACTTTTACAATATTATGTCTTTTTTTATTGTTTTTAATCTATCCACATTGAACTAATTAAAAATAAGAATAAATTATTTTATTTTTTTATTTAATTATTGTAAAATACTTTATAAAATTATGGTGTTAATGAAGATGGAAATATTTACAATGATAATAGAAGGGAAACCAACCAAAGATTTATTTTTCAACAAATTTATTTGTTATTTTTTGAGATTGATAAGTTGAGAGAAACCTCTCAATAAATCAAACATTTATTTTTGAACAAATTCATTTGTTATTTTACTTGGTTGATAAAAATAGAATATTTATTATTCAATAAATTTATTTGTTATTTTTTTTTACTGATAAAAATCAAACATTTATTTTTCGACAATAAATCAAACATTTATTCTTCAACAAATTCATTTATTATTTTTCTTGGTTGATAAATTTTTTTTTTGGATAATAAATTGTGTACGCCATTACACCTTCCAACCCTCAAAATACCATTAAAAGAATATCTACTAATATACATATCTTAAATAAATTTATGTAAAATACAAAGATAGATATCATTATCGAGACTTTTATAACATATTAAATTATGACATCATTGAATTAGGTACATGTGATATCAATGGAACATAATACATTTAAAATATCACATTAAATCTTAATTCTAATACTCAAAACAAATTATTATAAGTTTTATTTGAGCAAATAATTTTTTGCTCTAATCAATCAAATTTCATCATATTACATATCACCAAAAAAAAATTCTAAAATTTTAGATGTTAGTTTTGAAATATTCTCTAAAAGGTTAATTGAGAATATTCCCTTAACATTAATATAGTTATAAATGTGTCTTATTTAATAATATAAAACTAAGGTGACAATTAAAATAGTTTTTCATATCTTACAACAGTTGTCATAGCTTAGCACGAACAGCATGTAATTGGCCATGGTGGTTTTATGAGAGAAGAAGTGCATATGTTCTTGGATGTATAAAATTATACATGTATCGACAAAAGAAAATTAACAAGACTGAAACCTTATTATTCATACAAAAATTGAAATCAGAAAAAAGATTCAACATAATTTCAATCAAACTAAAAATTAGAAACAGACTCTGCAATTACAAAAAGCAATAGAAAAAAAACCAATAATCAACGGAAAAAAACCGAAAACAACACCACCACAAATTATCAATGAGTCATTTGGGTGGAGATTCACAAAGAAAATAGAGATGGTGATGTTGATGAACAAAGCCAAAAGGTTTTAGCAAAAACA
This sequence comes from Torreya grandis, assembly GCA_037957365.1. Taxonomy (NCBI): domain Eukaryota; kingdom Viridiplantae; phylum Streptophyta; class Pinopsida; order Cupressales; family Taxaceae; genus Torreya; species Torreya grandis. The sequence continues at coordinate 1,028,372 of JARHVA010005645.1, forward strand.
AATCGCTGGTATAGAAAATCCAAGCGCCGGTGTTATTGGCATTTCTATAAAATATGTGAATGATGACTCCATAATTTTGGAGGCGGCTCTGGATGTAATGAATCCTTACAGACATGACCTTCCCATTGGCAAAATTTCCCATCGACTGCAAAGGGAACACAAGTATTTCTCTCTTTTTAGGGTTTTCGATATCTAAAAATGAGTGGACGACAAACAAAACTCAAATAAGATCACAGGTTCAAGCCTCAGAAAGATCAGATCACAAAAGGACCTCAGATCTGCGGGTAAATGGAGGTTGTTGGTTTTGGTACTCCAGTAAAGAATTTGGATCATTCCGTTTTCGATCACAATTGAATCTCCTGATGTGGAGGTTGATCCTTAAAGAATTCAAAACATAGACAAGCTTATCAAGGAGGAAGATCTGCCACGCGTCATAATCTTTACCGTAAGAAGCAACAACTTCCGATAGCATTGATATCATTCACTGCCATGAACATAATATGGAAAAACTGCAGTTAATCTATAACTTCACCACAGGAAAAGATTAGGATGCCAAAAGGGCTGCAAAAGAAGCATCTTCAATGGCGGATCCATGATAATACAAATCAAATCATATAAAAATGGGTCCATGCAAATCCTATGCTAAGTTGATCCATTCCTTTATTCTCTTTTCTTTGTAAAGCATGGCATTGCTGCAAAGCATACATACGTAGATAATATATCTATCTGTTGGAACATTTTGAAATGTGGAAGACAACTACAAATAAAATTGTAAATAGCCAAACAAAGACGAGTCCATAGGAATAGGATTTGTTTTTGCCTCCAACGGATTAGGGTTTTTGCTTGCTTGCCATCACAAATATCTTTATCAAGTTATTAAAAAAAACTTATCATCATAACCTTTTTATTATTGACCTGCTTTGCCTTAATTAAAATTTATTATCATATTTTAGCTTAAAACCTCAAAGACACATTCTCACTCTTAATTTACATGCCCCAATCTTTTGTAAATTTCGTACATGGTGCATTATATTAGATTTTTTTTTTTTTAAAATGATATTAAATATAATAAAATTTAAATATATAAAAAAAAGAGTCTGCTATAATTAAATTTGTCATTATGAAAGAGTTGTAGTTCAATTAGTGAGGATGATGGTTGTTTATATCCATCTACTAAATCGTTATAAAAGAGTTGTAGTTTAACTAGTGAGGATGATGGTTGCTTATATCCATCCTCTAAAGTAAAAATCTCTCTAAATACTCGATATGAAAAGTCAAGCAATTAAAATTAAGATTATATCCTAAATGATTTTGATGGTGTAAATGTACCCCTTATAACAAAATTTATCCTAAAAAATATTTAAAACTATTGTGTGAGTTAAGTAATCTTGTAAACAAGTCAAATGAAAATATAAATAGTTAGAGAAAGCATTAGAAACACCTCCTATAGAGTCCCTTAGTTATTTTTTGGCATAGTCATAGCCAACCCTAATGTACTTATTATAAATTCACGAGGACTAAAATATTAGACTCTATTAATGACTTTTACTACCATGGCTTCCCAAACTCTAGTTTCTTGTCTCCTTTAAACTAAACAAACTACCCTCCATGAAGCTCATAGTTTTTTATTGGTGAGGAGGGATGGAATTTAGATTAGATGTGGGAAAACATGCATTTAGTATATTTAGTATTTAATACTATGTTATCGTATTGGTCCATATGCATTCTTTATAAAGGGAATGATTAATATCATGTGTCGGCTTATACTTATTCAATATTTATAATTCTAGTTTTACACAATTACAATCACCCATGGAGCATGACTTGCAAAGGTTAAAAATGTAGATCATAGAATTAAAACCATTAGGGGATTCATATATAATAGGACTGTGAAATTAATTTGAAAGATAAATAAGAATGTTAAAAAAAATTTAAGTATATAAAATTATTTTAAAATTCTTTTAAGAGTTTTTTGTCAATCCAAAATACCTTGCACAAAACTACTTTGTAGTATATTCATCAGTCTATTGGGTATTTCTATTTTGCAAACCTTTACTAAATAGAAAAATGTTAAGTAATCCTTTGGTCTTAGACCATAAATCTATTTTGCATGCAGACTCTATACAATGTCTATATAAATCAATTCAACACTCCTCCCCTATAAGTCCAAAATACACTGCACATAACTATATACATAAGCACAATTTGATACTCCCTTTGGCTACCTTGGTACCATAATATAGACCCTGAATTGTTATCTACCCTACTTGTAATATCCTCCTAATAATTTTCAAAGATAATTCCTTGGGAACAAGGTGAATAGAACCTTTATCTTCCATTTCGATGTCATCTGGCTTCGATCTGTAACAACTTCTTAAAAAGTACTTATATTTCATTGATTGATTGCATTGAAATAATAATCTTAGATTCTCTAATCTATGGTGTTATTCTTTCCATTAACTAGTCACAATCTTGCTTCTTCTTCTGGTGTTTCTCGAAACCCAAATGCAATTCCTCCATAAATGGATGCATGTTTCTTAGTCATCCTCCGAAGTTACAAATGCAAAGGAATAATGTTGTAAATATTTTTTATGTCCAAGAGTAAAACTATGCCACCTTGCTTCCTTTATCTCTATTCAAAGTTATACAACACATCCTTGCTAAACATTATCCAAAGTTTCTTTTTACAAATTACTAACATATAAAGCTCTCTATTAGAAACATAAAACCATAGTATATGTATGGTAATATGGAGTTGAATATATGTGGATTTATGATTTACAACAATTTTTTATCTTTGAAGATGGCACCATTTTTTTAGCTTTTGATAGAAAAGTAGAGTTTATGGATTTTAATTATCAAATAGATTTAATATTTACCATGTTATTTTATTTGATTCATTTACGTATGGTACTAGCTAGCATTTTTTGAATTAGAACATCAATTTTAATATTTGCATTTGGAAGGCTAGCTAATGCAATTTCAATGCATATGCTTTAATGCATGTTGTAATCTTCCCTATTTCAAGTTTATCAATATTTTGGTCATGTGTTTCTATAAGCTTGTTTATTTGTAAGATTTTATACTTCTTGATGAATGTTTTATAGAATATTAGTTTTTATAAGGAATGGTGTGATTAGATATTTAGCAGCACTTCCAACACCAAATTCTCAATTTTGGTCAACAGATGTCCAACAAGTTTCTTTGAATCCTCCAAAGGCATGCGGCAAGGTGATCCCATTTCCCCATTTATCTTTATTCTAATGGTGAAATCCCTTGGCTGATCCATCAAGTGAGTGATTGAACGAGGAACAACTAAGGCAATAAATGTGACTTATTGGTTGGAAAATTTCACCCATCAACAGTTTGAGAATGATACCTTTCACTTTAGCTCATTCTCAAAAAGAGAAGCAAGGAATTTCAATAATATACTCAAGATGTATGTGGAGGAATCATGACAAGAGGTGAATGACACAATGTCTGAAATATTCTTCATAAACACATCATGTCAAACTTAGGGAAAAATAACTTGCATTCTAGATTTCAAGTGTGATAAATTGTAGGGCAAATATCCAAGCATTCTTTTAGTTTTGGTGGCTGACAAGTCCTCTATTTGGAGTAACCTAACTAAAAATTTGCATGCTTATCTATCCACCTAGAAAGGTAAGTGGCTATAACTTCATGGGAGGCTGATATTAATCAAATATGTACTAAGTGTGTTACCCACCTACATGATGTTTGTTTTCCATCTTCCTTCCAAGCTCTTGAAGAACCTTAATCATATCATGAAAAAATTCCCTTAGTAAGGAATGGAAGAAAAAATTAAAATTCCACTGCTCAAGTGGGATAATGTCTACTTGCTAAAGAATGAAGGTGGGGCAGGGATTATAAAAATTGATCTCCAAAATCTTATGTTGGGATATAAATTGGTTTGGTGTATGTTATCTCGACCTCAGCCTTTTTGGAGTAGATTTTTACAATACAAGTACTTTTGCAAACTAGATTCTACCAATATCCTCACTACTACAAATCACTCTAGGGTTTCCCATACATGGAATTTTATTTTGAAGTGCCACTCCATCATCACAATGCACATTTATTGGGAAATCAATAATAGAAGAATAACTACATCCTATGTCAATTCATGTAACAAGCATAAGCTATTGCAGGAGTATCAAGAGCTTAATGAAGTTAGGGACATCATATCTACTATTTTGGATAGAAAGTTAAGAAATCATCTCGAGCTAAGGAGTGAATATGGAATTGAGTCATGTAAATAGGTAAATCTAAATGAAGTGCCCATCCTTATAAGTCAATAAATCCTTTTAATTTTTTTACTCTCCAAGAGAAAGGTATTTATAAATAAAAAAGAAGACACTATTTTATGGTGTTGAGTTTATTTTTATCCTTAGTTCTACACAACTAAGTACCAGTCACATGCATAGAGGAAGGGAGAAGCTAACATGATATTACGGGGGTACCGACATATCATGTGAGTGACCTCGTGCACTCACTCGAGGCATATAGCCTATACCAGTTCCCATCGATTCTATCATCTAATGGTAAATAGACTCATATTACTTAGGCATTTAAGTTAACACATTTAATCATTGTTGTTACAAGCATCAGTCTAGAGTTATCCATTTAACGCATTCACATAGTGTAAGTACTCTAGTATCATAAAGAAAAATTAACACTAAATAGATTCAAAACATCAAGATTCACAAAATATTATTTTCATTGATCTCATTTGATAAGATTACAAACGTACTTCACTCAGTATGTAATCTGTCTAGATCTCTATCTTAATAGCAACAACACATCTACTTTCAACAATAATTTTTAATAAGAGACACATGGGTATTTATACATAACCAAACCCCTTCTTAGGTTATATCATTAATACATTATAGATTACAAGCCAATAACTATTTCAAAAAAAGAAGTCATGGTGAGACTTTAAAATTAAGTTCATTTTGAACCAGACCTAACAACTCCTATATACTCTCTATGCTAGATATTTTCATTCGTGTTCCTCCTCCTCCATGAGTTGGTGCTATATTCATGCTCCCATTAATATTTGATACTTCCACAAAATACTTTGTAACCACCTCCTCTTTCAACACCCTTGTCATATTCTTGCACTTCTCCAAGTCATGTATCTTATGCTCCTTATTCTTGGTTTCCTTATCTTTCACAACTTCCATCCATGCCAAGGTCTTCTGTGTTACTCTCCCCTATTTATCTCTTCTGTGCCATTCTCTCCCACACCATGGTTTTCCATGCTCATCCCATGCCCTTGAATATCCATGCTTATGACTCAAAAATACTTATAATATATTATAAAATTTGAGTATTAACATTTACCTTAGACTAAATTTATAGTTCATCCTAGCCTATGTTAGAATTTCCTTAGTTGACAAAAATGTGAAATCTACCCTTGTACTTTGCACTTCAATTCCTCCTAATTGTTGAGGGTTGTCTAAAGGTTGGAAGTAATAAATTCCACTTCACCTTTAAATATTTTCATGTCCTCGGGTTACTCCAAAAAAGTATCTACTTGAGATGTCAAAGTCTCAAGTTAAGTGGTTACAACTTTGTGAACATCCTTGAGTGCACTGACCTCTATCAAAAATTATCCCCAAAGTGCTGAGAAACTAACATTCAGTGATTTTCAATGGATGCTTATATTTTTTCCAATTCTTCAACATCCTAAAACATTTTCATGTGTAGGACCCTATCCTTGATGCTTAGCGTGTTCTCAGCCAATTTTTGGCATTATTATTCCTCAATTAGTAGTCATGATTCTAAATTTTTATTTTTCCATGCCAAGTTGACAAAAACCCCATCAACAATGGGAATATTTGCACTTAGTTTATTCTAAAATTTATGGTAGATGTTTATGGCCTTGGTAAACTAAATAATGGCCCATAGTTTGTCCTATTTAGGATCCACCATGTTCTTACATTTCTTTAGAAAAAGGTCCATGAGCATCTCTAATTTATTAATTGCTTCACCAGTAATATAAATTCCATCCACAAGTGTTTGGTCACTTCTCAAAATTATTTGTCAAAGGCTCAAAGTCTTAAGTCAAGCTACCTCGGCTGCATCTAATTAGTACTTGAGTTCTTCAATTATTTCTTTAAGCTTACACCTCATCTCATGCTCTTATTGATATAGTCAGATGACCTCCTGATGTTTGTAATGAATCTAGCCCACATCATGACTGTTGAGAATGTTTTGCCTATAAACCTCTAGGATAAACTTGATAAGGGTTGCACCTACTTACATTGGAGATCAATTCATGGGAATTACTTAAAGCGTGTCTAGAACATCATCCACCTCTAGGCTTATGTTAGTGTTAGCCTTTGGAAGCTCAAATCATTCTTCATCGTGATACACTTCCATCACAAAATATATTTCACGTTGAGTTTGTTTCATGGACTCATGCTCAGGGGAATAACCCCACAAATACAATTATTTGTCTTTTGTGTCTTGTTAGAATGTAGTATGAATTAGATGTTGTTGTTTTGTCTATTGTGCTTACTCTACCTCCTATATAAGTTCTTTGCCATTTTGGGGGTCCCACTCTAGATCACTAATTTAGGGACTCTTTTCCCATTGTTCACTGGTACTAATGCCAAGGTCCTCTATGTTAGTGACTTCACCTCTTTCAACTTCTTCAAGTTTTAGACTTTTAATGTCCAATTACTACTCATTATCAAGTTGTTCTTCACAAAACCTAGTAGGTTATTCTTTGTTGGGCTTAAGAATGGGTTCCTTTATATGTTGTGCATCAAGAGATACCTCACTTGTGTATGGAATCACCACTTAGGGTTCTTCTTATTCTAAAAGCATCCCTTAGGCTTTTATTGGTGATGGGGTTCACCTTTGTCATTTAGGCTTGGCCTAAGGCTACTCCTCTTGTGCCCAACTTGAGCTAGTAGCCTCTGATATTAGCCTTATCTCTTTCATTTTCACCCTTTTTTCTATGCATTTTTTTGGTTGAGAGGGAATAGTTCCTTTTTTGCCTCTTGACTTCTCAATGTTCTCTTCTATGACCTAAGCATATATAAAATCACCCATATTTGCCCTTGCATGACTATCTTGTAAGGTTTAAGATCAATTTTATTAGCCTTGTGCCTCTCTACATATGTGTACCTTCTTTGGTAGACATAAATATTGTGATGAGTTTATATCTCAATATCAATCTTGTCTGCATCAATATTTACAGGGTGTGTATCCTCAAGTTGATTTATAGAGTCCATGAAATATCTGGCAATGAATGTGTAGTATAGATTGATCCATGATGATAAGTTGTTAGTTCTTGTTATCAATATTAACATGAGAAAATAGTGTTATTTTATATAAAATGTAACATAGGTTCCATATGTATGGGAAACTCCTTGGGTATGTACCATTCATTCCCAAATGCCTCCCTCATACTATCAAACTAACCCTTCATATTTGCTTTATAAGAGAGTGTGATGGCTTGGGGATAGGTGAAATGGTTGAATATTTTGGTGAGGGACTTATGTTTTGATGGGTACAACCACTTTAGTTCTTTTTTGAAATAGTTTGGTTGCCAATGTCATCAAAAACCAATCCCAACGAAATTGCACCCTAAGGGAATTTATGGTTAGGTAGGCAATGCACCTTCTCAACATCCTACTCAATATTCTCAGTAAAGTACAAGGAGTAATTATACTTTTTTCCATTGGCCATTTGGTTGGTGAAATAGAAGTGGGCCATATCCACATCCTTCCACCCATCTACACCTCCTAATTTGGTTTTAGCTAAGTGCATAGCTACTCGAATTGTAGGATTGGTCGAGCTTGTGATGTACATAGTGTGGCCTTCCTTTTTAAATTATAGTATCATCACCATTTAAACAATTACCTCTTGATCCTCAATATTTATGCCAACATCAATGCCAAAATAAATTAAACTCTTTACTTTACTGATCCACTTAGGGGTAATTCACATTTTGTGCCCAAAAAAGTAGAGGTAGTCTTCATAGATGCACAAAATTAGAAAGAGAACCACCTCTTGTGGCTTTCAAAAATAAAGTGGTTGGAAGATTTGGATCACTCATGCATCCTTCAGTAAGTTTTAGACTATGAGATCATAGGTGATCTCATTCCTAGTGTTTTAGTGCTCCATCTAATAGTCATGTTGCAAGTAGAGTTAGTTTCTGGTTTGTAAATGATTAGAATTGAAGTCCTGACAAGTGGAAACCTTACACTCCCAATCATCAATGTGAAAAACTATCTCTATTTCCTCAATTAAAATGGGAGAGGTTAGTTGTGTGGAAGTAGCCTTATTTCCTACATGTGCCATTTGTTATGCCTTTCCACTAGATGTTCCTTCATCTAGCTTTTTGGGGTCTATGCCTTGTACATTTCATTTAATAGATCCTTATTCTTGGATATAAATAAGACTTCTTTCTTCTACATCCTTGTATTCTTCTACATCAAGAATGGTTGGTAATGGCTCTCTACTCTTGTTATATTTTTGCTTTCATTACATCACCAATTGGAGTCCCTAAAGGTTAAATTAAGGTCAACCAACTCTCCCAAATGAATACATTTTGATTCTTTTTTTCTCTAGACATGAAATGATTCAGCTTCCTATTTCAACCTTTTCTAATGTTAGATTCGATGCCTGTAACCTGCAACTTTCTCACACCTACTCTTATGGTTGCTTTACTACTTCTTTCATTGAATGATCTTCACCACAATCTTTGCTTCACATTTTGTCACTGAACCACTACCTAGTCACCTCCTATTGTCACTTTTTCACACTTTTTTTGAGCCCTACAATAGCTTATAAATTTTTAGTACAATTAAAAATGGAAGGTTTTTCTATCTTTTATAGTCGACCCCAAATTTTCACATCAATTCCTCCATGTTGTCATCCATCACTTCAACTATTTAAAGTTTTAAACAACATGCCTTGGTGTCTATTTGGCATGATTTCCATTCATACCATTAATAACTACATGTCCCATTTTTTTGTGAGTTTTTACATCTTTCTCAAAGTGCATACCAGCTATAAAAATTCAAATTTCCCATTTTGTTCATGGGAAACCATTTTTCTATTTTAACCCATTTTTATAGAGATAATTCTTTTGTTGTCTTTATTCCACTTACCTAGGTCATGCACCACTTCTTACACCCTCATACTACCTCTTGCATTCATCCCTCACATGCCCTATTTTACACACCCCATTATCTTATAAGATCTTTGATATCTCATGGTTTTTCCATCATTTCCTTTACGTGCCTCTTGTGCATACTTCATTTACTCACTTTCTTCATGTGCCTCCTTCACACACCCCCCTATGCACCTCTTATTGTGAAATTTTAGCTTAAGTAGATTAACCATACTTAAAACCTACCCCAAATTAAAATATGTGCATGGTCTCTACATCATAATGTAGTGCAATTCATGTCAATAAAGAAAGAGTGTTAAATACCAAAAGAGTATCAAAATGTGTCAAACCAATTACAAAAGGTGTGAAAATAATGCCAAGCTTATTTGAAAATGAAAAAAAATCCAAAACTAACCTAGTGGCATACACTTTATTCGTTGAATTGAGTAATTACATAGAATGGTAGGGCTAGATCCGACCACCATTGAAATGGCCAGGTATGAATTAGCCATCTAATATTTTTGATTTTTAAGTTCCTATCACATGTATAACATGAAAAATAAAAAAACCATTCCACCAGATTTTTAGTTTACCTAAATGACATGTAAACTTTAAATCATAGACTAAGACATGCATATCAGGATGAAAAACATTGGTTTTGATATGTCGATCATGCTAAGCTTTCTATTTTTGTTTCTCAACTTCTTGGATACAATGTGCAAGAAATCATGTTTCATCCAGTTAAATTAGAGCATCTAGATGTGGTTTTAATGAATCCTCATCATCTAATATACCAACATTCACAATACACAAAGAAGGTACGAATAACTCCATCGATAAAATGGGTTCAACACCAAAGACAAGATTAAAAGTATTCTTGTTCAACCTTTTGTAGGTGCTCTGATACACCTATAAAAATACAAAAAACTCAATCATCCTACTTAGTGTGATCAATATTACAAATTGTGTGACTCAGGATCTGGTTGAAGGATACATTTGTGCCATTTACTTGAGAGTGGTATGGTGTGGTATTATGGTATGCAATCATGGATTCAGTCAAGAGGATGTGCATTATTTCATTGAGAAAGTAAGTGTCATGATCACTTATTAAACTTAAAGGGAATCCATACCTTGTGATTATATTTTCCCATATAAATCTAGTGTTGATTGCAATAGTAAAATTATGTACGGGCATTGTTTCAGCCCAACATGTGAAATAGTCTATGGCAGTAATGATGTACTGCTCACTAATCCTTCACATAGCTGGTTGAATGGACCTAATGAAATTAGTTTCAATGGTTCATGATAAATTATGGGATGAAGAGGCATAGCATCCCTTCAGTCTGGTTTACCTATGCACTAACAGATATCACATTAGCATGCATAAGCTTTGGCATCTTCGAATAAGGTGGGCCATCATAACCTAGCTAGAAGAACCTTTCATGTTGTTCCATCACTGGAATAATGTCCTCCTAAAATGCCCTTATGGACCTATTTAAGTACTTCCACATGTTCATTTTTCATTACATAACTTCATAATACTTCATCCCAACCAAGTTTGTATAGGCCTATGTTAATAAGTTGGAAAGGGGCAACACGTATAACTAGTTACTTTTTTTATTGGGTGGTAAGGTTTTCTAACATGGAGCCTAATGTAAGAAAATTTATAATTTCCTCTAATTATTTGGACATGCTCATAAGTTGAAAATTTTGCACATTGGGTAATCATCCTCTATGGTGCATGATAGTTTACCAGATTGAACATATGAGAGATGGTTAGATCTGAAATTAAATTTACTTGTTAATGACCATAGAGAAATAGAAATCTTGGAAGAAGATAACCCAGTAGTAGATTTGCCCATGAAATACTAGTTTATTTACCAAATACTTGAGTGCTTCATGATCCATATAAAATATGAATGGGGTTTCCCACAAGTATTGGTGAAAATTCTAAAGTTCATAAACCATAGACAAGGCCTCATGGTCTATCATCGAATAGTTTCATTCTACTATGGTGAGCTTTTGGATAGTAAAATAAATAGGATGATCAAGTTTTCCCTCACCAAGTTATGATAGAATAACACCCATTGTCATTCCTAAAGCGTCGACATGTACATAAAATGGTTGGTTGTAGTTCAAGAACTAGAAAATGGGTGTAGTCAATAGTTTTTATTTCAAGACCTCAAACACTTGATGGTGTTGAGTTGTCCATAATAATAGGCCATTGTGATTGAGTAATTCTTCCATCAAGGCAACTATGTTAGCATAACCCTGAATTAACTTATGATAGTACCTTGTGTGACCTAATAAGGTGTGGACCTTGTGTTGAGTGGATGGCACTATGAGTTGAATGATAACCATAATTTTAGCCAGATCCACCAATAGTCCAATTCAACAAATAATGTCCCAATAGAATCCCAAATAGGATGGCAAAGGTGCACTTCTTCAGATTTAAACAAATCTAAAGCTAGCAATAATGTTCGAACATGAGGCACAAACTGTCCTAGTGGTCATGCACTAAACCATACATATTAGGAATTAGTCTTAACATGAATGAATTAATATAATATATATTTATTAATAAGTTAGTGAAACAACTCTCATAGTATTTTTAGGTATGAAATCAGTGAATAAAAATTGTTAGACAACCTACCTAAATCTAATGTGAGGAGTATTGACATTCAGTGATGACTTTTTATTTAAATTATATATATATTGTAGTTTTTTGTCTGGTATATACATTACAGGCCGTACACAATTTTGTTAGGTATATTCATTAGGGTTTATAAAGATCTTGAACCCAATATCAGCTTAATGATACAACTCAAAATATAGTGATCTAACTCAGCACAGATCTGGTGCTTCCAACATAACCAATGGCATTAGATCTTCCACATGGAAAGAACTATCCCTGAGAAGTCTCCTCACCATACCTCTCACCACTCTCCTATCATCTTCTCCATTGCATCATCACTCTAGCTGATCTATTCATTGTCAAGTTTAGTCAAAAAAAAATTTGAAGTTTTAATGTCTTGATATTGGTAAGCGGTTATTTTTTGACTATTTTTTATAGGGGAACCTTTGAAGACCCATGGGGAGCAATGACACTTGAAGATTAAACTACCAATGGCAAGGGAGACTCGAACATGGGACCTACTCGGTAAAGCCCACCTTCTTTATCATTGAGTCACCACCACAAGGGCACAAATAAACATAATCTACATCTAAAGCTTAATAGGGGTGGGCTAAAATTATAATCTACATCTGAAGCTTAATGGGGAAAAATTATAATCTACATTTGAAGCTTAATGGGGGTGGAAGTTTTAATGTCAATTTTTTGTTATATATATTTTGAAAAATTCATAACAGTCAAGTATCGAGAATAGTAGTTTTTATTAGATATAAGTTTTAAAAATTTATTTATGTTTTTTAGTACCTTTTATTACTTTGTAAGTTTTAAAAATTTATTTATGTATTTTATATTGTGTATATATTTATTTTAAATATCATTTTATTATGATAAAGGAGTCTTTTAAGATATTAAAATTTCATTCATAAAAGTCATTGAATATTATATTTTATAGTATTTTTGGAATAATAGTGTGTCAATTATTTTTTTTTTATGTCTTTTATTTTTGTCAAGTTCAGTATCGAGTTATTTAAAAGAGTCATTTTCATTTAAGCATGTTTTCTTTTTTTTCAAATTTTTTGTCATGTCATTATTGTCAATAAAGTCTATCAAAGTCATTCTTTTTAATCATTTGCTAAAGTAAATGTCATAGTCCTTGAGACGAAAGTACTTAAATAAATCTATTAAAGGTCGATAAAATTCAATATAGTATGAATGATTTCCAAACTCTTTATTTTGATGTAATCAAATATATTATCTGTTGAAATCGGTATTTGAGTTTCTCACCCCATGTTAGAACTAAGGGGAGGAATGTTATGAATTAGTCCTAACATGAATGAATAAATATAATGTATATTTATTAATAAGTTGGTGCAACAACTCTTGAAATATTTTTAGGTGTGAAATCAAAGAATAAAGGATTTTGGATAACCTACCTAAATCTAGTGTGAGGAGTTAGAGGAGTTGTTATTGGAGTTAGAGATATACTCATGTATATTTTGGAATGTCTTGATTAATTAAATGTTGAATATGAATGACTAATTGAGAACATGAAAGTGTTTTGAGATTCAACTCTTTACTATGAAATGGGGTAAAACCCATTAATACACAGTTTATTAATATAAGTACACCTAAAGGAACTTATGGATGAAATCCTTGAAAGCTTCCACTAAAATGCATGAGAACATAGATGACACATTTTTTGGGCCAAAAGGCATAATATTATAGGCAAAATAACCCCATTCAATTGTAAAGGTTATATTTGGCTTGTCTTCATCAGTAATTTGGACTTGGTGATAGCCAAAAAATCCATTAGTGAATGTGTATATCTCACACCCAACAACACCTTCTAAAATTTACTCGGTTAAAGAAAAGGGTCTGTTACACATATCACATTGAGTAACCTGTAATCCACACAAATTTGAATGCAACCATCATTATGGATGTTGATCACCATGGGACTAACCCATTCAGATTCATCAATGAGAGTAATAACTCCAGTGCACATGTTATTGATTTCATCTTTAACTCAAGTGTGTAGATTTGGGTTCATTCGATATGGTCATTTCCTCATTGATCAAGCGCCTTCAACCAACTTGATGTGAATGTTTTCCAATGATGGATCCATTCCTTGTATTTTCATGTAGTTGCATGGGAAACATCATGATACTCGTTATATCAACATCAGACTAGTAATTTTCCATAGTGATGAGTTTAGGTGCATCATTTGTTCTAATGTTCTATTGAACCATTTAGAGTGGCACGAGGTTTCTTCTCAGACTGTATCATATCTCTAATATCATGCACACCACACTTTGTATGTATATTTAAGTGGTCAAATGATGGCTCTAGAAGATTAGAACTAGTACCTTCATCATTTTGGTTCACAACCTTTTGTTTGCATTTTCTTATATGTTCTCGATGTGCATGGTCTGGTTGAGAGTTGAACTCTAATGGAGCCATGGAAAAAGTATTGGGTTATTGAAAGATGGTCAAATTGTCCTTAGCTACACCATTCAATCCCACATTCAATTTTCAATTGGTTCCTAATCACCCATGACTACTTAATGGATCACTTGTAGAGACAAATTAAAATTCATTTGTGGTGAATGATATGCAAAGGTGTTAATCAGATCATGTTTGATGTACTACCAGGTATCTGTGTCTCTACATGTTTCCTGGTGAATGTACCATACCCTATCCCATGCATGTAGAGTACTATAGAATGCATGCACCCATAAAAATTTTTGGTAAAAAAGTTTCATCATCACTCCAAAGTATTTCACATTATGTTACATGTTATTTCACAGAAGTAATACCACTTTAACTCAAAGTGTCACAAACATAGTTGGTATGGTGAAAGTGATTAGACGTGATTACACTTACTTGTTCTCATGTATCCAGTTGGTACCAATGAGTAGACTACCATCAAGTAGATGAAATAGAAAGTGGATCACACATACCCTTTCATCCTCATTAACATGGTAAGCCTCTAACTATTGTAAGTATTCTTGGACCTCCATCTAACCATGAAACTTAGGTGTTTTGTCCAACTATAAAAGTGGTCAAGCCATTAATCATCTTCCAATGAGATAAATAGTTTTGTGGCACTGAGTGAGTTTTGGAAGGTAACTTAAGTGGCTATCTATCATACCACATATGTGCCTTATTAAATTGCATGAACTTTGAGCTCATTGGTCTCAAGTGACATTGATAATGTTAGAAATAGACTGAGTATCTTCCAACCACAAGATACCATCATAAGTAAGATCCACATTTTCATTTCCTTGGGTAGTAATGTTATAAATTATATTAACATCCTCATCAGCATCAATTGATTCTATAAAGGGGGGGTCTATGGTCATTATTTAGAAGAATTACCATGCATTACGTGTTATTCTCAAAACTATTATACCACTTCTTTAAATGCAAGTCAACATTGTTCGCATAGCACCAATGTGAACCCAAAAGAACAAGGAAGTCATCAATTTCAATAAGCTTGATCACCTCAAAATTTCCCTTGAATGTGATTCCTAGGATGTTGATGGTGGCATCCTTATCAATACATATGGTAAGTGCACAAGTCTTGTTGGCCTTGAATAAGACATGTGGGGAGGGTTACAAAGTGGGGCTCCCCATATTTTTCTAGGAATCTTTGGTTAAAACAGTAACCTTCATGCTAGTGTCTATAAGGATGTCAAGATCATCTAGCCATTAGTGGATGCATTGATAAAGACCTCTTTGTCACATTCTAGGTTTGGTTTAATATGGGTCTCTTATCATCGTGAATGGTTCAAATGAAAAGTATTCAAAGTCTTTGTCATTTTCTATCATAATCAATTCTTGAGAAGAGGGATGAATTCCTCATTAAGGAAGAGTTTGCACAACTCTCAAAACTCATCATGCCCTGAGTTCATGGGTACCATATTTGTGTGCATCTTAGCATGCATGTTATCATCCTTATCCTTTAAGAAATCAATTTTGAATTGAAATTATAGGATTAAGGCCATTATGTTGTGCAACATTTATTTCTAACATTGAGCATTGAGATAGTGTTGTGTATGAGGTTTTTGACACTAAACCTTTTCAGTAGGTGGATTTGAAACTAGTTGGGAATGAGTTCCATTCAGTGTAGTAATATTGACCATGGGTTTATCTGGTGGATATTTAGGGTGCATTATCTATTGAGTATTTAGATTTTTTGTAACATGTATCATCCAAACCCCCTTCTCTTTCTACTCTTTAGTAATGGTAGCATATAAATTAGACATTCTTCTAGGCGATGCTCATTTTTATAGAAGTCATTAGTTGGATAAACAGTGCAGTCACGATGTTAGTGGTATGGAGAATCACACTTATAACATGTTCTAGGTATAAAATTACCACCTCTACATCCATTTTCATGCCCTTAACTTATGAAATATTGACTTGTAACATCTCCCTAGTTGTTACCTATATAAGTTTGGCATGTATGTCATGTACATGCTTCATGAATCTCATTATTGACTTGATAGGCATTGGTATCATGCATATATGTATCACATATTTTATAATATATCAAAACTTAAGCTTGGATGGCACACTAAAGCAAGGGACAACTCCTTACATCACAATCTTCATTGAAAATCTCACATGATTGTTTTTATATAACACAAACATTCCTCTGTGCATAATTGTTCTTGTTATGGCCTTCCACTTCACAGTCAACACACCAAAAGACATAGTGGGTTTTATGATAATTATTGGCCTTAAGATTCTTCAATTTAGAATCCCTCATAATAATATAATCCTACATATAGGGGCTGATCCTTGTATCTATACTTCCCACAGCTTCAGCACAAAGGGTGGCTTCTAATGCCTTGCATGGTTCAATGAATGTCTTTTGAGATAAGGCTCATTAGAATAGAAGTAATAAGCATCCCATAAACCACTGAGCATGTTACATCAGGTTAATCTTAAATGATAACTTTGAAAGAAGTGATTTAAAACATGCATCATATTTATACACTCTCTCAGTGAGCTCGTGCTTGATATCTTTCAAGGTAGCAATAATTTATTGCTCAGATTCAGGGATATCAAAATCTTGGATAAAATAAACCTTTACTAATTCATAATTCAAAATCACTAGTTGGGGATAAAAATTTTGGTACCATTTGTGTGCATGATCCAATAAAGTAGTGGTAAATGTATTTTCCTTTTGCTTACAAGAAGTGATACCCCACACTTGACAAATGAGTTTACACTTGTGAAAATGTTTTGCTACATTTTCAAAGCCTCGATATTCAATTAAGTGAAGTGCCAAATCATACTAGAATGTAGATGCACTGGGTGGTTTTATTGGACCTTCCTATGGCATTCTTCTAATTCCTCTTGAAACTTGATGTGGAGTTCTACCAATGCCTCTTGCGCTGCTGCTTGATCCTCCATCTTTAGGAGAACCACCACTAGTACTACCTCTTGCACCTCCTAAAGCAATAGGTGTACTAGAGATAATGGACATTGGTGGAGCTTGATTAGTTATTATTGGGCCTGTAGTCTATCCATGAGTTATATTTGATCCATTGGGCATTCAAAGGTGATCCATATGTTTTTCTTGCAATGGAAAGGTAAAAATTAGTGGTAAATTTTTATCTTGATCTTGCACTTCCAGGGACTCCTCTATAGTTTAAATTTTAGATTCAACTTCAAATTTTACATTGTCAATATCCCAATTTCTAAAAATAATTTCATCAAGCTCAAATTTATGAGCATGCACTATGGTGGGGTAATTGGGTCAATTTGGATTAGGTTTCACTATCAATGTTTGTCCTACTTCTTCCATGTAAACCTAGGCTAATGAATGACATGAATCCATGGTTAGGGATTACTCACCAGGCCTTTCTTCCCTCCTAAAAATTATCAAAACACTTCCAATATCATCCCATTTGCCTCTAAGATCTCCACCTCTCATAGCCTTATGCCTGGCTTCGTCATACTTATTCTTCCATGGTTATCATTGTTTGAATTCCATGTTGAACTACCAATCCCATACCGATGTATACCCATCCATTTCCACACCAATCACATTGATCATGGGTGAGGGAGTCTATTCATCCATGGATAATTTCTCAATTTTAGAATCAACCATAAGCTGCTTAATATATAAAGGAAATTGTTTGAGATACCTCCTGCACAGTTCCCTCATTATGTTAAATTTTGCTTCCTTCAAATAAGAATATGTAGAGAAAATGTATTCCAAAATGTAACTATTGAGCACTCTTTTCCACCACATGAGTCTAACTATATTTCAAATTCACTAAGTTTGTCTATCCCTCTACTAAACAAGGAGATTTCCATCTGTAATTTATTGAATGGTCTTGTACATATGCAAAAATCCAAGCATGCAAGTGAATGGATAATTCTACAAATAATGTTTCATATAGAGAATCATATAAATGTTGCTCTAGCCATGTGTGAGCAGAAATTTCATGTTCAATATGTCAAAGTGCAAATTTATCCTCTATGGTACTAACCCAATGCTTGACATTTTCCAAAGATAGCCACTCGAGCATCTTTCTACCATCATGCTAACAAATGCAATGGGTCCCAAAAATGGAACCAAAATGTTGGTTTTCTTTTTATCCCTAGTTTCACATGACTAAGTATTAATCATGTGCTTAGAGGAAGGGAGAATCCAACATGATAGCACACCAACATATCATGCAAGTGACCTCGTGCACTCACTCAATGCATGCATCCTAGACCGGTTCCTGTCAATTCTATCATGCAATGGTAAATAACTCATAGTACCTAGGCACTTGAGTTAAAATATTTAATCATTGTTATTAATAAAATCAATTTAGAGTTAACTATTTAAGGCATTCACATAGTGCAAGTACTCTAGTATCATAAAGCATAATGAACACTAAATAAATTCAACACATCAAGATTCACAAAATATTAGTTTCATTGATCTCATTTGATAATATTACAAAGGTAATTCATTCAGTATATAATCTCTCTAGATCTCTATCTTTATAACAACAACACATCTAAATTTAACAACACTTTTTAATCAAATCCATAATGGTATTTATACATAAACAAATCCCTTCTTGAGTTGCATCATTGATCTATTATAGATGAAAAGCCAACAATTGTTTTAAAAAAATAAGTCATGGCAAGTCGTTATAATTAAGTTACTTTTGAATTGGGCCCAACAACCCCTATATACTCTCTCTATGCTAGATATTTATGTTCATGTTCCTCCTCCATGAGTCATTGCTAGATTCACACTCCCATTAATCTTTGATACTTTTATGAAATGATTTGTAACTACCTCCACTTCTAGCACCTTTGTCCTATTATTAAGCTTATCTGAGTCATGTGTCTTGTGTTATTTATTATCCATTTCTTTATCTTTAGCAACACCCATCCATGCCAAGGTCTTCAACTTTATTCTCCCCTATTTATCTCTTATGCATCATTCTCTCCTACATCTTGGTTTTATGCACTCATCCCATGCCCTTGCATCTCTGTGCTTATGGCTCAAAAATTCTTATATTGTATTACAATTTTTGGGTCTAACAAATGGATAGTAATTAAATTTAGTAGTTAGTAAATTTGGGTTATAAAATGGCCGATGTATTTGATCCCTCATATAGCTAGTCCAAGTTCCTTTATTAGAACAATGTGGGTTTTCCTAAGGTTGGTTCTTTCATGTGGCTAGAAGTTCAAAATAGGATACTTACTCATGATAGATTATGCAAAATGGGAATAAAAGGACCTTGTAGATTATACCTATGCATAAATGCTAAAGAAACTCTTGATCACCTTATTTTCTCTTATTCCTTTGCTAAAACTATTAGATAGGCTTTGTGAAAAATTACATTCACATTGGGTTATACCCCCCTCTCTTCTTCAAGCCTTTTCCACGTGGTATATTGGCCTGATCAGAGATGCATTCCCAAGTTTTTGGAAATCTAGACCTCCCATTCTGGTTTGGACAATCTTGAAGGAAATAAATAAGAGAGTATTTAAAATTAATAAATTATCCATAATGGAAGTTTTGAATAAAACTAAATTTTCCATATCCAATATTTTGTTTATTCTCATGCAAAAATATTTACATTGCATCTCCCTAGTTTGGGTTTTTTTTATTAGACCTAACTAAACATTGTTAAAGCCCATATCTCCCTTCTATTAATGAGACTATCATAGTGTTTTATAATATTAAGAGGGAGGATTGCTTGGAATGGGTCTTTCTACCTCCTATCATGCTAAAAATGAACTTCAACGAGGTGGCCAAAGGTAACCTTGGTTCTTCTGGAGCAGATTGTATAATTAAATATTTTTCTAGATCCCTAATAAGATCTACATCACATATGTTCATGGATGGGATGAAAAATGAAGCAAAGTCTTAGGTCCTTACTTTTGGGCTGGAGCTCATGGTTCAATGCATAATATAAAATGTCATGATTGAAGGTGATTTAATGGCTTTTATTTAGGCTCTATATAACCATAAATCTAAATTAAGGAATTTTGAGAAAATCTTAGAGTGTGTCTAGCCTCTCCTATATTCCCTATTGGTATGGGAGGTGAATGATTATTTCCAAGAATCTAACTTGACAATTGATCTTCTTGCATTTCAAGGCATTATGAAAGTAAAAGAGTTGTTCATATAAAACTAGGTCAATATTTGGCCTGCTTGGAAATTAAGGGATTGACATTAAGAATGGCCCATAGCCCTTTCTTCTTTTTTAGCTAATTAAGAAAAAGAAGTTAAATTGGAAGGTCTCTCTTTGCGTAATGTAAACCATCATGGATAAGATGGTGGTATTAATCCATGCATGGGAAGTAAATGAGTGCTTGGTGTGATTAACCATAATTCATTTTTGAGAAATGACTCATATTAAATGTGGATGGAATGGCTTATAGTTTCTTATCAAAGAGGTGGGAAGTGTGAAAATAAAGTAGGGGCATCTCCACATCTGATTTTCATTTCTTCCTAGTATTTTGTGATGATTAATTTAGATCATCCAAACTACAATAGGATGGATTGGGCTAAGAAGCTTGCAATATTTAACCCTTTTATTTTATTTGTTAAGAAGTGTGAGATGAAATTTCATAGTCAAGTCACTGAAAGAAAAGTAAAAAAATGTTTATGGATCCTAAAGTGAAAATTATATAAGCTTTTTGGACCATAGTGGGCTCTATTTAAACTCAACCGAGCTTATGTAGCAAGGTCAATTCAGAGATCACCTCTATTTTTTCAAGAAACATCATGAGAACTTTTAGGGACAAGAAAACCACTTAGACAATTGTGGAGACAATGGTTTTCCCTAGATTTAATATTGGGTTGTCTCCAATTTTGGATAGGTTGATTTGGTAGTTCCTCCATCCTTAATTTTTCAAGGATTCAACACAATGGGCTAATTAGCATATGCACTTTTTAAGAGCTGTAAAAACATTTTATGGTTTTAGTTGATTACATTGATCATTTGCAATCCTTATGTAGAGATGATAGCTCTTGATAAAGGAAGTTCTTTCCTCACTTCAACCTAGAAAGTATTTAGTCCCGCTTGTTTTCATTCAATTGACTACTTGAAAATCAATCATCTACTAAGGTGGTGGTTATGGATATATTTCTAGGTCAATTCTATGGCAAAGAGAGATATCACTTTATATTTGGGTCTCTAAGGTAGTGAGATCATATAGGAATGTGAGTCATGGTACTATTATCACTTCTAGGCCTCCTCAATTACCATGCATAGAAGGTTGTGGGTGGCAATGCCAACCTTGAGGCTTAGTGGAATTTTTAAAAAACTTAAAAGGAATTTGGAACACTCACCCCTAGGTTATGGGAAAATGAGCATGTGATGAAAAATTCCCATGATTATTCAATACGTAGGATGCACAGGGAGGTGGTAGTCATTTTTGGGACATAGATTGTGAAGATATGGCAATTAGACAGCCAGAATGTAAGTTGAGTTGTGGGAAGCCAAGCAGTGGTGATGGGATAAATAATTAAGCTAAGAATGTGGAACATGAAAGTGTGAATTTGATGTATCAAAGGTCTTATTAGATCCTCCAATGTTGGGAAACAATCTAGGTACTTTTCTTTTGGTTTTTTAGTGTGTTGAATAACCAATCTATGTTTATATGATTTGGTTTTTTTTTTTGGATATGTCCCCCATGCTTGCTCATCTTTTGCATAAATTCTGGGTAAAGATCGGTTTTAACAATTACTTATTGTGGAGGTCTTCAATAATACAATTGATTTATTATATCCCTTTTTCTTTATAATGAATGGGTAAAGGATCCCAACTCTTAAAATTACAAATCAAAAAGTTTATAAAATATTCTATTTTTATTAAGAATATTGGTCATTTTAACATATTAATGACAGGTCATATTATTATTAATATATTAATATCATTTTTATTTTTATGAGGAATATTCCAGAAAAAAATTAAAGGTTAATGGTCCTCATAATATATTATATTAATAATAATTTATTATTAAGAAGAATAAAATATTTAATGATTAAATGTTTCATTATTCTTAACTTTAGATTTTTAATCTTAATAAAATAATCATTAATATCTTGAAATGACATTTAACTTTAAGAGGAATGAAGCACTTAATAATATTAAACGAGTACATTTGAAATTATTTAAGAGCCTAAATGGTTAACTTATTTTATTATTTTAACTCTTTCAAATTTTAATTTATTAATGATACATATGTATGACATCTTGTTATTGAGAAATATGATTTACAATAATAGTTTGGAGTAGTTGCGTTGAGATGTAATATTTGTGATTATTTATTAGAATAATGGTGTTAGAATGTAATATTTGTAATTGTTTATTTTTTATTTAATAGGTTAAATTCAAATTTTAAAGAGATTTGAAAATTACCATTTAGTATGAAAAGTAAAAATAAAATAAGATGAAAAAAGGTCAATCTGGTCTGTTAAACGTAAAAATTTAGCACAATTTCAACAAATAAGATTTAGATCAAATAAAATAGATAAAATCACGTATTAGATTTTTTGAGACTGATTCTTTTTCTTACTATTACTACTTATCATCCCTTTGGTTTTAGCCCCTTGGCCTTCTATCATATTTTTTCTTTATTCTATCGAGCCTCCAACGTTTTCACTTGATGATTTTCCTTTCTTTGTGTTGCAACTCCTCAAGGTGATGGTGAGGGTTTCCTTGCCTTTTGGGGTTCCCTCTAGCTTACCCCTTTCTATTGTTTGTAGTAACCTTGTCCCTTTCCTTAGCTCATCAATTTCTTGTTAAAAATTATTCCATTTTTTCATGTATGATACCAGTTGCCTGCCTAGTTTTTGTAAATTTCCATGGAACTCCATAAGCTTCTACTTGGGGCCCTTCAAAAGCTTGGTCAAGTTCTTGTCCTTCCTCTAGACCTCTACCACCTTTAACTCAAGGATTTAAAACTTGGGTTTTTCCATGCCATGTTAAAACTGAAGACTCATGTTGACTTTCTTACCAAAGCTCTTCTACGAAGGAGAAGGATCATGATCTTTTATTTTTTCCTTCTTCCCTCCCTCTCGTGGGTGAGCTGGGTAGGTGGAAGGAGAGGCCTCACTTTTTCTTCCCTTCGTAGCAATATTCTTGTCAAAGATTTTCTCTCTGTTGATTTCCACCATATGGATTTCCTGACTTCTCTCAAGGGTTGTTTTTCTTTGGTGAGAAGGAGAATTAATCCTTAGTGGATTATATTAACTGAGGGTTTTTCTTAGAAGGATATAATTGTGGCTTTGAGAGACATGAGGAGATAGTATGGAAAACTAATCCTATGGCCTTTGAAGTGGTTCAATATCAAGAAGTGGTGTGAAAAAATGGGTGAATTTACCTTCAAAAGTTAGGTAATTCATTACCTGCAAGCAGATGCCATGCCATCTCTACAGAAGGTGAGCCTTTAAGAGTCCCTTCTTATTTGTATGGTAGACAATGTCTATTTGAAATAAAATTTGCATTAGCTCCTCTTTTTATAATTTATCTTTGAAGGCCTCTATTCCCTCACATGACATGCCACAAACATCCTCAATGAGTTCCTCAGAGACTTCCATAGTAACCTCTTAAAGGTCACATGCCACTATTTCTAGCCTACCATTAAATCCCTAGCTATAATCTCACCATGCCCATATATCCTTAGCATGAACTCTGTCAGTCTTCCCTTCACAACTTCTTCCAAATTGTATGGTTGTCCTAGACTTCAGCATAGGATATTGGTTCATAGTAGTCCATGTCTCCTCCTATGACGTTGTTTTCATTTTTACAACTAAGATAAGGGTTATCATGGGCCAAATAGCAATTCAATATTATAATATTTTATTTTATTCCACAACCATTGGAATAAGCCTTTTTAAAGTGAGGTGTTTCACCATTGAGTTAAAAATAGCTGGATTACTAGTTGAATTTTGCAAAAGGCATTTTTGGCTTCTACTACATGGTTGGATTAGATTCTCATAGGCCCAATGTAAGCTACAATTGACATCCCTAACTCATTCCTAATGACACCACCTTCCTTTCCCTACCAATATTTCCTTTATATGTTCCATCAAAATTTAGCTTTAGCCACCCCAGAAGGGGATGATCCCATTTTGTGAGCTTCCTATCTATAGAGGGATTGAAAGGAGGGGGTGTGAGATTCCAAAATGGTTGATTTTTAATAATTGAAAAAAAAAACCAAATTTGACATCTTTTTAATTTTTATATTATAATTTTTTTTGTATAATTAGAATAACTTATTTATCTTAGATAAATTTATGTAAAAGATGTCTAGAAATATCATATTTTAGGTGTCTATTCTACTTATTTTATAAATATAATATAATATAGATATCTCAAGAATGATACCTCTCGGCATCATTTATATAGTTTTATTTAAAATAGATATGTTAATAATATAGATATTTTAAATATATTTATACAAAATATGTTAAGAGATATTGATTTTGAAGTATTTATTTTAAATTTGTCATATATTATAGTAATAAATAATTATGTTACTTTTTGTATATTTTTTTCATTAAAAAGGTGATAGATGGCTTCAATCCAAATACACCACACCATTAACTCAAAAAAATATTTATTTAAAAAAATAGATTTTAAATTTTATTATATATCTAAAATATAATAATTTTTTATCGCTTCTCTCATATAATGATTCAATAAATCTACATCAAATTTAAAAATATTCAAATAAATATAAAAATTTTAAAAATAATTTTTATTAATATCTCACACTATTACATTTCATCATTAATCATAAATATATTATAATCATTAATTTAAAAATAACTAAATAAACATCAAAAATTAAAAATAATTAAAAATAATATCTCACATTATTACATTTCATCACTAATCATAATTATATTATAATCATTAATATTTATTTTTAAAAATTAATGTAACAATCAACTATCATGATATGCATTTTCCAATAATTATTAAGTTAAATTAAATTTTCATAAACTAAAAAAATAATGGAAGTCCCATCAAGGCCATTGAAGAAGTTTGTAGTAAATCCCTTGGCACTCGAAGAATTCTTGTCACACACTAGAATAACACACAACCAATAGCACATAGAGTTACATGACTGTCCTCAAATCTTCCTTTCTTATAAATTTTAAAAATAAAGCAAAATTACTAAATCAGAATAGATGTTGAAGAATTAAATAAAACTGAACATGTAATCCCAATTAAATGAGTTAATTCACATGTTTAAACATGAGATTTTTCTTTGGCACTCTAAATTTAGAAATATTCTCTCTCAAGTGCATTAGATATATTGTTTCTTTTATACATTATTTTTTTAAAGTAAAGATTATTAAATATAAGATAAAAGTATTTTAAACATGAAATTAGTTTCATGTGTATTTTTTTAACTTGTATTAAAAACAACAGTTTTTTTTTTACTCATGATTATTTGTAAAACATTAGTATCATAAAATGAGTTTAGAATATTAAGATATATTTGTAGGCATATAACAATATGTTATATGAGAATAGTGTGATCAATAAAATAATAAAATATTGATGATTATATTTGTCACATATTTTCTCTGAACTTGTAATGATATCTTTTAATTTATTTATGTAGAGATCAAATAAAGTAGGAGAAAATGGACAATCATGTTCAACACCAATGGCATTATTGATATCCTCTATAAAATTAGTAAGAATTCAGACCTATCCAATCACCTTCTCATAAATGTCATAACAGCAACAACTAAATATTCTAGAATTTGTAGATTATGAAGCCTCTAGATTAAAATTTGTCTAGGAACAATGTCAAATACCTTTCAAAAATTAATAAAGCAACAACAAACCTTATTTTTGTACATTATTTATTCTTCAATTACAACTCTAGCATCAATATATGGTTTATTGTTTGATGATTCTATCTAAAATATGCTTGCTTTTTTACTTGAAGTTTCTTGGACTATATAAATCTAAAATTCAAACCATTCAATAATATAGAAAATAACTTACTCAATATGTGACCAACCATAATGATTCTATCATTATTTAAATGTTATTAATTTCTTTCTTTAAATATAGGGTATATGACATGATATATCCATAGAGATGAGAAGCCACTATATTAAAAATATCGGTAATATATAAAGTATGATAACAAAAAAAAATCTATTTTTTGTGCTTTATATTAATTGATTTCCCTATCTTGAGATTGAAAAAACCTACAACATTAATTTGTGTCAAAAATATATTTATTATATAATTTTTTACCATTAAAATTGAGATTTAGTTTAAAATTGAGATTAATAAAACATATTATGTTCTTTTTCAATACCAAATATGAGCATGATTATATACTTAGTAATAATATTGTAATATTTAATGTTCAAATTACACGGGCTTAGTAATAATCTTGTAACATTTTTATTTTAACGAGTAAAAAAATACTATTTAATGAAGTTAATTGCTATGTAGATGTAATTCTATTTGATTAGTTTTTAGTGCAAATTTATTGTTTAGAGTAAGTTCTAAGTTTATTTTGCTAGTAAAGTTGATCATTACATCACAAATTTATTGTTTAGAGTAAGTTCTAAATTTATTTTGTTAGTGAAGTTGATCATTACATCAATATAAATTTATTTAATTAATTTATAGTGAAAATAAAATGCTTAGAAATATTTTAAAACTATTATAATAATGAATATGATCATTATGTATATGTAAATTTATTTAATTATTGTAATTTAAATTATTATTTTTAATAATAGTTTATTTAAATCAATTATAGATCTATTTTTTAATTGTAAGAAATTTTTCTAATTTATAATAAATGGAATGAATTTAATTAAAATTAATAGAATAATTTAATCATTGTGATAGATAAATATAATTTAATTTTAATTTTAGATTAATTTAATTTTAGATAAAATTAATTAGTTTTAAATTGTAGATTTTTTTTATTTACAATATATAAAATGAATTTAATTTTAATTAATAATAAAATAATTTAATCATTATGATAGGTAGATCTAATATATTTTAAATTGTAGAGTAATTAATTTTTGATAGGATAAATTTGTTCTAATAAAAAGGACAATCTACTTATAATAGATAATGAATCTATTTTAAATTAATTCTAGTTAGCGGCCGATAGGATCAAGGCCATTAAAGGTATAGTTGGGCACCTCACAAAATTCCCTGAGGTACTGCAAGAATTCGCTGCTCACTAGAAAGAGGTGTTCACCTCTCAACTAGATACTATTACTAGACAAGATGCTCTCACCCATTTTTTGAGAGTTATTCCTTGTAAGCTTTCAGAGGCCCAAAGAGTCGCTTGTGATTGACCTCTTAGTCTTAATGATCTTAAGGAAGATGTTACATAGATGACCACCAATAAGGCTCCTAGAATTGATGGGTTCCCTTATGATTTTTGCCATTATCTATGGGATACTGTGGACCCTGACCTTCATAAGGTTTATCTTGAAGCTTTGCATACCAATTCATTGGGGACTCTCATAAATCAAGGCAATATTAAGTTCATTCCCAAAGTTAGAGATCTAGAAGTGCTAACCAATTGGAGGCCTATTACTTTATTAAATGTATCCTATAAGATCATTTCCAAAGCTTTGGCCCTTAGGATAAAACATATCCTTCCTCTAATTGTGAGGAGTCAACAAACCGATTTCATTCAGAATTGTTATATCCTGGACAATGTGATAGTTCTCTGAGAAGGCATGGAGTGGGCTAGAACTTTCAATTAGAAAGCTCTTTTATGTCAAGAGTGACTTTGAGAAATCATATGATCACATAGAATGGCCCTTTATCATGACCATGTTGCAGGGTCTTGGATTTGGATTGAAATTTGTGCACATTATTAACATGTTCTTTTAGGATGCTAGAGCTTGCATCACCATAAATGGTGCCCAGTCTCACAAATTTGAGCTACACAGATCAATCAGACAAGTTTACCCTCTTTCCCCTACCCTTTATGTGCTAACTAAATAAGGTTTTAATTACCTTTTAGTTGACTACACTTCTAGAGGGTTAGTTAAAGGTATCTCTCTTCCTATCTCAGATCATCAATTAGTTAATGGTCACTTTGCAGATGACTCCTTTATTAATCTCTAAGAAGATGAATAATCAATCAAAAATGCCATGTAATACCTTGATATTTTTTATTTGGCCTCGGGATCTTTTATTCAATGGAAAATGACATAATGCTACAAATAGTCTCTATCTCCTAAACCCCCTTAGCTTGAGGGTTACTAATGGCAATGGATCCTCCCAGGCATTCAATTTAAATTCCTTGGCATCTCTTTTGCCTTTAAATCTTCCCCTATTGATCTTTGGTCTTATGTTATATAGAGGGTTGAAAAAAAATTGCCTATTGGATTGCTAAGCCTCTTACTCTGGCTGGGAAATTTCAGATCTATTCTAAAGTCTTGGCTACTAGTCATGTTTATTACTCTTCTTGTTGGGCCCCTTCTAATGTCTCCTATGCCAAGTTGGAAAAGCTTCTTTGTGACTTCATCTAGGCTAATTCTAAAGGCCATCAAGGGTTTCACAGAGTGTCTTGGGCCATTTACTGTATGCCTAAGGAAGCAGGTGGTCTTGGCCTTATTAACATTAAACTTCAGGGCATTACTCTCAGTGTCAAGTGGATTATAAGAGGCTTGGAAGGATATAAATCCTAGAAGATCCTTATCAAAAACTATATTTCTCAAGGATATCCTCTGGGAAGGAAGGCATGGCAAGGTATTGACTTGCATACCCTCCTCCTCACTCATGTGCCTATCAAAATCACTTGCTTTTTTACCATCTAAAACATATGGAAGGCCTTGGAGAATCTTAAGTCTCACCTAATCTGGGTTGGAGATGGATTCAAGAATGGTCTCTCTATTAAATCTCAATCTCTCTAGTGGTCCCCTATTCTCAATTTCCTCTATGTTCCCTTTGCCATGGTTCCTTGGATAAAAAGTCTTAGGATTTTTAAAAAGGGTATTAAACACATTAGAGATATTTTTTTAAAGATATCTTGGGACTGAATACCTTGGAATATTGTGAAAGCTAGGTTTTAGCTTAACAAAGAAGATAAAGAATCTCTTTTTGAAATTCAAAATATCATACCTAGTGAGTATCTACAGAAAATTGGAGTGTCCTCTCTCACCCCATGGTATAAGTATTGTAATTTGCCTATAGCCACTCCTTTTTTTGTTATGACCCTAAGTTAGGATATAATCTTCTTGGTCCCCTAAAATATAGATACTGAGGTTCTCAACAGACATTGGAGTCTTAACTCTCTTCATTATTTTTGGTTGAGGAGATTTAATAATATATGGTTGGCTCTCTTGGAACCTAAAAAATCTCACTTTATCTGATGCATTATGTATCATGGACTCCCTATTAAACCAACTCAAGGATATGGGGGTTCTTAATCCCACTTGTCATGCTTGTCACTTCATAGAAACCATTAAGCACCTTTTTTGGTTTTGTCCCCATGCATAGTCTGCCTGGAGATGGATTCATTCTCTTTTAAAACCCTTCAGACCTAAAATTGTCACCTGAGAAATAGCTCTCTTGAGGGACTCAACCTTACTTCCTACAAGATACAATAGATTTTGGCATATATTTTGCACTGATATTTTATTTTAGATCTATAATTCTATAATAAATCTTGTTTTAATCATGAAGCTATAGAAATTGGGTTTTCAATTTCTAACAAAATTAATGTGATCTCCACTATTACCCTTCAGATCGAGATCTAGACAAAGAAAGTGTGACAAAAACTTCACCAATTACAAGAGTTGTTGGATCACTGGGATAATGCCCCTTGTGATGTCAGTCAGGAACCACTCAAACACACTCCTTAGGGATGTGGTGGTGGAGCCAAGCATTCTTAGTCTCGAATCCATCAATCCTAGAGTAAGAGGAGATCCTCTCTTCACTCTCGTTGGCCATCTCCTGGACATGGGACTACTTATTTTCTAAGTGGATCATCTCATCATGATAGTGGCAGTGGAGAACATTGGGCAGTTCCCTAGAGGATATGTTTTTTCACCTAGCACTTGCCATTTATTCACCTCGATAGAATTTTGAGCAGCTGAAACAAACTCCTCAAGAGCAATATAATGATGGGTGGGATCCTCTTACCTTAGATGAGGACCCCCTAGCTAACAAGGGGGTGGGGAGGGAAGCCTCAAGACCATCTATCACCTCTGTCACCTGCTACCATGTTCATTGTTGCTACTAAAGGACTTGTTTATTTGTTTATGCTTTATCCTTTTTTGGTTGTTAGTACATACATGTTAGACATTTTGACTGGTATGGTCTTCTAGTTACTTCTACTACTTTCCTGGGGCTTCTATAGCCTGATATGTTTTGGGGGTGTGACTTTTCCACCTATTTGTTTTGTATGACTAATTGTATTTTATTTTGTAAATTTTTTATATAATAAAGTGCACTTTTCAATTAAAAAAATTAATTCTAGTTATAGATAAATCTAACAAAGTTTTAATTTTAGAATTTTTTTTTAATTATATTAATTTTTTAGATGTAATTAAATTGTAAGAGTTATTTTCTTAAAAAAATTATTAAAAAGACTTAATTGTTTTGTATAAATAACTTGTTTTAATTAAATTGTTTGAGTTATTTTCTTAATTATTTTGTGAGCAAACTTAATTGTTTTATATAAAAATTTACTCTAATTAAATTTTTCTTTAATTTTAATAATTTTTTTAGCGAACTTAGTTTATCTTAGAAGGAATTTGATCTTATTAAAATTATTAATTTTTTTAATAAAAAATTTAATAAAAATAATTATTTTTTTTAAAATAATTCTATCTAATTAAATTGTTAAAATTATTTTTGTAATAATTTTTTGAACAAACCTATTTTTTTAATAAAAATATATTATTTATTTTTTATGAATCATTATTTACGCGGTGATCTTAAGCTAAGAGCCAAGAACAAAGGGGTATTCATTCCACCAAAGTCATCCAAGATACAATCCTGACATCATCCCTTTTCATATGTCAGGTTTTGCTAGCAACAAGAATTAATCCTTGATGGACTCTTTGTAAGCCAAACAACTTCACCAATTGAACCAAAAATCATTCAATTTAAAAAATAATTTGATCTAATTAAATTTTCTTAATAATTTAATAATAGATTTTATTACTTTATAAAAACAATAAAATTTAAATTGATGAAGTAATCTCTTTAAATTCTCTAACTAAATTGTTAACAGTAATTTTTTAATTATTTTATTAACGAATATAATTATTTTGTATAAATAATTTACTCAAATTAGATTCACAAAATAATTTATTTAATTCCCTTTCCAACTTACCTTGGGTCTCAAAACAAACATGGCCCCACATGTTTTTGAAATTTCAAAATGTAACAGAATTGAGTATCCCAATTTTAAACATTAGGTTAATCCCCTTAAGATTTCATAGCCTTGTACCTCCATAGAGTAGTCTTCAAAGTTAGATTTATTTGTATTCCTTGGTTTTATCATGGATGTGTTTTAATATCTTGAAAAAATAGGGATATTATATAATCCAATTAATTGGTGAGATGATGTGAGAGAGAAAAAAATGAAGTGGTTATGTGGAAAAATAGGCGAAATAGAATATGGTGGTTGAAATATTTGAGTGGGATAGGTTAATATATAGGGGTTAGGAGCAATATGATTTTCATTGTTTGAAATTAATTTGGGTGATTTTGCTAGTTATTTTGCTTTTTCCTCTAGGTTACAAGAGGTTGGAGAGGAAAATGGAGTGATTCCAGTGGATAGGCATTATAGTTAGCGATTTTGAGTATATTAAAGGGGATTCAGTAAGTCATGTTTTTGAATTTGAATTTTTCATTTAAATGGCATAAATTATATATAAATTTAGGTTGAATGAACTCATTATTTTCCAAATGGTGGTTTTGAAGTCAACTTCAGCGATTTTGATAGGGAAAATAGTAGGTTTGTGAGATAGTTTAGTGGTTTCGTTCCAATAAGAGTTTTCTTAAAATTATTAGTGAATTAGTTGAAACTTATAGTTAGTTAATTATACCATAAATTTAATTGATTAAGGGTGCAATGAATTCAACAAAGGTTTAACAAATTTTTCAAATGTTTAGCAAATTCATCATAATTGGAAAAACTATAACACTATGACATTTGGATGTGTGTATGAAAGATGACCAATACTTATTATGCATGAGAGGCAGCCAAGTGTGTTAAAATTGATTTAGAGATTCATTGACTATGAGGTGGGTGTGTTAGAGGTGGTAGGTTTTTCCTATGTGGAAGATATGTATGGGATCCATTCTGATAGGGAACTATTGATGGCTTTGGAGAGAATTGACACTCATAAACCAACACATTCTAGTTACCAATATGGTAGATGACTGTCACACTTGAGGATGTGTGTAGGATTCTTCACATCTTGATACCAGGTGTGAAGGTATATTGGAGAGAGAATGCACATGAAATATCATTGGTTAGAGAATGCACATGAAATAACATTATCTTGATCATATAATATGGGATATATTTATATGTATGCATGGCATTAGAAGAGATAGATGGACATAAATTGATGTTGATGGTTATTTTGGTGGCATGTTGCTACAATACACAAGTAGGAGATTATTTCCTATGGTTTATTATATTTTATTATAGAAATGTTAGAAAGTATGACATATTTTACATGGTTACCATGTATCTTGGCTCACTTCTACATAGAATTTCATGTTGTTGTGTACAAGGGATGAACTAATATAGGCTCATCCACAATACTATAGGTGTGAGCATGGGAGCATATTTTAATTGAGAGGCTAGTTGTAAAGTTGAGATAGAGAGCAGATGGAGATCCATTTACTTATATATGGTATATTGTGATAGATGCACAAAGGGATCACTTGGGAGATGTGAAATATTACATGAGCGAATTGGATGAGTTGGGACCTACACATATTATTTGGAGACCTTAAAAAAGGTGGATCCATAGTGGGGATAGGATGCATGATCTATGCATCATATGTTAGCACCTTACTACATCATTGGCATACATGGGTACATTATAGAGCACTACATGCTAGACAGTTTGGCATAGGACAAAATGTATTGGCAGGCCACATGTTTTTGCATGGGTAGTAAAAGATAGACCATAGTGGAAATTAGGTATAGACCTAAGGGATGAAGAGCATAGTTAGGTACAACTACATATTTTAAGATACCATCTATAGAAGGATAAAGAAAATGCAGGGGTGACTAAGGCTTATAGTACATGGTGAGAGGAAATTTAATCAGTGAGATCGATAGTTCCTAATCAAAGGCTAACAACATGGAGGGAGAAGTTACATACTTCATTCAAGTTATGATCATAGAGGAGTAGATAACAAAGGGTACATGTATAGGTAGCTACCCTAGGAGATGGATGAAAAACTAATATTGAGGATGTTCACATTGAGGAGGTATGAGCTGAGGAGTTAAAGATTGAGGAGGTTGATAGAAATAGAGCAGGAGGAGATACACCTATGATTATGATTAACAGTTACGAGGGATATGGGGAGGACATGATGATGAATCTAACACAAGATATTCATATATTTAGATAAGATGTAAAGGGTCCATTAGGGTTGACATGATCAGTGGAGGATGAGGCCTTAAATGAGAGGTTACATCAAGAAATTAGAGCAATAAATGTGGATATTTGAGGCTTGCATGGGGATAAAAATTATAGAGGTATTCAAAGAGATATAGAGATAGATTATAGGTTAAGTTTGATTGGTTGGAAGTAGAGGTTAAGAGTGAAGATGAGGGCTTAGTGACCCAAGATTGGATACACAAACAAGGGTTCATACAAGGCTTACATAGAGATACCACAGAGAGTGGGATTCATTGCATATTGAGACACATAGAGTGAAGGAGATATGGACTATGTACTAAGTTAGTTGAAGGCCTTGTCACATGATTTGATGGCATGCTTTGATTATTTATATTTAAAAATTGAAACCTA
Organism: Torreya grandis; assembly: GCA_037957365.1. Taxonomy (NCBI): domain Eukaryota; kingdom Viridiplantae; phylum Streptophyta; class Pinopsida; order Cupressales; family Taxaceae; genus Torreya; species Torreya grandis. The sequence goes on from JARHVA010005645.1 coordinate 1,062,671, forward strand.
GTCACTCTAAAATATTCAAAAACACTTTAGCATAAATAACTAATTTCTCCAAATCCTTCAATAAGGGGGGATGTTTCTCCATTATCATCTACAAGTTATAGGTAAATTTGGTTTCACCTATACACATGTACTCAGCCCTTAATCCCTCTTCAAATTTTGAAATTTTATAAGATTTATCAAAATTAAAATGAATACTTCATGATTTGTTGTAGGATTTGTTAAATTAAAGTGCCTTACACAATTGAAGTATCTACTCAAAGAAAAAGTGTGTGGTACACAATCAAGTTAATTTATTTATCCTTTACTCTACCAATTGTATTTCTAGAATGTGGGGGTGGATAATATATACACATAAAAAATTTACCAGTACTAGACTATTAATTTTTGACATATTTCTAACCATTTGACTTATACTTGATAACATGAATCTTATTTTTCATTCCTCTAAGAGATATTTATATATGCGCACTCAACCATTTTTTTATATGATCATTACACAAAGCTCTTTATTTCAAGTTCTCAGGCTATTTAAAATTAACCTAATACTATTCCCTACAAAAGAAAATTATTTTTGATATTACCAAATAAGTTTGCACTTAGTAAATAGTAGTGCACTGTGCCACTATCCACTTAGACCAGTCATGTCCTGCAATAAATAATGACAAGTTTCCAAATTCAAAATTATCCTTTTGGATCTTGCCATATGTTTCATAAGATCGAATCAATGAAAATGTCAAAATATTTACCTGTAAATACATGTCAACAGTCATTCCTTTTCCCCACTTCCTATTCTCTTGGTACAAGCATTTTCACTTCTAAACATGGAGAAAGTCTACCTTATACTATGCAAGTTCTTCATTATTCATAAGGGGTATCCATAATCCAAGTCAAAATATCATAAGGGGTAGTATTTTATTAACTATGAGCACTTCAAAACTATATGGTAGATGGGTGAAATTATTTATAACAAGCTTATTTTTAAGGAAAGTTATGATAATTTAAAATTATTAAATACCCAAAAAATTTAGTCAAAATAAGGTGGATTTGCCTGAACTAGATATTATTAGCATTTATTCTTTTAATAAATATCTTATCATTAAGTTTTCATATTTGCATGCCTATGCATGTTGAAAGAATATTATTATTTTTTCTTAACTCTAACTAAAACTCATAATATTATATGCATTAATGTTGAGTAGATATCATTACCTTTAGTTATCTTTAAATAAACTTGCTATAATAAGTTTCTTCATCTATAAGACAAGGTTTTTACCTATTTTAATTTAGAGTGGACATCTAATATTTCTTCCAAAAATATTATTTTATTTTAATAAATTCTTATTATATTACAATAAATATTTATTTATTATAATTGAAAAACTATTTCAATTCAATATAGAAAATTTTGAGTTTATTATAACCCATAAATCCCTAACTATGATGTGTTTCCCTGAGATTAAATCCTTAATTTGGATTAATTATATGGAAAAAAACTCGTCACATGATTTGAAGGTCCACTAGGCCTTTTCCCTAATGGTCTCATTATTTCATTATGTCTAATTATCAATTTCTCCACATAAATATGGTTAAATTGTAATTGAATTTAATAATTTTACATATACACAAGAACCCTAATACATTTTACATAAAAAATTTATCATGAATGTATTGATTATATATTACACTTCTAATGATTTTTTTTATTTGATAGGTTAAAATACAGGTTTTGAAAGGTCCTATAACCTTTTACAAAAGATAAAATATTGAATCTTGAATGAGAAGCCTCGGCCAGAAGCTAATGTGGATCCAAACACCTAATAGGTAGCTAAACCATAGTTTGTCAAAAGGGATAACCTTACATACAACCAAAATCTAGCAAGAAACAAATAGTCTTCCACAAAACTTTTGTTTACATAAAAAAATACACTACCTATGTAAATCAAAGGCCCTCTCGAGCCAAGGGTCAAATGTTAATAATCTAGATCCTTCCTCACCCATACAATAGAATCTACCATCCTTCATTAATTGTTGGACTTATATGGGGAACAAATGAACAACAAGGACCACCACACTAAAAATAGGGGATCTTCTACAAAACTTATACTAAGGGAAAGTCCAAATAATAACTTTCCAAGGGTAGAACACCTTATGAAACTTCAACCATCATCCAAATAGGGACCATCCTAAGCATAGGGCATGTTAAAGGGATTATAAATCATGGATTTTATGCAATTTTTCTTTTTTTACACCTCAATCCATTTTCCCTTGTCTTTTGGAGGTTTAGTCCACTCCCCCTTATCTTTTGCCATCCCTGGGTAGAGGGGGATTGAAATATCAATTAAATTAAAGGGATCATATTTATCTTTCAAAATCTCTATTAGATCCTCCCTTAAGCCTATTTTTTCAATCCCTAATGCTACCCCACTACAAATAAGATGTTCAGAGGTAACCAAACCCAAATATGAGACCTCCCTCACTAAATTTACACTATTAATTGTTGTAAAATTTGGAGCCTTTTCTAAAAATTCTACATCCACCTTTCTTCCATGTTAAATAGATTTGAGTTTTAAGTATAAAGGTTTTGACCTTGGTACCTAGAGTTTCTTAGACTTTCCATCTTCCTCTTCTGAATAGGTTCCCATATTGTAAGAAGATTGAATTCTTCCACCAAGTCAGGGCCTTTCTTTTGTTTAGGTTATAAAAATTATAAGTTAAGTGTCCAATATTGAAAAACCTATGGCATTGAAAGGGAAGCCTTCAAATTCCATTGGTTGGGTCCACACACAATCCTCTAAAATCAAGTTGATAGAGGCCAGAAGATCAACTTAAGTATTGGAGATGACTAGGATTCTAGCAAAAGGGGTGTGAGAGAATGAATTAGTGGCATTATCTAGCAGCTGAAATATACTCAGTGATTTCCCAATCTCATTGAAACATGGATCAGTCCAAAAGTGGAGGGGAAGATGAGGTATATAGACCCAAATGGTTCATGTGGAGAATGATTCAATGAGTGGGTTAAATTATGGAAACCAAGGTTTTGTTAATAGTTGATGTTGATCCCATCTCCACTAGTTTTGTTACACTTCCACATTTGATGAAATATAGATAGAAGATATATTGATTTCCATTCTTGCAGACTTATACCAAAATAATTTTTGAATAAAAGAGAATATAGTTTCATTTTATAAAATCATGTCTCATAGGATAAGTGTGGAGGCTAGATACATAAATATATGTTTGTTGACATGTGTGAGGGTTGAGTGTGATACTATAAATAGGTATTGTAAATATTTGAATAGGGACTAAGATAAGTACTAAATAATTCAATCCCTTCCATAAAACACTATTTTAAAATTATTATACATATTTAGCATTTTGATATTTATAATTTTACACCTATATAATCTGTAACATCCCCACTGGGATCTACTTTGAATAGCACATTTTTAAAAAAAAATTAATTAATGTATTCTTTCATTAAATTTTACCATGGGAATCTAATTAGTGATCCAGATAAAACACTCTAGTTAGTTCAACTATAAAATAATAGTGTAACATCTTTCTGATACTGATCACTAGAATCATATGAAACAAAGCATAACTAAATAAAGTAATTACAAATTTATACCCATGGCTCATACAAATATACAACCACCATTATCATAGTTCATTGTGTAAATAATTACATCTCATTAGGGATAATGTTTCAATAATAATAAATACAATACAATCTATAAGATATAAGGATCCATGGAGCATGAGTTTCCCAAAACTCTAATATCTATGTCAATATCAAGTGTAGTCTCCAAATAAATACTGTTATCGGGAGGGAGAGTATCATCCGAGCACTTTTCCATACCAACCATGAACCATCCATCCCCGCACAATCTCCCATCAAAGAATGGACCTCCCTTCATGGATAAATAGATAGTGATGGTGCAATAATCCATAGAGATAAGATAATACCTATGTGTTGTATCATTTCCACTAACATGAAGTGTGTCATAAATAAGTAAATTTTAACATGATATCCCACAAAAATGTAAATCATATATATAAAATGACAATGTCTAACTAAAAATTACTTTGGACAAAGTTTTTAATAGTTATTGATATCTAGGATCAGTTAGATTCATACACACCACTTGATCGGATTACCTTCATCTGGCATTGGTGATGCTAGTAAGCAAGTGAAGTATGTCTCACTACTTACTTAGTACCATGAGCTTAGGTTAAGATGAATAAGTAATAGATTCATATAGATTACTTCCTATTAGCAGGTATAAAATGTGTTAAACACATGAATAATCAAAATGCATACAATTAGTCCATCAAATATATGAACAAATCTCCACTATATTATCTATCACATAAATAATAAGCATAACAAATATAGTTTATACCATCTGATTATATCTATATTTAGACTATATATTCTAATTTCTATAAGTAGATTTAAATATATAGTGCAATGTATGACAAGCGATAATATTTTAGTTCATCATTTTCATGTACACACTACTCAATTTATATAGCCAGTCATATTAAAGAAAGTCATAATTCTCACAAAAACATAGTATTTCATTTAAATAACTTGTTATATTTTTAGGAGGTTGTATGCATGTATAAGTAGTGTTCTATTCTTCAAGAATCTATGACTTAATTTTTAATGGACAATAAAACTCTAAATATGGTCACACCTCCCAATGTATTAATATATGGTATATATGCATATGAGTACATAAGTCCTCATATTGACATATTTCATATATACAAGCTCTTATATATACTAAATATATTCATAATACATACTGCATATAGGTTCTCAAATAGTATATAAATACTATATGCAAATGCCAATAGTCATTTATAGTTCTAATCAAAGATTTCACATGATTTCAACAATCGTTATAACTTTCCTACTCTCAAAATACATATTATATGATATTAATATTCCCCAAATATTAATGAATAGAGTATTATAGTCAATAAACTATTTATATTAATATTTATCTCTTCTTAAATCAAATTGACATCATACAATCACTCCCAAAGTTTATACAAGTGTTTAATATTCCTAAGCTTAGTTCGATGCATATTCTACATATTTCATATGCTTTAATAGAATACATAATTTATCATTTTGTTTGTTTCCCCACATTACTCTGACAACACTTTCACATATGTAATTGCTATATTATTTTTAAAATGATAATTTCTATATTTTAGGTTATATATTATTTAGGTATTTAGTGATTACATAGCAATTACCCAAGTCATATTACCCATATATGTATAAAATCATTAGCGATTAGTGATTACATAAAATTAACAATTATATAATCATAACTATAATCATAATGATAAATACTAGCGATATTAGATTTATAGATGTTATTAGTGATTTTATAGCAATTATTATGAAATTGTTATGTTATATATAATGTCGCATTGCCCAATTTTGCATTACCCATATGTATAAATCATTACCCACTATATATTCTTTATGTGTAACTGTTATATATTCTTTTCTTTACACACACACACACACACACACACACACACACACACACACACACACACACACCTACCTTTGTATCACTATATTTCATGGATTGAATAGCAGTTGATAATAGATCATAAATATATCTATATCATTGTCAAAAGCACACAATAAATATATGTAGCATGGTCTTATACACACACACACACACACACACACACACACACACACACACACACACACACACACACACACACACACACACACACATCACTACTCATATTTATCTATTTTATTATATTAAGATCGCTATACATAATACATACTCTCTCTCTCTCTCTCTCTCTCTCTCTCTCTCTCTATATATATATATATATATATATATATATATATATATATATATATATATATATATATATATATATATATATATATATATATATGTCAGACACTAAATAATTATAGAGTTTATATATCAATTTCTTTGATTATCTAAATTGCTAAGACATCAAATTTTCTAAAATACACATATCTTCTACCTATATTTCTTAAGCTAGGCATCACAACAAGTTGAATAAATTTATTCCTAATAAATTACATAAAATATTCATGAGTTAATAACACCACTAACCTTTTGATAGCATCTAGTTAACACCAGGTGGTCCACACCCTCCTTATCTTCTACCCTACTTATTTAATTTGCCCCTCACTTGGACCTTCCTTCTCCTCTATGCATTGTCCTCCCCACTTCTCCCATTTGCCTCTCCTCTTATCCTTCTTCCTATGCCGCACTATTTCCTTTCTTATTTTTTAGCATGATATATTTTTTCTCTTTTTTTTAAGGTTTGACCCTTCCTTTAAAGTTCAACACTTTTCTTTAAAGCTTGTCTCTTTTTCCCAAATTCTTCAATCCTTTCTTTATTCATTTCTCTTCCCGTATGACATTTTCTCTGATTTATATTTTTTTATCTAATTATAAAATAATTACTTTATTTGTTATTAGCTTAGTATAGGTAAATAATTAACTCATTAATCATTAATTTAAGATTAAAAATATTAACTCTGTTAATTCCAAATAATGTCTAGGTTAGTTTCTAGATTATCTTAGGATAATAATATAGTTTATTATTATCTTATCATAGGTGACTAGCATCATGAATTGATGATAATATGAAAATTATAAATTCAATCATATTCTTTTATCTAAAAAGGTAAGTCAACAAATATTATATCAAAATATGATAGTTATTATAACGACATTATATCGATTATCTATGTCTTTTATTATTATTATTATTATTATTATTATTATTATTATTATTATTATTATTATTATTATTATTATTATTATTATTATTATTATTATATATAAAGGTCTTTAAGCCATATAATGGTATTCTCAATATCATAAAGATAACTAACTAATGTTCTCAAACATCACTAGTATATAATGGTTAGTCTATATACATTAGTACCTAGATATTATTCATGAAAATTTACATCCTCAAAAAATATTAATCATTATGAATACAATGGCATAACGACATAGAAACCTTTTACACTAAATCTACATTTAATATCTATAATGAAATCACACAAGATTAATAACACATAGACATAAATCTAAATTAACACACAACTAACATACATAAATAATTATCTAAATCCAAACAACATAAAAAATGTACTAAAGCTAACAATTCAAACTATGCATTTAATGTGTACTATTTAACATGGTGTGTGCAAGGTTCTAGATGTTCTTCTATCATCTTCCAACACCTTTATCTACATCATCCTCTATGATGATGCTCTCCCTCCATCATGATTTGATGGATGAATCTCTCCTACATAAAATTCATGAAAAAAAGGTAGTTAGTCCAATGATCATTACATATATCATAAAATATTATTATGATAATAAATCAACATGATCATAATGTAAAGAATATACAATATAGCTAACTCATAGCAATGTAATCATAAAATCAAATCAATATTCAACTATCCCACAATAAGAAATGTCTTATAGTGTAGTTAATAATAATCAAATAAAATTAACAACCATAAAAATCTATAGATATTCAAGTAAATTTGATTAATGGTAAATAAGAATGTAACATCATTTCCCCCTAAAGCTGGTCATCATACCAATGACGCTTATTCAAACATTAGTTTTGAATTAAAAACGTTATTCCATAGAAAAGTAACATAGTATGAAGCAATAAATCAAGCAAACATATGTAGAAATCACCTATGGAACTCATCATAGTCTTCCCAAGTAACACTATCCTCAGAGTATTGGTCTCACAATACCTTTCACTATGACATCTCTCTATTACACAAACAAAGTTTGAGAGTGTTAATTACTATAATTGGTTCTACCATGACCACACTAAGATCCATAACCTACAAAGCATTCGAATCTAACACATGTGAAGGATTAACTATATACTTTTTAAGATAAGAAACGTGGAAGACATCATGTAATAGAGTTAGGGCTGGTATCAATGTAATCATATATGCTATAAGATTAACCACTTCTAACACCTCAAAGGGTCCCACATATCTCGATGAAATTTTTATTCACTTATCAAATTTAATCAAGCTCTTTTGTAGCACAACCTATAAGAAAACTTTATCACCTATTGAAAATTGTATGTCTATTCTCTTCAGATTAACATAACTTTTTGACCTATCATTAAACTTGACCAATCTCTACCTAATTGATCTAACTTTATCTTCCATTTTTGAAAGTATCTTAGGTCCAAAAACTACCATGTCCTCCAACAAGTCCCAACTGATTGGTGTCCTACACCTGCTTACATATATATTTTAAATAGTGTCATCTTCAAAGTTGATTAGTATGAGTTATTGTAAGAAAACTCAACTAATAGAAGATAATATTCCCACTTGTAATATTGATCCATGTAATACATATGAAGAAGATCCTCTAACATATGATTAACTTGATCAGTTTGATTGTCAATCTGCAAGTGATATGTATTGTTGAAGTTTAATTATGTGCCCAAAGTTGAATTTAAAACTATGCAAAATCTAGAAGTCATCTTTAGATCACAATCTAAAATTATCTTCTCTATAAATCCATGGAAATGATAAATTTTCTTTACAAACCTATTTGCAAGAGTAGGTGCATCATTTATCAAATTACCTAGTATAAAATGAGCTACCTTGGTTAGCTTATCAACTACAACTAATATCATATTGTGTCTATTTTGTGACAACTATAAACCCTAGACAAAGTCCATACTGATCACCTATCACTTCCATTTTGGTATGTCATGTTGATATAACAATCTATCCAAATGCACATGTTTAGCTTTCACTCACTGACATTCCTGACATTGTAACATAAAGTCTACTACATCTTTCTTGATTCCCTTATAGAAATAAAGTGGTCTAAGATATGTCATAGACTTTGTTACTCCTAGATATCCTAAATACAAGGCATTATGCAACTTATTTAGCGTTGTACTCTTCAAACTCTCTCAATCTATCACATACATCCCTCCATTATATTACAAAAGACCATCACTCTCTAATATATATCTTTATACTTAGGATTCTAGGCATTCACAAATAACACTTTCTTGACTTTATCATAGAATTCATCTCCTGGTGAGAATTTGATCACTCAATCCCTAAAAGTACTCTTGATTGTAGCCATGACTACTATGTACCTCCTATAACTTAGGGCATCAACTACTCTATATTCTTTGCCTTTGATATAATTGATATCAAAGTCATATTCAGATAAAAAATCTAACTAATGTCTCTAATGAACATTTAGATTTAGTTGGGTAAAGATGTACTTGAGTCTCAAGTTATGAATCTTGAGCTCAAATGGTTTTCCCAACAAATAATGCCCCCAAACTTGCAAATAATTCACTAGTAATACAAGTTCTAGATCATGATGGGCATAGTTCACCTCATAAGGCTTTAGCTTCCTTGATTCATAATCCACCAATATACCATCCTACATAAGGACTCCTCCTAGTCCATCCCTCGATGCATCTGTGATCACTGAAAATTGACCATTGGATTTAGGAACTCTCAACACTAGTGTTGAGGTAAGTCTCTTTTTCAATTATTGAAAATCTACTTCACACTTATCTAACTAGATAAAATTTTGGTTCTTACATTGCAGAGAGGTAATTAGATTAGCTATCTTAAAAAAAAATTGAATGAACTTCCTGTAATAACCCACTAACCTCATGAAACTTCTTACCTCATGGAAATTCTTTGGTGCTAGCCAATTCATAATGTCACTTAACTTTGATATATCTATTGAAATACCATATACAGAGATAATATGTCCAAGATATTATAATATTTCTTATAAAATTCACACTTAGACAACTTGCCATAAAACTTGTACTTATACAACTATTGTAGAACTAGTTCCAGATGTTGTAGATGCTCCTCTTCATTCTTAGAGTATATCAATCTAAATGGTAACACTTTGAACTCATATTTACCATAATGAGTTCTAAACATTGTCTTCAAAATATCCTCATCCTTTATCCTTAGCTAATGATAACCTACTCTAAGATCAATCTTAGAAAAGATCATTTCCCATCGTATTTGATCAAAAAAATCATCTATATGAGGTAGTAGATACTTGTTTTTGATATTTTCCTTACTTAACATTCTATTTTATATACAAAGCTAAAGATTACCATCCTTCTTCTTGATGAAGACAATTGGTGCACCCCATGGTGACACACTTACCCTGATCAACCCCTTTGACAACAATTCCTAGATTTGAGCCTTCAATTCAACTAACTCAGTGGTTTTCATCATGTATGGTGATTTAAAATATGGTTTTCATCTAGGTATTATATCGACATATAAATCAAATTCACATTTAAGAGGCAATCCTGGCAATTCCTCTAGAAACATATCATGAAAATTCATAAGGAATGGATAATCTTCAAGGGATAGTTCCTTAGATTCCTCTATTTCATTTATTTTGACAATAAATGTTTGGCATCCTATTCTTTGTGCCTTCTTGAGTTACATTTCTAAAATCTACCTAAGCCTCAACTACCTTTCCTCACCTTGAATTTGTGTTTGATTTCCAAAATCATCTAGACACTCAACCTTCTTTAGGTAGTAGTCAACCTTAGACTTATGATTTGTAAGCTAGTTGACTCCTAGGATCACATCATATGACCCTAGTGGTATTACATACATATCCACTAATATTTTGAATTTTGGCAACCTAATCTGTGCTTCAGCTAAACACTTGTCAACTTTGACTTTTGAATCATTCCCATATTATATTGACCATACATTTGTGATTACTCCAGCTCTTCTAGACAACTTAAAGAAATTTAGGAGCTATAAAACATTATGTATCCCATATATCTATCAAAATTAAAAATTGTTGTTCAAATAAAATACCTAATAGTTCTATGGGTGAAGCTTAGAATTTGGCTTGTCGATTATCAACTGCCGCATGAATATGTTATTGAAAAGTTTCCTATTAAGGAGTAGAACCTTTATTATTTGAATTATCCTAGGTAAACTCATGAGCATAATGGTCACCTACACAAATTAAGTAACCTCTAGGTGGGTTTTTTATTATATCATTGAGTTCCCTTGAAACCATCACCTAATTTTCCGTTACCTAAAGCATTATTGAATCTAGTATTCTAATTTTTGAACTGACTCCTAGAGTCTCCACCCCTTTACTTCCATTTCTTCTTTTCAAAAGTTGGTTTAGAACTTCCAAACTTTTTATTAAACTTGTCCCTGGCCTGAGCAATAGATTTTAACTTTTGTTCCTATTTGACTACCTTCTCAAAGTCCTAGTCCATGAACATAAACCTCTCCACCAATCTAGGGCTTCAATTCAATGATAAAATTCCTAATTCTAGACCCCTCATCTACCTAATACTGAGATACATACTTCAAAATTTTAGTGAACTATTACCAATACTCATTCACCAATAAGTCTCCTTGCTTTAGGTTCTGGAAATATGTAAGCTTTTGGTCATGGTATAACTATGGAAGCCACCATGATCAGAATAATGTCATAGACTATTCCCATATAGTGGTGGATGAGTTAAGATTCATTTCTAACTTTTTGTTGGCCCACCATGTAGTTTCTTCACTAGTGAACTGATAAGATCCAAAAATTGCTTTAGTGACATCAGATTAGTTATAAATCTTTAAATAATTTTCCATCTTAGTAAACCATGCTTTAGCTCTGTCACCCAAAATAGTTCCATCAAACTTAGGTGGGTTCACCTTTTTCAGATCTCTAGCCAAATCTATAGTTATTTGAGCTATGACATCTTGAGGGATTCCTTGCTTAGCGAGATGTTATTTAGGTACATCTTGATTTACTTCTTCTTCATGACTGTGAACTTCCTACTCCAGGGCTTAAATTTGGTCCCTATTTTCATTCATGGCAACGATAATCTAATCCAAATTTTCTTCTTACTCAACATCAAATCGATTAGGATCAACGGAGGTTTATTATCAATGACATTTGAAGGACCCTCTCCATATACTCTAGATTTCACCATTCTCCTTTCTAGTAAACATAAGGATACAAAAATATTAGTGGACTTATTATATCCTAGATTTTGATCCATAATTATGATACTACATGTAATATTCCCATTAGAATGTACTTAGAATAACGTAAAAAAATTAAATTTAATTAGTGTATTCTTTCATTAGACTTCACCATGAGAATCTTATTAGTGATCCAGATAAAACACTCTGATTAACTTAACTATAAAATAAGCATGTAACATCAACCTATTAATAATCACTAGCATCATATGAAACAAAGC
>JARHVA010005645.1:1080000-1137500 GCA_037957365.1 Torreya grandis
TCCACCTTTGTGGGATGGTCCATTGGGTACTATTCCTTATTTTTAGGAGTTGGATTAATGAATATTTCTAACTCATGTTCTTGATTAGTTATATCTAAAAATTGATACTTGAGCACTCTCAAATCTTCAAAAACACTTCAACATAAACAACTAATTTCTCCAAATACTTCAATAAGGTGGCATGGTTCTCAATTATTAGCTATAATAAATAGGTAAATTTGGCTTCACCTATACATGTTTACTCATCCCTTTATCTCTCTTTAAATTTTTAAAATTTATAACTTAAGATTTTTCAAAATTCAAATGAACAAAATGAGTACTTCATGAGTTTTTGTAGGATTTGTTAAATTAAAGGACCCTACACAATTGAAGTATCTACTCAAAGAAAGAGTGTGTTGTACACACTCAAGTTCATTTCTTTCTATTTTACATTATCAATTGCATTTATATAATAATGGCAGGGGTGAGGGGAAATAACGGTATGAGGGTGATGTAGACACATAAAATTTGTCACAAGCATTAGACTATTAATTTTTGACATATTTCTAACCACATGACTTGAACCTAGTTACATGATTCTTATTATTCATTTCTCTAATCCATATGTATTTATCATAAATAAACCATTTTTTTGATAATATCATTACACAAAACTCTCAATGTTAAATGCTCAATCTATCTAAAATTAACCAAAGGCTATTCCATGTTAAGGAAAATTGTCTTTGATCTTCCTAGATAAGTTCATAATAAGTAAATAGTGCACTCCACCACTGTCCGCTTTAAAAATTATCCTTTTGGATCTTCCTATATATTTCATAATATTTAATAAATTAAATTATCAAAATATTTACCTATAAAAATATGTCAAGATTCATTCCTTTTGCCCACTTTTTATTCACTTGGTATAAGCATTTTCTCTTCTGCACATGGAGAAAATCTACCTTATTATGCACAAATTCTATGTTTTTAATAAGGGGCGTACATAAACTAATTCAAAATATTAGAAGGCATAGTATTTTATAAGATTTGAGAACTTCAAAACTAAGTGTTAGATGGGTGTAATTGTTTCTAACAAGTTGATATTTATGGAAATTTATGATAATTTAAAATTATAAAATACCCATAAAAATTAGTCCAAACAAGGTGGCCCCTCCTAAACTAGATATTATTAGCATTTCTTCTTCTAATAAATCTCTTATCAATAGGAGTTGTCATATTTACATGCCTATACATGTTGAAAGAATATTATTATTTTTTCTTAACTCTAATTAAAACTCATATTCTTATGGCCATGCATGTTGAGTGGATTCCATCAGCGTTATTTATCTTTAAATAAAATTACTACTCTTATTTTTCTTCATCTATAAGACAATTTTTATCTATTGTCAATATTTGATATTTCTTCCACAAATATTACTTTGTTTATTTAAACTCTCTTATTGTATTACAATAAATCTTTGTGTATTACTCTTGAGGAAAATTTTGTGTTTATAAAAACACACAAATCCATAATAGATGGTGAGTTGTCCCCAAAATTAAATCCTCTATTTAGATTAATTGTATAGAAAAAGGTGGTCATGTGAATTAAAGGTCCACTAGGCCTTTCCATGATGTTCTCGATGTTTCATTATGTCTAATTATCAATTTTCCCACTTTAATCTAGTCAACTTACACTTGAATTCAATAAGTTTATATATACATAAGCACCCTAATACATTGTACAAACAAAAAATTTATCATAAACCTACATTGGTTATATCTTACACTTCCAATGATGACAATAGATATTGGTTCTATTGATATCCTTTCTTACGTACTTACACCAAAATAATTTCTGAATGAAAAAGAATATAGTTTGAATTTAGAAAATTGTGTCTGTTAGGATAAGGGTGGGATATAGATACACACATATATGTTTGTTGACATTAATGAGGGTTGAGTGTGAAACCATAGTTACCTATCGTAAAGAGTTGAATAGAGACTAACTAAAGTGATCCGCTCCACAAAACATTATTTTTTATGTCTTATTAGTGGTGGCTTGAGCTCAAGTAAATGAGAGATGATTCTAAAAAATGCAAACAAATATTAGCATATTTGAGAGAAGTTTTTTGGAATCTATTGCTAATGATAGGTTTTAAGAAACTTCAGACCATAAGCATCTACAAAGCCATTTTTTGAAATAGATCGACCACTTTTAAGAGGACTTACAATTTCAAAGCATTTTGTTTTTGGTCTAATAGTTGTTTGATTGTATGAAATTGGTCATTATTACATATCTTTGCCTAATTTCAGGAGTTTTTTTGTATTGTCTCATGTCTATATTCTTTGCATTTTCATCCTCTATTAGAATCTAGCTGAAAATGAATCATGTATTTATCTATCCATTTGCCTTGTCAATTTTCATTTCAAGGTACTTTCATTCATCTTCACTTTTCCCACACATAGACAAATATTTAATTGATGTATTTTCTATGTGTTGTATCTAAATCATATTTTTATGTATACCATTTTCTTAGATTGTTGGTATATTTTTTCAACACTTTTGCACCCCTAATAAAACAATAACATTGTTATCAACCTCACGCAGTAATATGGGTTTGATCATGATATGGTTTCATGAGTGTCAGAGGCATTTTTGACATATGGTAGAGAGTTCCTACATAAATTGATGGCTTGGTTTTTCTACTTTTGTTCTCCCATTTCCTCATTATGATTTGTGCATTATGACTCTTGTGGATATGGAATATCTAATTTCTTTCTTTCCCCATAATGACTCTAGTGTACCTATAATATATGATTAATATGTCTTATAGTATTCTAAGAATAAAAGTTATTTTAGGGGTTTATATTAGGGTTAGTGACTAGTATGAACTAACTAGCCTTCTATTTTTCAAGCCCTTGATGGTAGAAATTACAATGTTGAAAATTAGTTAATATCATAAAAGAAATAACTTCATAAATGAAAATTATATAACATAGATAAAACATAGTTTTATGCATCAAAAGTGATCCATGACAGAATGATATCTTCCAACAATGATAAATTCTCTAATGATTTCTTTTCATGATTTCACCATATGCTCTTGGAATAACCATGTGCTTGATAGAAGTCTAATCCAACAATTATAAATGCACTGATTGATTTCTCTGATTTTAGTATGTGTTCTTATAATAACCATGTCCCTGATAGAGGTCATATTAGATAGATTTAGATGAACAACATGAATTACATTATATATATAAATAAATTTATATTATAACCTTATTAGTATATGCATTAATCTCTAATGACTAAGAGTGGTAAAAGAGAATGAAGGAGAAAATGAGGGCCCAAGTCTAGAGTGGACCCATTAAAGAAAGCAAGAGCATCAGGGCACTTCTAAAAATGATAAGGGGCATTGAGGGTGATTCTAATAGACTCCAAGAGCATCTTTGATAGGGAGTTGATTAAATGTGAGAATTAAAAAAATAATAAAAATGACAAAATAATCAATATAAAAATATAACACAATACACATCAATAACATTTAATTTAAATGAAATATACACCTAAATTTAAAAAAATAATTTTTTTATAAACATAACATTTAAAAATCCTATTTTTAAAAATTTCTACTTTATAATTAAATATTAATAATACTTTATGAATAATGAATATATAAATATAATATGATACACACTAATAAAAATTGAGTTATATATATATATATACACCCAAATTCAAACATATGACAAAACATTTTCAAAACCTTTGCTCTTTTCCTTTTTTTTCCCAATTTATACCCCTCATGCATAACAATAATCACTTAGCAGAGTTAAAAGGTGCGCCAGGGGTGTCAATAATGAAAATGCACAAATAAGGCATCGGGATATGTGGATTCTTTGGCCAAATGGAATCATGCATAAATTAAAAGTTTTTAAATGTTTAAATCAATATTTTTTTAAAAATGATCAGTATGTTGCAAAACTATATGCCAAACATAAGTAATATACTTTTTAAAATGTAAGAGTATAATTAATGAACAAACTTTTAAAATTATAATAAATATATAAATTATTTTTAATATTTTTTAATAATATGTTAATACTTAAAAAAATGTTAAATAAATATTTATTTAAAAATAAATTAAAATTAATATATAATATTATATTTAATTATAAATAAAATTTATAACTTATTAATAATATAAATTATTTCAATTTATATACTTTAAATAAAATTTAATATATAATATTATTAATAATTGTTTTAGATTAAAAATATAAAAATAAATAATAAATAAAATAAATTAGATTTAAGTAAATTTTGAAATTTTCAAATATTCAAAGAGAAAGAACTTGTAAATGAAGAGACTAACATAATAATAATAGGATTTTACATACTATATTATTTTCAAATATTTCATACTATTTTTTTAAGGTTATGTCAACATTATCTTATTATTATTATTTTGGTTATAAGAATAAATTATTTTAATTATTATTAAATTTATTATAAAATATTTATGGTAACACTACTTTATTTTTTAGATATAAAAATTAATTATTTTAAATATTTTTAAATCCATTGTTACAATTAAGACATGGAAATGTACCTTTCAAATGTGTACATCACATTAAAATTTAAAAATTATATGAAACTAAGCAAACATATGTAATAAGTATTTTATAAAGATAAGGATACAAATATGATTTATTTTATAAGATGGTAAAATCAAAGTGCAAAATATATGATTTTTTTATTTTATTTATTATTTTATCAATATTATTTTATTTTCTATTTTTTATTTTATTTTGGTCATCAAAAAATGTAACCCTTGAGTTATAAGTGAATATGAAATAAAAATATAAAATTGTGTATGTGTAAATGAATATTTTTTAAAGGTCATTTCAACAAATTCTTAGACTTTATGGTTCAAATTTACATCTAAAGGATTAAGAATATTTAGGTTTTGTAGCTTTACATTGATGAGACTTTAGGAATTTTTGTCACACTGCCAATCCTTATAGATTTAGGTACGATATTGATTTTGTTCATATTTATTATTTATTTTGATCGATGGTTCGCCCTCTAGGTAGTAAGGGGGTACCCTATTTTAAATGATCACCACCTTTCTCTCTCTACATCCATAAATGCATAGAAAGTTGGAGCGAGTGAGTGTAATCATAGCCCCGAAGTAGGCAAGGAAATTCATCTCAAAAGTCTTCCATGAGTTAATGTTGTTGATTCTGATTCTCCATTACTTGATGTTATTTTGGATATCCCTGAATTTGACAAAACTTATCATTTTTTTAAAAACTTTACTTTGATTGCTTATTTTGTGGGTTGATTCCCCCCTTAGAGTCTTCTGAAATAATGGGTCCATAACCATTGGCAAGGCCATGGTGTAAAACTAGAAAGAGTCCAAAACCTTACCAAGGGCATCTTTTTGTTTCATTTGTCAAACCTAGAACATTACAAAGCCATTGTTAACTATGGGCCTTAGTTTATTTGAAACACTATGGTTGTTTCATCCCACTGCACTCAAGATTTTTAAGTTTTGAAGCAAGTAAAGTTGAAAATCCCCATTTGGGTTGAGTTTCATGGCTTGCCTCTCCCATTATGGGGTTTTATTGACCAACTCATTAAATCCATAAGACACTTTATATGCCATGAGCAGACCAAGTTTTTTATGTCTCATCTCTAGAAGAGGGTTTGTGTGGAAGTATATTTATCTTGGGACTTGAAAGATTTTATTGATATATAAACTGGTAGTAAGCACTTTTCTCAATGTGTTTTATATATCAATCTCCTAAAACTTTACTTTTGATGCCAGTCCTTAGACCATATGATCTGGGAATGTCCTTTGATGGTGCATGCACCCCCTACTTCTTAGGAAAAGGGTGATTCTGAGGCCAAACCTCAAATTGAAATAATGATTCTTAGACCACAGTCACCAACAAAAAAATAATAACTCTTCAAAAGGTGGCGAGAGGCCACAAACTTCTTCATATATACCTATTGGGAACAATCATGCCTCGGCTTCTATTAGCAAAATTATTGTGCCTAAAAAAATTTCTCCACCACTTGTGTGTACTCCACAATCAGTGGCTTCTTTGGTTGAGGTGCCACCCTTAGCTCCACCATCACAAACCTCTCCTAGGGTGAATATTTCAAATGAAGAATGAAGTTTGGTCACCCTAGACTGTAAATCAGCATTTTGGTACCCCTATAATCCCTCTCCCTCTCTTGAGGAAGAGGAATTTATGGCTCATAAAATACAATCATTTAAAATGAATGATTTTATACCCAAAAAATTTACATTTAATAATTTTACTGTGCTTGAAGATCTCACAGAGGAGAATGACATGCACCTCGATAATTTATAATGATTTTTTACTCTTGGAATGTTCAGGGCCTGACTAATACTCCACATAAGTATGCAGTTAAGAACATCTATTAGCTTTTTAGTAGTATGAAAATTCTTTGTTTACATGAAGTTAATATTTTTGGCTTCTTATTATATAATGTAACACAAATAATTTGGCCCCAGGACATATGTCAGGCTATTGGTCATGAAGCTAGGCATGGTAAGGCCTTCATTTTTTTGGATCCAGAGCTTTCTTAGAATGTAATTTCTTGGGGCTCAAACCCCACCCACTAGGTGGTTTGGACCCTTTTTGACTTTAATAATTGCATCATTAGGATAATTAATCTTTACACCTCTAATGGTGTTATGGAATGGGTTACTCTGTTGAGATGGTTGGTTGGCTCACATCTTGATGCACATTAGATCCTCTGTGATGATTTCAACATGGTGGAATCAGTTGAAGATAAAGAAGGGCACCTTCCAATGAGGTGGTATGCTAGGGAGTGTGAAGCGTAGTTTTATATGTATAAAAAAATTAGGGTATTTGATCCCAATCACCATCAAAGGAAAAACTTAGCCACACCTAATTCACCTAGTCTAACTTTTTACAAAGAGAATACAGGTTTCTTTAACAGCTTGATTGAGCTTTGCTAGTTGAACAAGATCTTTTCTTCTTTACCCTATTACACGATAGGCTAGTATCGATCATCCTTGATACCTTTTTATCAGGTCACCACCCTATTTTATTTAATATTGAGTGGACCACACCTCAAGTGAAGCCTATCTCCACTAAATTTTATCTCAATACTGCTCATTTTAAACATGAAAGAACAATGGGGCATATTGTTAGAATTTAGAACCTAGTGCCCCAAATAGAGAGGGATACTAGCTAGATCCAGTAGAGGCTGAATGTTCTTGCTCGCACTACCACCTTTTTTCATATCTATGGTAAACAAGTGGCCTCTTTCCAATGGTGTCTGCATAATGCTACACACTATGAATTTCTCCAAGTTTCACAAGAACTCAAGCTATCCCCTTTTAATGTTCAACTTAAAACCCAAGTAGTACATTTGAGACATAAGATCCAAGTTGAGGAGGCTCACAAGGATATAGGAACTCAACTACGAGATTGTATGCACTAGTTAAAAATAGGATACAATGTATCTAAAGACTTTTTTCCCCTTTTCCTCTCCAAGAGAGCTTCTAATAGAATTAAAGTCGTCAAGGAAGGAAATGCTTAGCTTACCAAACTTATTAACATTCTAAAAGCTTTTATTCATCATTACCATGGTGTGTTTTTAGCACAAGCATCTTCTCCAAAATGAGAGGTGGATTTCCATCAATGCCTCTAGATGGTACCTTGCAAAGTTTCCAATTCACAAAAGATTGCTTGTGATAGGTCCTTATCTCTCAGCAACCTCCATGAGCCTATTAAATAGATACTAGTTGAAAAATCTCCAAGAATTGATCATTTTTTTTTGTAAATTCTACCAGACTCTTTGGGATACTGTTGGGCCTCATCTTCATAAAGTTTATTTTGAAGTTGTTTTAACTAACCCTTTGGGACACCTAGTAAATCAAGCTAACATTAAGTTTATTCCCAAGGCTATAAATCTTGAAATTATTACCAATTGGAGGCCTATTACTTTGCTCAATCTCTCCTATAAGATTATTTCTAAGGCCTTAACCCTCAGTGTCAAGCACATTCTTCATTTAATTGTCAAGAGTGAACAAACTAGCTTTATTCAAGACATATTCATTTTAGATAATATCATTATCATTTTGGAACGTATGTAATGAGTTCAAATCTCCAATAAAAAATCTCTATTTATCAAGATTGATTTTGAGAAGGCTTATGATCGTATTGAGTGGCCCTCCATTCTGTCCATGTTGTAGGCCCTTGGATTTGGCCCCAAAATTTTTCAAATGGTTAATATGCTCTTTTAATAGTAAGGGCTTATATTAAAAATAATGGCACCCAATATTCTCAATTTGAACTTCATCATTTTATCCACCCAAGAATTCCATTTAGAGCCTTATTTCACAAATGACTCTTTTCTCACTCTTCAAGAGGAAGAAGATTTAGTTAAGAATGTTATGAAATGTCTCCATATTTTTTGTTTGGCTTTAGGCTCATCTATTCAATGGAAAAAGACTCAATGCTATCGCCAGTCTTTAGGTCCCAAACCTCCTTGGCTAGAGGGATATCAACGGTAGTGGCTTCTTCTAGGAGTGCAACTTAAGTTTCTTGGCATACCTTTTGCTTTTCACACTTCTCTTTCTGATCTATGGTCTTATGTGGTGCAAAGAGTAGAAAAAAATTTCTTTCTAGATTACAAAGCCTTTATCTCTTATTGGTAAATTTTAGATTTATTCTAAATTTTTGGTAGCTACTCATATGTATTATTCTTCCTATTGGGCCCCTTCTAATGTCTCTTACAAAAATTTAGAAAAACTCTTAAGAGATTTTCTATGGGCTAATTCTGAGGGCCACAAGACCTTCAATAGAGTTGATTATAACATATGTTGTTGACCCAACGAAGTTGGTGGTTTCAGCCTCTTAAACATTAAGATTCAAGGCCTTGCTCTTAGTGTCAAATGGATTATTAGAGGTATTATTAGGGATGAATCTTGGAATATTCTTCTATGTCATTATATTTCTCAAGGGCTTCCATGTGATATAAAATCCTAGTAATGTCTAGGACTTCACTCCCTTTTCATTACCTTAGTGCCAATCAAAATTAAGAGTGCCTTTGTTGTTCAAAGCCTATGAAAAGTATATGATAAAATTAAGCCTCATATTACTTAGGTAGGTGAGGGTTTCAGTGATAGATTCTCCATTAATTCCCAGTCTCTCCGGTGGTCACCTTGTTTAAACTTTCACAATGTTCCCTTTGCCTTAGTCCTTTGGGTTAAAGGGTTAAGTATTTTCAAAAAAGGTGTGAAATTTATAAGTGATCTCTTTTTCAAGGAGAATCAGGCCTAGATGACTTGTCAATAACTTCAGAATAAATTTCATTTAAATAATTCAAATGTAGAAGTTATAGTAAAAATTCAAGGTTACATACCTAATGAATATATACAAAAAATAGGGGTCAACTCCCTTGTTCCTTAGTGGAAGGACTAGCATTGGCCTGCGTCCACCCCCTTCTCTCGATACTTCCCTTAGTTGGGTTATAAGTTACTATCCCCTCAACATATTCCTAGTGAAAATTTTAACCTCAGATGGAATCTCCATTCCATACATGGGATTTGAGCCAAACGCTTTAACAATGTGTGGACTGCAATCATTGAGCCCAAAAAAGCTCATTTTTTATAGTGTCTCCTTTATCAAATTTTATTTGTGGCCGATCGACTTAATCATTTGGGAGTCTCAAACCCCATCTACCCATCTTGTCAAAAACTAGAGACTTTTAAGCACCTTTTTGGGTTTTACTCTCACACATAATCTACATGGCGTTGGATTCATTCCCTTTTTAAGGGCTTTTGAACTAAATTTTTCACATGGAAAATGGGTCTCTTAGGGGACTCAGCTATGATTCTTGTAAAATACAATAAATTTTGGCAGATCTTTTGATCTGATATTTTATTTCAAATATATAAAGCTACAAACTATGCTTAATTTAATCATGAAGAGCTACAATGTAGTTTTTATGTTACTAACAGAATTATTGTTCTATATAATATGACTCTTCAGATTCAAATTCAAACTGATAAATTTCACCTGGAGATTAACCACCTATAGTATCTGTGTGACCATTAGGGAAATGCCCTGTGAATAGTTAGCTAAGAACCTCCTGAACCTTCATGATATTTGATGCCTCCTCGAGGATGAGGGCATAGATCATGCCGACAACATTCTAGAACTAAATGCAAGAGTCATTCTCCTCATCACTCACCACCTCACTAGGTTTCCCCATAATGTGATGGTCCGAGTGGCTCCTCTAGGTCTAAAGGCGATGGTAGGGGTTGGAGCTCTCCTCCCCCAACTCACGAAGGTGATATTAGTGGTAGGGGTCTTCCCTCAAGGCAATTTTTCATGACTGGATCTGGTTATCTCCCTTGAAAGAAACCAAGATGAAGCATTAGAAGCTCAACAAAATCATGGGTGGGAGACCTTACTTGCAGATGGGGACCTTTCTACTCTGGGAGGATGGGGTGATAAGCCTCAGGGCCCATCATCTCTACCACCTCCTTTGATGTCCATGTTTTTTGTCGCTACTTAATTGCCCTCTGTATTACCTTTTATTATTTTCTCTACTTTGTTAAGCTATTGATGTGATGTTTTTTTTGTGTGTGGTCATTTATTGACCACTTTTTAAACTTTTCTTGAAGTATTTTTACCTTCAATGTGATTATGCTTGTGAGGTATAACTTCTCTACCCATTTTTAAATAATTAACATTATGCCATATTCTTATTTCATTAATATAAAAATATGCACTTAAATCAATATATATAAATAAATTTTATTTATCAATAAACTTAAAATTTTAAAAATCTATCCCAAAAAAAAAAAAAAAAAAATCAATTGATAATAAATAATCCTTCAAAAATACCCTACACATTAACGTGTTTTTATGTTTATTTTCATTCTCACACATCACCATTAATATACGTACAACATATGTAAATGATGATGTACAAAAACTCCTTTAATACACTCCGCTTAAGCATATGTTAATAAATAAATAAACAAACATTTGTTTTTTACAGCGCAATCATTTTTCAAAACCCTAAATTTGATCATCAATTGCTCTTTAGCAATGTGAACACAGATTATTTTATTTGATTTAATTATTACAAAATGCATTATCATAATAAAGAGGAAACCAACCTTTCAATAAATCAAGTAGTTATTCTTCAACAATAAATTAAATATTTATTTTTCAACCAATAAATTGATTGATAAGATGTGTTTGATTTAATTATTGCAAAATGCATTATCATAATAGAAGGGAAAGCAACCTTTCAATAAATCAAGTAGTTATTCTTCAACAATAAATTAAATATTTATTTTTCAACCAATAAATTGATTGATAAGATATGGTGGTTGGTTATTTTAATATGGCTTTTACAATATTGTGTTTTTTTTATTGTTTTTAATGTATCCACATTGAACTAATTAAAAATAAGAATAAATTGTTTTATTTTTTTATTTAATTTAATTATTGTAAAATACTTTATAAAATTATAGTGTTAATGAAGATGGAAATATTTACAACGATAATAGAAGGGAAACTAACCAAAGATTTATTTTTCAACAAATTTATTTGTTATTTTTTGAGATTGATAAGTTGAGAGAAACCTCTCAATAAATCAAACATTTATTTTTGAACAAATTCATTTGTTATTTTACTTGGTTCATAAAAATAGAATATTTATTATTCAATAAATTTATTTGTTTATTTTTTTTACTGATAAAAGTCAAACATTTATTTTTCGACAATAAATCAAACATTTATTCTTCAACAAATTCATTTATTATTTTTCTTGGTTGATAAATTTTTTTTTTGGATAATAAATTGTGTACGGCATTACACCTTCCAACCCTCAAGATACCATTGAAAGAATATCTACTAACATACATATCTTAAATAAATTTATGTAAAATACAAAGATAGATATCATTATCAAGACCTTTATAACATATTAAATTATGACATCAGTGAATTAGGTACATCCATGGTGGCTCTAGCATTGTTCTTGGATGTCAATCCCTGCAAGTTCACCACGGGAAAAGATTGGGATGCCAAAAGGGCTGCAAAAGAAGCATCTTCAATGGCAGATCCATGATAATACAAATCAAATCATATAAAAATGGGTCCATGCAAATCCTTTATTCTCTTTTCTTTGTAAAGCATGGCATTGTTGCAAAGCATACATGCGTAGATAATATATCTATCTATTGGAATATTTTCAAATGTGGAAGACAACTAAAAATAAAATTGTAAATAGCCAAAAAAAAGACGAGTCCATAGGAATAGGATTTGTTTTTGCCTCGAACGGATTAGGGTTTTTGCTTACTTGCCATCACAAATATCTTTATCAAGTTATTAAAAAAAAACTTGTCATCATAACCTTTTTATTATAAACATGCTTTGCCTTAATTAAAATTTATGATCATATTTTAGCTTAAAACCTCAAAGACACATTCTCACTCTTAATTTACATGCCCCAATATTTTGTAAATTTCGTACATGGTACATTATATTAGAAATATATGTATTTTTAAATGATATTAAATATAATAAAATTTAAATATAAAAAAAAGAGTTCGATACAATTAAATTTGTCATTATGAAAGAGTTGTAGTTCAACTAGTGAGTATGATGGTTATTTATATCCATCCACTAAATCATTATGAAAGAGTTGTAGTTTAACTGGTGAGGATGATGGTTGCTTATATCCATCCACTAAAGTAAAAATCTCTCTAGATACTCGATATGAAAAGTCAAGCGATTAAAATTAGAATTATATCTTGAATGATTTTGATGGTATAAATACACCTCTTATGACAAAATTTATCCTAGAAAATATCTAAAATTACTGTGTGAGTTAAGTAATCTTATAAACAAGTCAAATGAAAATATAAATAATTAGAGAAAGCATTAGAAACACCTCCTATAGAGTCCCTTAGTTATTTTTTGGCATAGTCATAGCCAACCCTAATGTACTTATTATAAATTCACGAGGACTAAAATATCAGACTCTATTAATGACTTTTACTACCATGGCTTCCCAAACTCTAGTTTCTTGTCTCCTTTAAACTGAACAAACTACCTTCCGTGAAGCTCAATTTTTTATTGGTGAGGAGGGATGGAATTTAGATTAGATGTGGGAAAACATGCATTTAGTATATTTAGTATTTAATATTATGTTATTGTATTGGTCCATATGCATTCTTTATAAAGGGAATGATTAATATCATGTGTCGGCTTATACTTATTCAATATTTATAATTCTAGTTTTACACAATTACAATCACCCATAAAGCATGACTTGCAAAGGTTAAAAATGTAGATCATAGAATTAAAACCATTAGGGGATTTATATATAATAGGACTGTGAAATTAATTTGAAAGATAAATAATAATGTTAAAAAAAAATTTAAGTATATAAAATTATTTTAAAATTCTTTTAAGAGTTTTTTGTCAATCCAAAATACCTTACACAAAACTACTTTGTGATATATTCATTAATCTGTTAGATATTTCTATTTTGCAAACTTTTTCCAAATAGAAAAATGTTAAGTAATCCTTTGGTTTCAGACCATAAATCTATTTTGCATGCAAACTTTGTACAATGTTTATATAAATCAATTCAACACTCTTCTCCTACAAGTCCAAAAGACACTACACATAACCATATACATAACCACACTTTGGTACTCCCTTTGGCTACCTTGGTACCATAATATAGACCCTGAATTGTTATCTACCCTACTTGTAATATCCTCCTAATAATTTTCAAAGATAATTCTTTGGGAACAAGGTGAATAGAATCCTTATCTTCCATTTTGATGTCATTTCGCTTCGATCCATAACTTCTTAAAAATTACCTATATTTCATTGATCGATAGCATTGAAATAATAATCTTAGATGCTCTAATCTATGATGTTATTCTTTCCACTAACTAACCACAATCTTGCTTCTCTTTCCTGGTGTTTCTCGAAACCCAAATGCAACTCCTCCATAAATGGATACATGTTTCTCGATCATCCTCCTAAGTTACAAATGCAAAGGAATAATGCTGTAAATATTTTTTATGTCCAAGAGTAAATCTATGCCACCCTGTTTCCTTTATCTCTGTTCAAAGTTATACAACACATCCTTGCTAAACATTATCCAAAGTTTATTTTTACAAATTACTAACATATAAAGCTCTCTCTTAGAAACATAAAACCACATTATATGGATGGTAATATGGAGTTGAATAGATGTGGGTTTGTGATTTATAACAATTTTTTATCTTTGATGATGGCACCATTTTTATAACTTTTGACAGAAAAGTAGAGTTTATTGATTTTAATTATCATACAGATTTACTATTTACCATGTTATTTTATTTGATTGATTTATATATGGTAATAGCTAGCATTTTTTGAATTAGAACATCAATTTGAATGCTTGCATTTGGAAAGCTAGCTAATGCAATTGCAATGCATATGCTTTAATACCTATTATAATCTTCCTTATTTCAAGTTTATCAATATTTTGGCCATGTGTTTCTATAAGCCTGTTTATTTGTAAGATTGTATACTTGTTCCCATAAATATGTTTTGCAAGAAGACTCTTTACAATATCTATATAAATCATTTCAAGAGTCCTCTCCTATGAGTCTAAAATAGCCTACAAATAAAAATGCACATAACAACAACCTGTTACTCCCTTTAGCTACCTTTGTACCACAACATAGACCTTGAATTGTTCTCCAGCCTAGTTTTAGTAAATTCCTAAAAGGTACTTATATTTCATTGACCAATTTAATTAAAATAAGAATATTATATGATTTGATCTATGATGTTATTCTCTCCATTAACTAATCACGATCTTGTTGCTTCTTCTGGTGTTTCACAAAACCCAAATCCATCTTCTCCATACATGGATCCATGTTTCTTGGTCATCCTCATAGGTTACAGCTATAGGAGGAATAATGTTGTAAATATTTTTTATATCCAATTGTAAACCCCCACCACCTTACTTTCTTTATCTTTACTCAACGTTATACAACACATCCCTTATAAACATTATCTAAAGTCTTAATAGTGAATGTAAATAATTATCATACCTTCCATCACATATTTCAAATGCAAAGCTTAATATTCTCATGTTTCCACAATCTTTTGATGCTAGATAAACATATGAACTATGTTTTAGAAACATAAAAAATTAGACTTTTGTACACAAATTACTAACATATAAAACTCTATTTTAGAAACATAAAAATTTAGACTTCTTTTTACAAATTACTAACATATAAAACTCTCTATTAGAAACATAAAACTATAATTTATGGATGGTAATATGGAGTTGAATAGATGGGGATTTGTGATTTTTAACAATTTTATATCTTTGATAATGGCACCAATTTTTCAACTTTTGATAAGAAAGTAGAGTTTATGGATTTTAATTAAAATTTGTATTTTATATTTACCATTTTATTTTATTTTATTCATTTGTGTATAGTACTAGTTATCTTTTTTTGAATTAGAATGTCAATCTGAATGTTTGCATTTGCAAAGCTAGCTAATGCAATTTCAAGGCATCTATTTTAATGCATGTTGTAATCTTCTTTATTTTAAGTTTATCAATATTTTGGCCTTGTGTTTCTACAAGCCTATTTGTTTGTGTAAGTTTCTACTTTTTCTTATGTTCTACTATGTATTTTATTTGGTGTATAGCTTTTGAATCAAGATATATAATACAAATTTATCATCAATTTACTTGGTTTATATTTAAGGAACTATGTCATTTGGTACATGCATGTGGTTTTTTGGTTTTGGTCAAGATTTCTATTTTTTATTCTTATTGATATAAAATTATTTCAAAATTTTCTCAAGAATCTTTTGTCACTCTAAAATAGCCTACACAAAACCACTTTATCACATATAATCACTAGCCTGTTTGACATATTTGTTTTCCAAACAAAAAAATGTTAGGTAATCCTTTGGTCTCAGACCATAAATCTATTTTGCAGGCAAACTCTATATAATATTTATATAAATTGCTTTAAGAGTCCTCTCTTGCCAGTCCAAAATAGCTTGGACATACTGATGTACATAACCACACTCTGGTACTCCCTTTGGCTACTTTGGTACCAAAATAAGAATCTTAGATGATCTAATCTATGATGTTATTCTTTCCATTAACTAGTCATGATCTTGTTGCTTCTTCTAGTGTTTTTTGAAACCCAAATGTAGCTCCTCAATAAATGGATCCATGTTTCTCAGTCATCCTCATAGGTTCCAGCTACATGAGGAATAATGTTTTAAATATTTTTTATATCTAAGAGTAAATTATTGCCACCTTGAATGATAATTTGGATTTGAATAGTTGGGGATTTGTGATTTACAACAATTTTCTATCTTTGATGATGGCACCAAGTTTTTAGCTTTTGACAGGAAAGTAGAGTTTATGTCTTTTAAATATCATTTAGATTTTATATTTATCATTTTATTTCATTTTATTCCTTTATGTACAGTACTAACTAGCTTTTTTTAATTAGAATGTCAATTTGAATGCTTGCATTTGCAAAACTAACTAATGCAATTTCAAGGCATATTCTTTAATGTGTGTTGTATTCTTCCTTATTTCAAGTTTATCAATATTTTGGCCATGTATTTATATAATCTTATTTATTTATGATATTTTCTACTTGTTTTTTTTTCTACTATGTATTTCATTTGGTGTATAGCTTTGGAATCAAGATATATAATGCAAATTTCTGATCAATTTACTTGGTTTCTACTTAAGGAACTATGTGTACCTATTAAATTAACTTTTAAGAATTTTTACATTATTGGAATCAACCAGATATATGATATGGCATCTACTATTCCATTGCATCGATTCATGTGTATATATTTCCATATACAAATGGGTTGATGTCTAGACAAAAAAAACTAGACCTACCCTACATAAACCAGAGTATCTCCATTATATTTTTGCATCTTCCCATGTAAATGTATATGATAAATCATCTATATTACTACTACATCCTCTATAGACCAAAAAAGTTAAAATATGTGAGGGATTTGGCACATGCATGTGATTTTCTAGTTTTAGCCAATATTTTTATTTTTTATTCATATTGATATAAAACTATTTCAAAATTATGTCAAGAGTCTTCTATCAATACAAAATATCCTACACAAACCACTTTGTGTCATATACTCACCAGCCTATCTAACATCTATATTTTCCAAAAGTTATCCAAACAAAAAAATGTTAGGTAATCCTTTGGTCTCATACCATAAATCTATTTTTCATGCAAACCCCCTACATAAAATAGAGTATCTCCATTCCATTTTTGCATCCTCCCATGTCTCTGCCTATGATAAATCATCTCTATTATTGCTACATCCTTAGAATATCATAAATAAGTCTCAAATTCCCCTAGGATCAAACATGCAATCTATTCGATCTTCATCCATTTACCATTTCACCTCATTATTTAATCAATCCATTGATTATATTCACCCATGGCTTATCCTTGCATTTTATTATTGTGGATTTTAACTTTTTAGAGAGATTTTCAAAAACCTCAACAATTATCGATTGTTTTAGCTACTGCCCTGACTTTCATCTGGTAAGTAAGACATTGAAAAGTCTATAATATTATTTTTTTTATAGAAATATTCATCTATGACCTTTTAAACATTAAAAAAAGAAATGCATAAATGTAAATCAATAAATAATACACATGCATAATGATCAACAATTCATTTTTGTAGAAGACTACATGCCATTAACCTAGGATACTTCTCATAGCATAGATGTTTCTTTACATAAAGAAGACCTTTTTAGAACTTGTCTTTTTAAAACCAATGTTGGTGATTTCTTATTTGATGCATTTCAAGTCTTATTGCATTTTTATTACATATTGACAGAGATTCATATTGGAATTATAGAACATTTTTAGAACTATTTAGAAAATAATGACCAAAGATAGAATATAAGTTAAGAAGTTTTCTATCTAATGAATTTAATATTTATCAAAGGTAAGAATTTGCCTATGGTCATCGATCAACCAACAGATTCTCAAAATCTATAATGATAGTGCCTAGCCACATTTCATATATGACATAATATTTTTTGAAACAAATAGATGTCATACACATTATGAACCTTTGATAGTGAATAAACATAGTGAACCACAAGTACATGATTTTGTTAATTGCATATGCAGACTAGGAAAAATAAATAGCCAATATTTACTACAAACATAAAAAATTGCACATGAAAAGACCATGAACATAAAATCTATGTCCTTTCTAGAAATATTGAAAATTGCATGTGCAAAGACCACAAACATAAACTCTATCATGAACCTTGACAGATAAGTAATAAAAGTTTTTTAACATAGAAATAACTGACACTCCTGTACATGTTTATTTTATTTGTAAGCAATTGTATTTCAAACATAATATGAATATTTTTAATGAAATTGAAAAGAGCACATGCCAACAATCACTTACAAATAGTAAATCCATTTGAAAAATATATATCTGCAAATTGCAACCAATCATTGAAAAATACAACACTTCCTTAATTTACAACAGCTATTAATATTAGACTAAAAAACACCTAAATTCTATAATTATGCTATTAGACCTTGAGGAAAGACTTGTTTTATTGATAATTACATTTTCTCAAATAAGAAATCTAGGCTACAACAAGCCACAACTTAGATTAAAATGTCCAATTATCATTATGCCATCAGATGTTGAAAAATATTAGAAAACATTTCCTAGATCCATAGATAAAAGGAAAACAATTATTGTAGCTCTAAAATGTTGATTAGAATACAAAAATGCATATCAATAAGGAACCATTCACCCAAAAATTATTATTCAAGAATTTAAACAACTATCTACAATAAAATTGTACATTCTTCATAATGTGTAAATTAACTCTGATTAAAAACTATTCATATCTTCTAGTGTTATAAATGATGCAAACAACAATAGTATTTCCAATGAATCTAAAAAAATAGAGATAATAAACTAAATGCACCTTCTGACATAGATGAAACCTATTCTGATGACATTCTAGTTCATGGCTTTAAAGATTCAACATGAATTTTTGCATTGTAAGATAAAGTAATTACCCCCAGTTAAAGGGTCAATAGTAGATAAGAAGAAAAAAATAGAAATGGAGTAGTCTAGATTCATCTGTAACTAATTTGGTTTAAACTAAATTCTGATGGGGCATATAATGGAAATCCAGGAACTTCAGGGGCAAGTTACATCATCAAAGAATGTAATGGCTCCTTAATCAAGAGAGTGAGAATGAATTCAGATCTAGGAGATTTTTTTAGGAGCAATTTATGTTTGGTAGTGTCTAATCGAAAGAATATTAAGGAAACGGAAACATTTTTTATGTGGATCGAGCATAGGGTAGATTTATTCCTAGCTTTTGATAATCTTTCTTCAGACCCATTTTGGGACCTTCCATTTTCTGGGAAAGATAGTCTCGGTTTTGTTCCTCTATCTATGTTTAGAATCTTGAAAGAGGGATTTATTTCCTTGATTAACTTTGCTCCTAATTTGGAAGAAGCATGTTTGGCTAAGGGTGGGAAGGAAGAAGCCAGGGGTGTCTTTATGCCATTCCTATAAGATTTACTAATTCCCATAGCACAGGTGGAAGTTTGGTGTGATAAAAGGAGGACTCTATGAGAATCAAAGGCAATTAAATGGTTAACATGTCGTGTATCTCGAGGTTATTTTTTAGCACCTCTTGGTAGTTTGAATAGAGTCAAGTTTCAAAGTTGCAAGGGTTTTACAAGAGAAAGTTGAATTTTCAAAAGTCTATGGGTTCTAAGGCCTCCCTTTTTGATAAATAAAAGAAGGTGGAAAGACCAAAGTCAAGTGAATATTCACAATTTTAATTGGTTCAACATCCTCAAGCACAAAATAAAGCTATAATTTAGAGGTTTGGTTTGTTGGTTGATGGAGCATGGAAGGATGTGAAACTAGTAATAATTGACTAAAGGTAGGTTTTGTTATAGTAGGTTCCTTTTTGTTGTTTTGCTGGGCAGTTAACTATAGTTAGTTTTTTCTCAAAGTAGCTAGTATAATTTATAACAGAATGTTATGTAAATAGAAAATTTGGTTTATAAATTTTTTTTGGTTCTATGATGGTTATATACCTTGATAATTATGTTATCAAGATATACCATATGATTTTTTAATTCATCTATGTTATCGAGAAGGGGACCCATAAGCCCTGATATCGATCTAAAAAATGACAAGGTAATTACAATATCATCAACTAAATAATATCATCCACTTGGAATTTTTAAAGATAAAAGACTCGGAATAAATGAACTTTCCAACACTTTTCTTT
The DNA here is from genome assembly GCA_037957365.1 of Torreya grandis. Lineage (NCBI taxonomy): Eukaryota > Viridiplantae > Streptophyta > Pinopsida > Cupressales > Taxaceae > Torreya > Torreya grandis. Next base: position 1,100,420 of record JARHVA010005645.1, read on the forward strand.
GGTGATCCTTATGATGAAGATATTATTTCAATATTTATTTATGAAAAAAATCCACAATGAGAGTTGTTACATGCTAAATGACAATTTTCATATCATCCTACCAATTTATTCTTTAAGGTAATAAAAATAATCATATATCAAGTTGGAAAGACTATGTGGTTGGTATTAGAAAAGGCTAGGTAAAGGGAAGAAAGATTTTATCAATGGACATCAAATACAAACCAAACCTAAAAAAATTGCCTAAATTAGAATTTAAATATGTAGATTTTTAAAAAATACATATCTCCCCTGATTACATGTAAGGTCTTAAAAAATGTCTTTATTATGATACACCAATTAGGACCACCAACATTTTTCTTAAATTTTACAAATGCCAAACATTGTTGGCAACCATTAATTAATGCATTGAAACAATTGTATCTAAAATATCAAAAAAAGGTTCTAGATTTGATGGATTCAATAAATCAAGTGATGATTCATTTCTTGTAAAAATATATTCGGTCACATGCACACACTATTATATACATCACATTAATGCATTAAGACAAATGTTGTGCAATGATGAATTGTTACTAAGACAAATCACATATTATTTTTATGTGATAGAATTTGAGCATAGAGTAAATTCTCATGATCATTGGTTAGAATGGATAAAATAATCATTGATATATGTAAATGATCAAAATTTAACAATTATACATTTTATAGGCAAGTACATAACTTATGATACTGTTGTTTTAGACTAAGGCAGCCAAATTACATATACACCATCATACTAGCAACCGTAGAAAAAAGGGAAAATTTTCTAGATATAACTTTCCACAAATACCAATTCAAGTGGAAACAATACTTGAACCTTTTGAATAAAAAGATGAAATTTCAGAGGTAACATTAAATTAAATTTATTTTATACTAAACACAAAATGATATACTTATTTTGATGACTTTGACACTTTTTCACAAGACCTTAACATGGATATAACTTAGTATATAGTAATTTTTGTCACCAAATATTGAACCCTAGAAGGGGGTGTTCAATCCTCTTCCATATATGGGCAACATGGGAACACTTTCAGGTATGTAGGTGTACCTATAGTGGAAGTGAGCCTCTAGGTTTAAGGGCTAACACCTTCAATGAATCTTGAAGTGCTTATCACCTAAATTAGTTGATTGCTTGTGGGGAAAAAGGATAGGAGTTACATGAAATGAAATTACTCTAAAGGGTTGATACACTAATATTATTTACATATGACCATTATACTTTATTAGCTAAGAAAGAAGGCATATAAGCTTACGTCCAAGCCCTAAGAAATTCTAACATAAGTGTTTCAATATAGAGGTGAGATGTATGAAGGTTATCCATGGTAAGTGAACCATAAGGTAGTTTTAGACACTAAAACTCATTGTAAACTTAAGATATAGACCCATACACTTGACCACACTTCATTTGTTATGCTAGACTAGGAACTCTTGCCTAAAAATGAGAGGATAAGGGAAAAAAGGATAGAATATTATCAATTTACATCACCATACCTCACTTTGCACACTTATTAAAATCTTCATGAAATCAAAACCAAATTTACATTAATTATTAAAAATAAAAATACAATTTCATTCTAGTAGGGCTTTGCCATACATTGAGTGGAATTAGAATACAAGAGTCAAAAAGGACACTACTTATAGGACACGAGAGAGAATTGAGAAGAGAGAAGTCCAAGAGTCATAAAAACACTTGTCATGATAAGAGGAGTTAAACATGTATGATAATGGAGTAGGAAACATACCATGCAAGGTATCATAGGACAAATATCCCTCAAATGCATAAAACTCTTGAAATGTGGCGTAGGATTCCTCATTCTACATAATAAAACTACCTTCATCATTTGGCCTTATTATAACATTCTATAATTGACTAGGGACAATTATCATGATTTCACTAAGAGGGAGGGGTTGTATACATGCTAAATCTTGCATTGGTTTCATCCCTATTCATCAGGATTCTTTTGGAGCTAAGCTATCACTACCTACAATCCAAGTAACTCCTCTTTCATTCACCCCTCACACTTAACCTCAAATTTGGATTTAATTTTCCATGAAAATATATACATAAGAGTGAATGACACATGTCAAGACCTTCCATAGCTTTATATTCCTTAGGCACACTTTAAAACATCATCCACTTGAAGTTTTCACCCTTCTCATTATCTTGTACACTATGCTAGTTTTGACTAACTAAGATGAAGGCACTTGAAGAAGCACTTAAGATTTTTTTTGAAGCATGAAATTATCATGGTGAGTTATTATAATTCATAATATCTCTCTCAAATTTGATTGCATCCTTTAACTCTTCCTAGAATCTATAAAACACACAAAACTATCAAAGAAACCAATTCTACACCTTGTCCCTATAGGTAAGGTAGAACTCAATATTATAGGAAGGTTCCCTAGAGAGTCCTCTAAAATCTCATAGTCATTTCCCAAAAAAAATATCTCATTTTGATGCCATTCCTTCTTCATTTTCTCCATTGGGTCTAGAATGTGGCTTTGAGAGGGTTTGTAGATGTTTTCACCTTAAATTATGTTTCATATAGGTTTCAAATTCAATCCTCCAAAAAATTACACTAAAAACTTCTTAGAGACCCTCTTTAACATCTCTAAAATTTTGAGGCTCCCATGCAGAGTCTCCAATTAGATGTGAGCTTCCAAAATTGTCCACTTGAGCTCTCTCCTTCATTTTGCATAGGCCTAAGTTGGTCTTCAGATAAAACTGGATTCCCTATCGATTATTTTACATCCTAAAATATTAAACACACTTTATACCTCCCTAAAACCATGTATAAATGGATTGAAATGTTCATCTAAGGCTATAAATCATAGTGGATCCCCAAATGGCAATAGGTCTAGTCATACACCTAAAGGTTTTGACTATGATTTTGAAAGTCTAGGCCATTATGCTCAATTTCAAATACCTGTGGGGTTTTTTTCAGGTTTTTCTATGTCCAACCCAACTTCCTAAAAGATTTTTCAAGGCATACACCTTCTTCAAATCATATCATTGTCATTTGCTTTATAACCTTGTAGTTTCCCAATTTCCTTGAGTACCCTCTGTCTGAAACATAACTTAGGGCATCTCATATTTCCTATCATGCCAAATGGAGATATTAATGTATTAATGGGGTCATGAGGAATTTTCATATGAATTTTTATGTTTGGTTGATGCCCCTAACACCCTAAAATGCCTTAAAAGCCAAAACGAACCCTTAGATAAGCTAACTATTTTCAGGGTTTTCTCATGGATTATAGGTTGCCTTTGGAAACCTCTTTCACCCTATTTGCATTCCATAAGAATCATTATATAGTCACCATTGTTATGTAGATCTATTTAAACACCTTTAGAACTTTAGTATTTACAACTTCTCCATAGCATACCTTATACTTGACGGTATAAATGATGAGTGTGCAGGGTTGCAAACGTGGATTGTAGTGTGTTTGAAACTCAATTTATGCTTTTTATCCTATCTTGAATGTATCAAAAAGATATAATTATTTTATTGAATGCATTCCTAACATTTCCAAACCTTATACCATTTATATTGGCTACTTTAATGCATACCTTACTCTACTCAAACCTGATTGTGTTTCACCTTGGAAAAAGGGACCTACCTACAAGTGAAACTCTATTTTTGGCATTGTATCTATGACCTTAATACCTTGTTTAAGTCTTCAACATAACCACATAGTCACTTATGTCATCTTAACCATACATTTTTTAGACTAAATACCTAGAACAATCATCCTTTAGGTTATAGTCAACTACAGTCAGTTACAACTGACTATTTTAGAGAAAAATAGAGGAGTCATGTAGGTGGCTATCAACCTTGAAAGGTGTGTCACATGATCTAGATACTTTTTCAAGTCTTTAAATTCATTGCATAATATATTCATACCAAACCAATCACCAAGGCAACTAACTTTAGGACATTAGTGACTACATTTAATAGTAAGTAGCCCTGTTAGAGCAACAAGGGGACCTATAGGTGGTATTATGAGGTCATATCCTATATTTTGACTCTTGTTGATAACCTTTGAACATAAATGTCCTTCCTTCCAACATTCAATACCACCTACCATTAATACATATTTACATACTACCTCTTGAGGGGTATAGGTCATGAAAGCTCAATTTCCTATAGATAACATTGAAAGTTAGCAGTGGGTGAAAATGTGACTTTGAGGCTTCCAAACACCACTTCCCTTCAACCACATATCCATTTAATTTTGCATGATCACACCCTTATGTTAAGGATAAAATGTTTTCAAATTTAGTTACATCTAAACCCTTTGTAACATTGTTTCATGCCCTCAACAGAATGGATCAGGTCTATGTTTTGTGTTTTTAGGGATTTTGTCATTGAGTTCATAATCATCAACTCCTGAAGTGGGTTTTCACTCTTACATTCCAAATTATCACTTCAATCATGAATATAATAGTCTCTCCAAAATCTTTATACTTTAATAAGGTTCAAAAACATGTTCTAGACTACTCTATGAAGCATTTTACGTCTCTATGGTGCCACTTATATGTGGGTATTTCCATGTGTGCATGCATTGAGTAAGATTGTGGGAAGTAAGCATGATAAGTGAGAATTAAATGAATTTTATATCCTTTCAAAGTATCTAAATTCATCCTTAAAACTTTTAAGGGTTGATACAAGCTTTAAAACCTCCCTTCTAATGTCTTCAGCCTCTTGTAGGTGTTGACTCAGCTACATACCAGATAGTGAATGCAAACATGAAGAATGCCCATGGTGTATTAAATTTTGATGAGGTTTAGATCACATTAAAATATTCACATTTATACTTTTCATCATGTAAAAAATAAATCACTAAAAAAAATCTCTTTCAACATGATTTTCCTCTTGAGAGCACCTATAGGTGCACATCTATGGTTGACTATGTGTATATGTTACATATAACTGCCACCATTGACCTTCTTATGTTAATTGGAGAGTATAATATGATTAATAATGTTACAAAAGGATATCCAACAGCTTGGAAGCTTCCATTATAATTCCATGAATGTTCTCAAGGCCTTTATACACCATGACTGTAAGTGAGAATGAAATGGGAGTTGACTGTGTTTCATACTTCGCTGCAACCTCTATGATACTAATATTTGAGATTAAATTTGTAAATATGGATATTTAAATGGCCTTTGATATGAATAAAACATCATGTCACATTTGATTGAATCCATTTCATAGAAATAGACCTTCTGTAAATGGTTTAATTTAACTACAAGTTCACTATCAATACCTTCTTGCAATATGAGTTGTTTGAGATATCAAATCCTTTCCACACATGAAAACAAGCATGATAAACATGATAAAAGATATAAAACATCATATGGATGCAAAATCAACAACTGAGCTATATGAAATGGTTTAAACAAGGGCCAAAACCTATAGGGAATGGGAAACATTAAGCATAAAAACATAGTCAACTTGTTAGAGATGGTTAAAAAGGAATAGGAAACCATTATATACACTCCAAGCATGAAATTTAATTTTAAAAATTTTAAAATCACCTCCAAAATTAATTTAACCTGGAAGTTCTCCAACTAGTCGTACCAACCAAAAACATGTTGACTATTTTCATGTGCATGGTGAAGTGATGAGAGAGAAGAATAGTTTTAGCTCAAATTTGGCACTTCCAAATAATTTCTTGCATGGAAATTGGCTTTAGGAAGCTAAATATTTATCCCAAAACCTTCTCCCATGTGCCACTTTATCTCGTAGGTCATAGGCCTCTTGAAACTCCTTACTTTACAGTTATTTTCTTGATTTTCAATTATCACCTGCATGTTTCAGATAAGACTGACATTCTTGACAAGGAATATAACATATTTTATGTTTTAAGTAAATATATAACACTTGGACACCTTGAAAACTATGCTACTTCATTTAATGCTCATTTATGACCCCTAAATGACATGAAATGACATAAAGATTAAACTAGACCATGACCAAAGCTAAATCATATGAAATGACATCAAATAGACTATGAAACACCCTATGACATTATATTATACCCCTATATCAAGTTTTTTACTATAGGGGGTTGACCCATTTTGACTTGTGATTAAAATGGTCAACATTCTTGGTGATTTCCTAAGGGTGGTATGCTTGTTATACCAAGTCCAGTTGCCTAATCCTATCCATTGGGCTATGGAGTCACATATACACTAGCTTGACACACAATTTCCTTTGAAAACACACCAAACAACAAAAAACTAACAAGAATCAACACACAAGACAAGAAACTAAGCAAAATCACACTTGTGCTTCATGAGCACTTATGAAACACGCAACCACACACACACACACACACACACACTAACTTAACTAAATCAAATACTAATTAAACTAAAATTAAAAATTCCTCCAAGATCAAAGGGGAAGTTTGAAACCTCTCTTTTTTCATGACATGAAGGATTGAATGAGACATGTATCCTTTTGACCCTTGACATTGATGCCTCCATCTTCTTCATTATGTTTTCCAACTTCATTGGCATGGTGTTCAATGAGGACCAAGCAGCTCCAAACAAGCTAGCTATGGAAATTAACTCTTCTTTCATCCAAACAGTGTCAAATTTCTCATATGGATCCTCAAATATGACCTCCAATGGTGGTTCAACAAGACATACCTTCTTGATCTCCATGGTGTTCTCAATAAGACTAGGTCTCCTTTCAGCTACAAGTTCTTCAAACTCATTAAGGAGATATGCATAGTCCACCCAATATTTTTCATTGTCCTTCATGGGAAAATATTTTTCCACCTTCTCAAGTACTTAACCCTTAACTTTTCAAAGCTCTTCAAACTCTTGAAAAAGCTTCATTTGCAACTACCAATCATCTTCACTCTCTTTATCACATAGAACCACTACTTTAATATTCTCTTCTTGATGTATGAGGTCATCAAGCTGATGTTATTCATGCTCCAATGCATTTGAGGGTGATTCAAAATCAAATGGAGGCATTGAGTCATCTCCAAGAACTATAACTTCTACCTTATTCTCATGAGATTATTTTAGGATTGCAAATTTTTTAGGAGTGACTTGACCTTCATCCATAATAGTACACTCTAGTTCATTCTTGAGATGGTCTTCCCCCACTTCATGATTAAATATGAAGTCTTCTTCAAATACCTCTTTCTTCAAGTCTTGGACATATTTCTCATGAACAACTACAAAATAGTCTTCAATATGTTTCTCCTCATTAAAAAAGGTTAAGTTACCCTTATGTTCAGAAAGGGGAGTCCCTATGATTATCTCTTCCTCATAGTCACTCATGACATCTTGTTGATCAACTATGACTTGAGCCCTTTCCTCTTCACTTGCTTCCCTCAAGATGGGTTCTTTTTCAAGAAAGGGTGAGATGGAAGGTTTATGATAGACTCATGTGAAGGAAATGGAATATGAGGTGTAATGAAAGGTTTATGAATTAGAGATGGAGTTTGGGGTAGTAGAGGGCTTGTGAGTAGATTTAGGAAAGAGGAATTCACTAGTAAGCTCATGGGGAAGTGATTTATTACATTGATTAGAAAGAAAAACACTTACATAATTAGGAGGTGCATCTTGCCAATATCCTCTTTGAGGCTCTTCAATAGAAACATGTTCATTTTTAGGTATTTTGTCTTCCCACATCTTTAGCCTATATATTGAGCATTGAAGGCACTTATTTTCCAAGTAAATTTGTCCTTTCATACCCCATTGAATTTCATCTTCAACCACCTCTTATGCACTCATCCATCTTTAGACAAAAAATCTTTACCATTCCATGAGATGGTTAAGAATCACATCAAACTCATTATCCCATGTTCCCATATTGTCTTCACTATCTACTAGCTCTAGTAGGAGTGCCAAGAAGGATTGGACATGAGATGGGGTTAATGGAGGAGGAGGAGGGTAGTGATGGGGATTAAGACCAGCTCTATGTTGTTGGATTTGAGTTTCTAGGAATTCATACATTTTATTTTAGTATCTTTGCGTAAAATCCATGGAATCATCTGATTCCTCATGACAAGACTCATAGGAGTAATCTTGAGGTTGATAGGCATCATAGTATGAATGATAGGGCTCATATTGGGACTGATATGGAGGAAGTTCTTTATAGGTTTATTTTTATCCTTCCTCATAGGGTTGTCCAACAATATGGTGTTCATATGGAGAGGGAAATTGAGGACTATATGGCTGCCATGGATCATAGGATCAATAGCCTTTGTGATAGGATTGTTGAGGAATAAAATGTGGTTCATAGCAAGGCTGATAGGGACGTTCATGATAGGGGTATACACCATAAGTGTTCATATCAACCTCATATTTCAAATGAGATACAAAAATTGATCAAAATATTCAATGAGATATACTTGGGATGCTTAAAACTAGAAGTTTTCATTTAGAGTTTCCATCAGTGCTAACTTGCTTACTTCAAAAAGATGATTAGAGAAAAGACACACCAACAATCTTTCCACTCTCTTGGACCTTGGTCTCACCAGGTGTGCCATAACTATTTTCACCAAATATTACACCCTATAAGAGGGTGTTCAAGCCTTTTCTAGTTTTTGGCAATATGGGAACACTTCCAAGTATGTGGGTATACCTATAGTGGAAGAGAGCCTCTAGGTTTAAGGGCTAGCTCCCTAAAAGAGTCTTGAAGTTATTATCACCTAAACTAGTTGATTTCTTAAGAGGAAAAGGGATAGGAGTTTCATGAAATGAAACTAATATAATGGGGTAATACTTCAAGTTAATTTCTATATGACCATTGTACTTCCTACACTAAGAAACAAGGCATACAAGCTAATTTCTAAGTCCTAAGAGATTATAACATGTGTTTCAATATGGAGGTGAGATTTTTGATGGCTATCCACATTAAGTGAACCATAGGCTAGTTACATACACTAAAGCTCATTTTACACTTAAAATATAGACCCATACACTTGACTACACTTCATATGACCTGCTAGAATAAGAACTCCTGTATAAACATGAGAGGATAAAAGAAGAAAGGATAGATGATAATTGCTTTGCATCACCATAAATCACTTTACACACTTATAAAAATGTTAATTAACTGAAAACTAAATTTTAATTAATTGTTTAAATGCAAAATACAATCTCATTCTAGCGAGGCTTTGCCATACATAGAGTGGAATTATAATACAAGAGCTAGAAAGGAACTTGAGAGAGAATTGAGAAGAGAGAAGTTCAAGAGTCATAAGAACACTTGTCATGATGAGAGGATGAATTAAACATCTAGGATAAAAAATTATGAGATAGACCATGCAAGGTCTCATAGTACAAATGTCCCTCAAATGCATAAAACTCTTGAAATCTGGCGTAGGATTCCTCATTCTGCATAATAAAATTTCCTTCATCATTTGGCCTTATTGGAACATTCTAAAAATTAATATGGATATATATAATTATTTCATTGAGAGGGATAATTTTGATACATTCTCAACCATGCATTGGTTGCATCCCTAATCATCAAGATTCTTCTAGACGTGAGTTATCACTACCTGCAATCCAAGGACCTCCTCTCTCACTCACCCCTCACACTTGGCCTCAAATTTGGATTCAATTTTCCTTAAAAATACATAAATAGGAGTGAATGACACGTTGTAAGACCTACCATAGCCTTATATTCCTCATGTACACCTTAAAAGGTCATCCACTTGAAGGTTTCACCCTTCTCATTATCTTTCACACTATTCTGGTTTTGACTGGCTGAGATAAAGGCACTTGAAGAATCACTTAAGAGGATTTATAAAGCATGAAATGATCATGGTGAGTTATTATAAGTCATAATCTCTCTCCCAACGTTGATTACATCCTTTGACTCTTCCTAGAACCTATAAAACACACAAAATTGTCAAAAAAACAAATTATACACCATGTCCATATAGGTAAGGTACAACTCAATATTATAGGAAGGTACCATAGAGAGTACTCTACAATATAAAATTCATTCACCATCAAAAATAGCTCATTTTCATGTCACTCCTTCATTTTCTCCATTAGGTCTAGAACGAGGGTTTGAGAGGGTTTTTAGATGTTTTGACCTTAAATGATGTTTCAGACAGGTTTGACATTCAATCCTTTCAAAAATTTCACTAAAACATTCTTATAAACCCTTTCTAACATCTCTCCACTTTTTATCCTCCCATGCGAAGTCTCCAATTAGATGTGATCTTCCAAAACTGTCCACTCAAGCTCTCTCCTTCATTTCGTATAGGCTTGAATTGGTCTTAAGCCAAAATTGGATTCCTTGTAGATTTTTCTACATCCCAAAATCTTGGACACACCTTATACCTCCCTATAAACATGTCTACATGGATTGGAAGGTTCATCTAAGGCTAGAAGACATAGTGGACCCCCAAATGGCAATAGGTCTAGTCATAGGCCTAAAGGTTTTGACTATACTTTTATAAGTTTAGGCCATTATGCTCCATTTTAAATACCTTTGGTGGTTTTTTCAAGTTAATTTATGTCCAACCCAACTTCCTACAACTTTTTTCAAGGCTTACACCATCTTCAAATCATCTCATTGTCATTTTCTTCATAACCCTGTTATTTCCCCATTTCCTAGAGTACCCTTTGTCTAAAATAGAATAGAGGGTATCTCCTCTAGCCTATCATGAAAAATGGAGATAAAAATGTCTTATGGGGGTTATTATTATGTTCCATACCAATATTTAGGTTTGGTTGATGCCCCTAAAAACCTCAAATGCCTTCAAACCCAAAATAGACCCTTAGATAAGCTCATTGTGTACAAGCTTTTCTCATGAACTCTAGGTTGCTTTTGGAAACCTCCTTTACCTTGTTTCTATACCATAAGCATTATTATATAGTCACCATCACTATTTAGATCTATTCAAACACCTTTATCACTTTAGTCTTTGCCAACTTTTCCATAGCATACCTTATACTTGAATGGGTGCAAATGTTGATTGTGCAGGGTTGCAAACGTGGACTATAGTGTGTTTTAAACTCACTTTATGCTCTATGGCCTATCTTGAATGTCTCCAAATGATCCCATTCTCATAATTAATGCATTTCTCACGTTTCCAAACCTTCTACCATCAATATTATCTCCTTTAATGCATACCTTACTCAACTTAAACTTGATTGTGTTTCACCTTGGGAAAAGGGACCTACCTACAGATGAAACTCTATGTTTAGCATTTTATCTATGCCCTTAAGACATTATTTAAGTCCTCAACATCACCATATAGTCACTTAGTTCATCCTAACCAAACATTGGTTAGGCCAAAGACCTAGAATAGTCATCATTTAGGTTATAATCAATTACAATTAGCTACAACTGACTATTTTAGAGCAAAATAGAGGAGTCTTGTAGGTTTATATCAACCTTGAAAGGTGTGTAACATGATATAGATCCTTTTTTAAGTCTTTAAAGTCATTTCATAATATTTTCATACCAAACCAATCACTAAAGTAGCTAACTTTAAGACATTGTTGACTATAGTCAATAGTAATTAACCCTGTTAGAGCAACAAGGGGGCCTATAGGTAGTATTGTGAGGTCATATCCTATATTTTGACTCATTTTTATGACCTTTGAACACAAATTGTCTTTCTTAAAATATTAAAGACCACCTATCATGAAGACATATCTATATACTACCACTTGAGGGGTTTAGGTTATGAAAGCTCAATTTCCTATAGATAACATTGAAAGTTAGCAAAGGGTGAAAGTCTAACTTTGAGGCTTCCAAACACCAATTTTCATTGTGGTCAATTTAGTTAACGACAAGTGTGATGAGAAAAACTTATGCTTCATAAATACTACAAACAACCACTGCATCATCCAGATGTCAGAATGGATATAGATTTAGTCATCCATTCAATGATAAAGCTCAAATACATCATGAAATTTATTCAATTGGATAGGATAGATAATAAATTCCCCTACATTCTTCTAATTTGATATCTTATTATTTTTTATAAAATGATTCTATAAGCTAAACTCAAAAGTCTCAAACCCAGGAACAATAAATTCAAGCTAAATCCCTCTCTAACATTCAACATAATCCAATGATGAAGTACAAGGTTTGCATTTTTAGTGCTCATTTATCTTGAAAATCTATGCACTAGCAAGGAGGCTAAAGCTCACCAATGAGATGTGGGTGAGTTGTTAAAGTGGCTTGGTTATTATAAGCCCCACCCAAGTTCAAATCTCACTATGGTATTAGAGGGTGGATGTGGCCATCATTGGTATTCTTGATCCCTAAGCCCCCATCGTGTCCCAAACTAGTTTGTATCTCTAGTCAAAAGCAAATACTTATAAAAAAAAGAGGCTATAGCTCAAAAAATAATCTTAACCTACCTTGTCTATTCTATAATAATATTCAATACATATGCACATATGGTGGGACTCTTACATGTCAAGGCTAGATCTCAATAATGTAAGATGAAAATTGTTCACAAATATGTTCAGCATTACTGATTGACTAAATCAGTTTTTATTTTCTATTATAGCCATGCCTAATTAATAAATTTATGCTAGGTCTCTAACTAGTAGACTACAATTCAACACCAACATTGAGAAGGCAAGAATCCTTTCCTTTTCTTTTTTTAATTTGTCATGTATGAAATCAACTTGTGCATGCAAGAATGTTGTTTAGCACATTAGTTTATGATATTACCATTTCAATTTAAACAATGTTTTTTATCCTACCATAGTCACCACAATAACATTTTATTTATTAGGCACTAAGAACAGCCAACGCACCTTTGATTAGAGGGTCTTCTCAATCTCTACAAGCAAATGAAAAATTAAAATAAGAACTAAGAAGCCACTTATAAAGCATTTTCAAAATCCTAAGTAGTGTCCTCCAAATTTTGCATTACAACTCTAATTTTACATTCAGCTAAAAATCAAGATAGGGAATTGAAGTGTAGCTTGATACTTTAAGCAATAAATAATTTTTTGAGCTGGGTGTTTAAATTTTCTCTATTGCAAGTGCCTCTTATGATGGTATGTATCATCTTTACACAAATATACTCATTCATTAATTTTTAGCTTTTCAATAGGTAGAGCACCAATATGAACTATAGTAAATGATGTGTTGTTTGTTGACAAGCATTTGTTACACTATGAGTGTTGCTCTTTCACTAATGGGGAGTATGTCAAGGTAGGGTTTGTAGAACTAGAACACTAGTGTTATGGATCTTTGTTTATATGATATTGTACATATAGTGGGCCTTAGGCATTTTTGATAGCTAATATTATTTATTTTTTAAATTGTCTCAAAAACTTTGTAATATGTTGGCTCAACTTGGAATGAACATGTTTATGTTGAATCTTATAATTGATGTGGGTAGGTTATATAAAGAAGCCTCAAAAGTCCTTGGAAGAAATTACCAATGATCTTTGTCCAGAATACTAATAATTCCAATTTTGAGAGTATTCATTCTACTCCATCTACAATCCATCAAAAATTATCAACATATTTAGCATATATTTTTTATCTATGAAAGGTGATTGAAATTTTCTATTTTAAGTTCATCAATTCTATCAAATTTGGAATTGGTGTTAGTTTAGAACTTCTCAGATATTTACTTGTATTTAAGAACATAGATAATGTTGAGTGTCAATTTTAGAGGCCAATTTTATTATTCAATACTTATTTAACAAGGGTCAGTTTTATTAGATGTATGGTGCTTGAGGGCTTGTGTACGATAATTTTACTAAAATTAAATCTGACCTCTAAACCTCAAATCTAACCTCTACATATAACCATCAAATCCAACCTTCTTTTTTCTAGTTACAAATTGTTGATGTTTTAATTCAAGACATGGATCAATAAGTTACAATGTTAAGTGTCACTTTTATCAAGTACCAAGCTATTCAAATAAGGTACAAGTAAATTCAATACAATTCATTATTTATTTAAGTTATTTCCATCTAAATGGTGTAAGTTGGGATCCATTATTGTCTTAATGTTTAATATTTGTTTAATCAACAATGCTTTCACTATTTGTGTTGCATAGGCCCATCAGACTTCTATGGCTGATAGCCTATATATGAAACCTTTGGTCAACTTGACAAGTTAGGCACTCGCTAATGATTGAAGTTAAAACAACCAACCAAATTTGAGAAAAATTTCATTTGTCATTGCCAGATGATCTCATATTTTTTTGGCTTTTAAAAGGACTCAGTCATGCTTGAATTATGTGTGTCAACATGTTATTTCAAAGTTAGAATCAGAAAAATAGGTAGCTAGTGTGTTTGTTCTTAATTTTATTCAATTGATTTCCAAGGAAATTCTTGACCTAAATTTTTAATCTCTTATTCCTTGTTGTAGTATGTAAGATTCTTTGCTTGTGCAAGGCCTCAGTAATTGATTTGGATTTGTATGTTATATATTTATTGGCTACAATAATACCAAAATGCTATTGCTATGGACCCTACATAAAAGCCTATTATAGAATACCTGAGGGATATTATGACCAATTTCAACTATGTTTTGTAATGCATCCAACCTATTATAATTTAGAGGTTGTGTACTCATAAATGATGCAATATGGAGGGATTCATAAATATTATGAAACACTGAAAGCTAGATATGGCCCTTACCTATTTTAAAAAGCTACAATACAAAGGCTTATGTACACTAAAGTGTATTGCAACATGGGCATCATATATAAGAATTGTGGGGTTTTGGATGCTGCCATTATATGCTAAGAGGTATGAATCTGTATGATCATTGCATGTCATATCATTCTTTAAATATATTGTTCCAGTGTTAGACTAGAATTTCTTTTGATGTATCTAAAATATGTTTTGAATAGGTGTCAAGCCATGTTTCCCAAATTTTAAATTATGAAAAACAACATTGCCATAGCTCTTAAAGATCTTGGGATCAAGGTACAACTTGAATTTTTCTTGGTTTTATTCCTTCATAGTTATCTTTACCTTTAGATTTTGTTTATGTTAACTAAATTGTATTTTAGTCTTAAAATCTTAAAAGAATATAAATTCAGCAAAAGATTTTATTTGATACCCCATTAGTGCTTACATTGTTGGCTTTGAGCACTAGAACTACATATGTATGCACATGCTTAAATTTAATTTAGAATTGTAAAATGTTTTTTACTCATACTCTTAAGCCTCCTACAAATATTGTTTAGATAATAAGGGATTATGTTTCAATTTTATAAAGAAAGCAAATGCCTAAGAGGAAAAGAACGCCTTCCAAAAGATTTTATTTAATCCCCCATTAGTCCTTAGATTGTTGGATTTGAGCACTAGAACTACATATGTTTGCACATGCTTAAATTTAATTTTCAATTGTAAAATGTGTTTTGCTCATACTCTTAAGCCTCCTACAAATGTTGTTCAGATAACAGAAGCTTCTATTTTGAATTTACAAAGAAATCAAATGCCTAAGAGGAAAAGAACACCTCACAAACCTAGCAAGGAATTCAAAAATGTTACTAATAAATATGACTATTGTTTTGCACCTACTGGATCTTAAAACTACTTGACGCTATTGACATGACATTTCAATTAATTCTCATTATGACTGATATTCAATTTGGTAATGGCAAAATTTTCATTTGCATTTAATGTGTTCTATGCATCTCATTTAATTGAACTCAATGTTGTTTCTCCATCTCATCCTCTCCATGCAACTTTGCACCTCTTTTCAATCCAAGTGTTTGTCTTCTCTTCATCTTTCTACTGGTTGATTTTTACAATAGATTTTGTATTCGTATGCATAGTAATCATTACAGGCTTATAATTTTCAATATTTTTATTTAGTAAAATCATACACCTTAAACAATGCACTAAATTAAAGTCTACTGCTTTACTATGAATTCAAGCAAAAGTCTATGTATTGAATCGCTATTTTCTTATCACTATTTTCTTTTCTATATGTATTGTTGTGAATTCAAGCAAAACTCTGTGTATTGAATTGCTATTTTATTTGAACTATCTGTATTGTTTTATGCCTTTTAAAAACTTGGCAAGGCTATTAATCCTCCATGATTTTGCATTGTCTACCAACCTTAATCTCTTGTTATACTTTGTTTTTTTTCTTTTTCTTTAATTTTATGTTTTACTATCTCTGGAGATCAATTACTCATGATGATGATTATGGGCATTGTGTTGTTGCCTATCTTGATTTTCTCTATGGTTATTTTGATAGCAAATCATGATACGAGAAGACATGATAATACCATAGAGCTCTATGAATGATGGCTTGCACAACACAATAAGACTACAATGGCCTTGATGAGAAATATCAAAGATTTAAGATATTTAAGGATAATTTGTTGTTTATCAATGAGCAAATATGGAGAGTGGAAACTTCTTCAAATTGGGTCTTAACAAATTTGTAGATCTTAGCCATGACGACTTCAGCTTGTCCAACCATATTTTAGCTTATATTATTGTCTTCAAATTCAACATTTTAC
Source organism: Torreya grandis (assembly GCA_037957365.1). Classification (NCBI taxonomy): domain Eukaryota; kingdom Viridiplantae; phylum Streptophyta; class Pinopsida; order Cupressales; family Taxaceae; genus Torreya; species Torreya grandis. The sequence continues at coordinate 1,116,929 of JARHVA010005645.1, forward strand.
AAATGTTCAAAGCTATTGTCTCGTAGGGACTTGGCACTTTGTGCCCCTTATTATTATTATTATTATTATTATTATTATTATTATTATTATTATTATTATTATTATTATTATTATTATTATTATTATTATTATTATTATTATTATTATTATTATTATTAGTTTATGCCATAGTAGGAATCGCTCTAAACAATAAATTGTAGTCAACAATCCATATCATCCTATTCGTTGACGACAATTTTTCATGTTCTCTTTATATATAATTATTATAATTTTAAAATAAAATTTTTAATAGTCAACAATCCATATCATCTTATTCGTTGACATGACAAATTTTTATATTCTTATATAAAATTGTTATAATTATTAAAAAACAAAATTTAATGACAACATAACATTAAACACGCCATTTTTAGTTCATGCATAAATCATTAATTTTTTTTTTAAAAATAAAATTCTTAATTTGTCCAATATTATTAATTTGTAACATTAATTATTAACATTAAATTAGGAAGAACTCCCATAAAATTTTCAATATAATTATTATTTAAAGACAATAATATCCAATTATTAAATTAGTATATCTGATTATTATTAAGTGCTAATTCAATTCAATAATATCTAATTATTAAATTGTTGTATCAGATTATTATTAAGTGCTAATTCAATAATATCCACATCCTCCTCCAATATTAAAGGCTTGAGATTTGGTAGATAGTAATAACAATTTTTATATGCATACACATAAAGGCTTAACATAATATTTTTTATAATCATGCATCATTTAAGAGTTCAAGTAGTAATCATAATTTTTATAATCATGCATAGCATTATCATTTTTATTTCCTTTTTAAAAAAGAATTGAATTTATTATTTCTTTCTTCTTTTTTATTACTCAGATATATATATTTTCCCAAATATAGAATGAATAAGTCTATCAAATAATATAAAAATTGCAACATTAAATCTATTATACTATAAAATTGAATATAAAACATTTATTGACATGAACAATTATTTAATCAACCATAAATAATATAAAATAATCCTTGTTTAAAAGTTTGTTCTCTTATCAAATAATGAAAAATTTACAATATTATACTATAAAATTCAATATAAAACATTTATTGACATGAACAATTATTTATCAACCATAAATAACATAAAGTGATTCTTGATTAAAAATTTGTTCTCTTATCAAACAATAAAAAAATGGTAACATTAAATTTATAATACTATAAAATTCAATATAAAACATACATTGACATGAACAATTATTCAATCAACCATAAATAATATAAAGTGGTCTTTAAAAAGTTGTTCTCTTAACAAATTACATCATGAATGGAAGCTAAATTATGCTTGGACTCCTGCAATTCTTGTTTACCAAATTTAAAGGTGGAGTGGTGAACCTCTCATTAATCAACATGTGGGCTATGGCTCTGTAACCGGTCTCTGTAAGATGAATACCATCCCAGTTAAAATATTGTTTTGGGTTTGGACACAAGGTAGCGTTCACATTGCAACTCAAAGGTGGAGAATAGTTGTACTTCCCACCTTTCCCACAACAAACCCTGAAAATATTCTTTTGCAATCCTGCAGAAAAAACATAACTCAAGTTATTTCCACAGCATTATCACAATTTTTAAGTTCTATCTTAGGAATTTTTAAGTTCTATCTTAGGAATTATTAGATCTTACCAAATTTCTTGGGATTTCTTAGAATTCTCATTGCGGCCGAATGATTGTCTGCATATACAATTGAAACATCTGGATGGTTTCTTTGCACCTCTTGTAACATAATCCTCAGGAGATGGTTATTATGTTGAGAAAATTTGTTGAACTTCACTAAACACCCAATTTCATCGAAGTCAGAAGAAGAAGAATTATTTGGATGTGTTGATAAATACGCAGGTGAGCACCCAATGGGCAAATTTCCTGGAACCAAGAACTTCTTTCCATTTTCTTGAATCAATGTCTGCCCAAATATAAGAGATAAAATCAAAGTCATGCAAGTGAAAAAAAATTGGTGCATAAGTCATGCAAGAAAAAAAAAACAAAGCTGTAAACCCAAAAAAAAAACTGACCAACCTCGAGGGCCGTTCTGATAGTTTGGATGACAGAAGGTACAAAAGTTGTCACTTCCTCTATGGGCATCCCAATGCCAAAAGGGTAATTGAAATCATTTCCACCAATCTCTCCCAAGACAAATAATGAATTTTCAAAATGCTCGTCACAATCTAGCACAGTGACACCATGGAAGATGGATTAAAAACAAACCTTTTTACACCCTACTATCAATAAATAGCTCCATAATAATATCATATAGTACCCACCAACTTACCTTTTATCCGAGAACAGTACATCTTCTTGAAATCTTTGAACCAACCAATTTGAGTATTTAGGCTCAAATTTGTGAAAATGGGGATCTGTCTGTTTTCAAAGAATGAGGCATCCAGGGCTGTGGCTCCAGCTACAGCAAAATTCACACCAGAGCTGTAGTCTGCAGATTTGTTTAAATATGGAGGCAAAAATGGCAGCCCAAATGCTTCGGCTAGACACAGAAAAATTATCCACCAATATCAAAAACATATAAATACCATATACAACCGAAAGAATAACTTGATTTGCCATTTAACTACTACATACCAATAAAATCAATAACCAATCTACCATCAGAACAACGGCCTGTGGACTTGTTAAAAAACGTCTCTCCATATGGAAGATGTGTAATTCCACTAAAGACACCAGCACCAGAGAGTGCAAGGTTGCCTGTATCAGCTAATGAGTCTCCAAACTGATATATTGAACTGTAACAGTTCCTTTTTGAGTGCAGACTGTCCACTATGGTTATTAATGAAAATAATATTGCAATAACTTTCCAGTTGTCATAGTTGTTGCTTGTGCACGCCATAGCTGTAATCTGAAAATATATTAGGAGATGTGTGGATGTGTGGGTCTGTATTTATAGAATTTAGATCTGTTGGAAAAAAACTTGTGGTGGTGATTGCATGATTTGTTTGGGTATGTATTTATAGAATTTAGATTTGTTGGAAAAAACTTGTGGTGGTGATTGCATGATTTGCCTTTGGAAACAATCCGTTGAATTGTAGTTTTGCAGCCAGTGAATATTATTTCGAGAATTTTTTCTATTTTTAATATTAACAGTTACAGATTGCTGGCGGTGAATATTATTAGAATTGAGAATTTTCTATTTTTAATAATAACAGTTACAGAATTGATGTTTATAAATGCACTTAAACTCAAGTGAAAGAAAGGCTCTTTTTTTATAAAAAAAGAAATTGAGCTTTACTTGCAATTCAGTAGATGATGTACACTCACTTTAATTGTTTCCAGACTATTTATAGACTCGGATAAAACCGCCATTATTATTATTATTTCAAATTTTTAGAGTATATTATATAAATGACTTTTAAAAAATCTATTAATGAATTATAGATTATTAATATATTTCAATTAATTTTTTTTTTAAATAAAATAAAAATAATTTATTTTTTTAGATTAGATTATTCATATTAATATTGTAAAAGAGTTATTTAGAATTGAAATATATAATATATCGTATGGATTTTTTTTTAAAGTCATGTTACTGAATTATATATTATTAATAGAAAATATATTTGTGGTTAAAGTTTCTTACAAAATATTATATAATTTTTTAAAAAATAAATTAAAAAGAATAAATTTTCTATTTTAAAATTAGATTGTTCATATTAATATTGTACAAGAGTTATTTAAAATTAATTATAGATTTTCATCTTAAATTTATTTACAAAATATTATATAGTATTTAAAAATTAAGATTAAAAAGAATTAAATTTTCTATTTTAAAATTAAATTGTCCATATTAATATTGTACAAGAGTAATTTAAAATTAATTATAGATTTTCACCTTAAATTTTCTTACAAAATATTATATAGTTTATAAAAAATAAAATTAAAAAGAATTAAAATTTTTATTTTGAAATTAGATTGTCCATAGTAATATTGTACAAAAGTTATTTAAAATTAATTATAAATTTAATCTTAAATTTTCTTACAAAAAATTATATAATTTAAAAAATAAATAAAATTAAAAAGAATTAAATTTTTATTTTTAAATTAAATTGTCGATACTATTATTATATAAAAATTATTTAAAATTAATTATAGTTTAAAATTTGAAACCATTAAAAAGTTTTAATGATTTAACCATTAATAATATTAAGCAATTTTAATTATTAATTTAATATTATGAAACATTCTAATGAACTGATTGACATAGTCCCAAAGAAAGGACTTTTTTCTTGGACTGATAGAAGACTAGGGTTCAACAACATAGCTAAAAGATTGGATCGCTTCCTACTTTCATTGTCTTGGTTGGATAAATATTGGATTGTTGAAACCAATATCCTTCTAATATTCAATTTGGATCATGCCCCTATAGAACTAAGATTTAAGTGGATGGAGCTCCCCCAAAGTGCCCCTTCAAGTTTTAAACTACGTGGTTGAGAGACCCTTCGTTGCATGATTAGGTGAAAGAATGGTGGAACCATGCACCTAGTAAGGCCACTCCAAAATGATCATAATTGTTAAAAAGCTTAACTACATCAAAAAGTGCCTCAAAACTTGGAACAGGGAGCATTTCAAAAACATCAATTGAGAAATCATGAGAGTGGAAACCGAATTAGTGACACTTAATGAAGTGGTCCCATCAATACTTAATGAAGTGGCCTGTCAATTATGAATATATATATATATATATATAAAAAGAAAAGACATTAATGGTAGAGTTGGAAAGTTGTAAATGAAAGAGGAGTTGTATCGGTTGGTGGAAAAAATGAAGGGGAAAATGGTTAAAGGATGGAGACAAAAACCCCAAATAATTTCATAATTTGACTTGAGCAAAAGGGTCCTCCAACCATATTGTTTCTATCAAAGTTAGGGATAGAAGGGAGTTGTAACTAAATTTTAAAGGTAGATCACAAGCGGTGAGCTACTTTGAGACTCCTTTGACATGCCTAAAAGTCTCAAACCTTTTAGCTCAAAATCAATTCCTAAATTTTTCCTAAAGCTCGGGACAAAGAATCAAAACAAGGGCCTCATCGCTCCCTTTACATTATAGGAACTCAAACATGTTATTTTTCCCATGAGATAAGATAAAGCCCCTGGCCCTGACGGTTTCTCAGCTACTTTTCCCCGTGCCTTTTGGGACACTATAGGAGCATAGGTTGTGGATATAGTTCAATAATTCATGAGGAAAATGAAAATTACTTTAGACCTAAATTGCACTTTTCTAACTCTAATTCCTAAAGGCAAAAAGCAAACTACTTTTTCAGGATTTTTGACCTATCTCACTATGTATTACCATATACAAAATCATATCAAAGGTAAAACATTTCAGGCTAAAGCCTCTATTTGATTCCCTTGTTTCTAAGGAACAAAGGGGTTTTGTCCTTAGGAGGAACATTCAATAAGGATTCTTAAAAACACATGAGATTATTCATTCCCTTATCCATATCCATATAAGGGGAATGCTAATGAAACTTGATATCAGCAAAGTGTATGATAAGATAATCTAGCACTTCTTGATGAAAGTTTTGTAGAATATTAGTTTTTGTGAGGAATGGTGTGACTAGATATTTAGCAGCACTTCCAACACCAAATTCTCAGTTTTGGTCAACAAATGTCCAACAAGTTTCTTTGAATACACCAAAGGCATGCAGTAAGGTGATCCCCTTTCCCCATTTATCTTCATTCTAGTGGTAAAAACCCTTAGTCGATCCATCAAGGGAGCGAATGAACAAGGAACAAGTAAGGGAATAAATGTGACATATGGGTTGGAATATTTCACCCATCAATAATTTTAGAATAATACCTTTCACTTTGGCTCATTCTCAAAAAGAGAAGCAAGGAATTTCAATAATATACTCAAGATGTATGTGGAGACATCATGACAAGAGGTGAATGATACAATGTCTGAAATATTCTTCATAAACACATCATGTCAAACTCAGGGCAAAATAACTTTAATTCTAGATTTCAAGAGTGGTAAATTGCAGGGGAAATATCCAAGCATTCCTTTAGTTTTGGTCGCTAACAAGTCCTCTCTTTGGAGTAACCTAACTAAATAGTTTCATGCTTATCTATCCACCTAGAAAGGTAAGTGGTTATAGCTTCATGGAAGGCTGACATTAATCAAATATGTAATAAGTGTGTTACCCACCTACATGATGTTCATTATCCATCCTCCTTCCAAGGTCTTAAAGAACCTTAATTATATCATGGAAAAATTCCATTAGTATGGAATGGAAGAAAAAAATAAAATTCCACTGCTCAAGTGGGACAATGTCTACTTGCTAAAAATGAAGGTGGGGCAGGGATTATAAAAATTAATCTCCAAAATCTTAGGTTAGGATCTAAATTGGTTTGGCATATTTTATCTTGACCTCAGCCTTTTTGGAGCAGATTGTTACAATACAAGTACTTTGACGAACTAGATTCTACCAATATCCTCACTACTGCTGATTGCTCTAAGGTTTCCCATACATGGAATTTTATTTTGAAGTGCCACTCCATCATCACAAAGAACATTTATTGGGAAATCAACAATAGAAGAATAACTACATCCTATGTCAATTCTTGTAACAGTCATAAGTTAAGGAGTCTCAAGAGCTTAATGAAGTTAAGGACATCCTATCTATTGTTTTGGATAGAAAGTTAAGAAATCATCTCGAGCAAAGGATTGAATATGGAATCGATTCATGTAAATAGGTAAATATAGATGAAGCACCCATCCCTGCAAGTCAATAAATCCTTTTAATTGATTTACTCTCTAAGAGAAAGGTATTTATAAATAAAAAAGAAGACACTATTTAATGGTGTTGAGTTTATTTTTATCCTTATTTCTGCACAACTAAGTATTAGTTGCATGCATAGAGGAAGGGAGAAGCCAACATGATAGTACAGTGTACCGACATATCATGTGAGTGACCTCATGCACTCACTCAAGGCACATAGCCTAGACCAGTTCCCATCGATTCTATTAAATGATGGTAAATAGACTCATATTACTTAGGCACTTAACACATTTAATCATTGTTATTACAAACATCATTCTAGAGTTATCCATTTAGCACATTCACATAGTGCAAGTACTCTAGTATCATAAATCATAATTAACACTAAATAGATCAACACATCAAGATTTAAAAAATATTATTTTCATTGATCTCATTTGATAAGATTACAAAGGTACTTCACTCAGTATGTAATCTATCTAGAACTCTATCTTAATAGCAACAACACATCTGCTTTCAACAATAATTTTTAATAAAAGACATAGGGGTATTTATACATAAGCAAACCCCTTCTCGAGTTGTATCATTAATACATTATAGATGACAAGCCAATAACTATTTTAGAAAAAGAAGTCATGGTGAGACTTTAAAATTAAGTTCATTTTTAACTAGACCTAACAGCCCCTATATACTCTCTATGCTAGATATTTTCATTCATGTTCCTCCTCCTCCGTGAGTTAGTGCTATATTCATGCTACCATTAATATTTGATACTTCCACAAACTACTTTGTAACCACCTCCACTTTCAACACCCTTGTCCTATTCTTGTGTCTTATGATCCTTATTCTTTATTTCCTTGTCTTTCATAACATTCATTCATGGCAAGGTCTTCTATGTTACTCTCCCCTATTTATCTCTTATGTGTCATTCTCTCCCACACCATGGTTTTCCATCCTCATCCCATGCCCTTGCATAACCGTGCTTATGACTCAAAAATACTTATAATATATTACAAAATTTGAGTATTAACATTTACCTTAGACTATGTTATAATTTCCTTAGTTGACAAAAATGTGAAATCCACCCTTGTACTTTGTGATTGAGTTCATCCTAATGATTGAGGGTTGTCTGAAGATTGGAAATAATAGATTCCACTTCACCTTTCAATATTTTCATGTCCTCAGGTTACTCCAGAAAAGTATCTACTTTAGTTTTCAAAGTCTCAAGTTAAGTGGTTACAAATTTGTGAGCATCCTTGAGTGCCCTGACCTCTATCAAAAATTATCCCCAAAGCATTGAGAAACTAACAATCAACTATTGTCAATGGGTGCTTAATTTTTTTCCAATTCTTCAACATCCTAAAACATTTTCATGTGTAGGACCCTATCCTTGAAGCTTAGAGCATTCTCAACCAATTGTTGGCATTATTATTCCTCAAGTAGTAGTCACGCTTCTAAATTTTTATTTGGCCATGCCAAGTTGACAAAAACCCCATCAACGATGGGAATAGTGGCACTTAGTTTATTTTAAAATTTATGGTAGATGTCTATGGCCTTGGTAAACTAAATAGTGGCCCATAGTTTCTCTTGTTTAAGATCCACCATGTTCTTACATTTCTTCAACAAAAGGTCCATGAGCATCTCCAATTTATTAATTGCTTCACCAATAATGGAAAATCCATCCACAAGTGTTAGGTCACTTCTCAAAATTGTTTGTCAAAGGCTCAAAGTCTTAAGTCAAGCTACTTCAGCCACATCCAATTGGCACTTGAGTTCTTCAATTTTTCTTTAAGCTTGCATCTCATCTCATGCTCTTATTGATATAGTTGGATGACCTCTCAATGTTTGTAATGAATCTAGCCCACATCATGATTGTTGAGAATGTTTTGCCTAGAAACCTCTAGGACAAACTTGATGAGGGTTGTACCTACTTACGTTGGAGATAAATTCTTGGGAATTACCTAAAGTGTGTCTATAAAATTAGCCACCTCTAGGCTTATGTTAGTGTTAGCCTTTGGAATCTCAAATCATTCTTCTTCGTGATAAAATTCCATCACAAAATATATCTCACATTGAGTTTATTTCATGGACTCATGCTCAAGGAAATAACCCCCAAATACAATTATTTATCTTGTGTGTCTTGTTAGAATGCAGTATGAATGAGAGGTTGTTGTTTTGTTTATTATGATTACTCTACCTCCTATATAGGTTATTTGCCCTTTTGGGGGTCCCACTCTAGATCACTAATTTTGAGACTCTTTTCTTGTTGTTCACCGGTACTAATGCTAAGGTCCTTTGTGTTAGGGCATTCACCTCTTTTTGATTCTTCAAGATTTAGACTTTTAATGTCCATTTATTGCTCATTATCAAGTTGTTCTTCACTAGGCCTAGTAGGCTATTCTTTGTTGGGCTTAGGAATGGGTTCCTTTACAGGTTGTGCATTAAGAGATGCCTCACTTGTGTATGGAATCACCACTTAGGGCTCTTCCTATTCAGTTATACCTAGGTAGATATATGTGAAGTAACATATTTATATTCTAAAACCATCCCTAGGGCTCTTATTGGTGATGGGGTTTGCCTTTGTCATTTAGGCTTAGCCTTAGGATACTCCTCTTGTGCCCTACTTGAGTTGGTAGCCTCTTATATTAGCCTCATCTCTTTCATTTTCACCCTTTTTTCTATACATGTTTGTGGTTGAGAGGTGAATGGTTCATTTTTTTCCTCCTTACTTCTCGATGTTCTCTTCTAGGACCTGAGCATATATAAAATCACCTAGATTTGCCCTTGCATGACTATCTTATAAGGGTTAATATCAATTTTATCAGTCTTGTGCCTCTCTCCATATGTGTACCTTCTTGGGTAGACATAAATATTTTGATGAGTGTGTATCTCAATTTCAATCTTATCCACATCAATATTTACAGGGTGTGTATCCTCAATTCGATTCATAGAGTCCATGAAATATCTAGCAATGAATGTGTAGTATAGATTGATCCATGATGATAAGTTGTTAGTTCTTTTTATCAATATTCACATGAGAAAATAGTGTTATTTTATATAAAATGTAGCGTAGGTTACCATATGTATGGGTAATTCCTTGGGTATGTGACATTTGTTCCCAAATGCCTCCCTCATACTATCAAACAACCCTTCATATTTGCTTTGCAAGAGAGTGTGATGGCCTGAGGATAGGTGAAATGGTTGAACATTTTGGTGAGGGACCTATGTTTTGATGGGTACACCCACTTTAGTTCTTTTTTGAAATAGTTTGGTTGCCAATTTCATCAAAAACCAATCCCAACAAAATTAGACCCCAAGGGAATTATGGTTAGGCAGGCAAGACATGAAACATCCTACTCAATGTTCTCAATAAAGTACAAGGAGTAATTATACTTTGTTCACTTGTCCATTTGGTTGGTGAAATAGAGGTGGGCCATATCCACATCCTTCCACCCATCTACACCTCCTAGTTTGGTTTTGGCTAAGTGCATAGCTACTCAAATTATAGGATTGGTCAGGCTTGTGATGTACATAGTGTGGCCTTCCTTTTTATATTACAGTATCATCACTATCTAATCAATTTCCTCTTAATCCTCAATATTTATGCCAAAATAAATTAAACTCATTACTTTATTGATCCACTCAGGGGTAATTCTCATTTTTTTCCCAACAAAGTAGAGGTAGTCTTCATGGATGCACAAAATTAGAAAGAGAACCACCTCTTGTGGTTTTTCAAAATAAGGTACTTAGAATATTTGTATCGCTCATGATCCTCCAGTAAGTTTTAGACTATGAGATCATAGGTGATCTCATTCTTAGTGTTCTAGTGCTATGTCTAATAGTCTTGTTGCAAGTAGAGTTAGTTTCTAGTTTGTCGATGATTATAATTGAGGACTTGACAAGTGAAAACCTTAGACTCCCAATCATCTATGTGAAAAACTATCTCTAGGTATTGCATTTCCTCAATCAAAATGGGAGAGGGTAGTGGTGTGGTATTAGCCTTATTTCCTACATGTGCCATTTGTTATGCCTTTCCACTAGATGTGCCTTCATCTAGCTTTATGGGGTCTATGCCTCACATGTCACATTTACTAGATACTTATTCTTGGATATAAACAAGACTTCCTTCTTCTACACCCTCATATTCTTCTACATCGAGAATGGTTGGTAATGGATCTCTACTCTTGTTATATTTTTGCTTTCATTACATCACCGATCGGGATCCCTAAAGGTTAAAATGTGGTCAACCAACTCTCCCAAATGAATACATTTTGATTCTTTTTTTATCTAGACCTAAAATGCTTCAGCTTCCTATTTCAACCTTCTCTAATGTCAAATTTAATGCATGTAACCTGCAACTTTCTCACACCTACTCTTATGGTTGCTTTACTACTTCTTTCATTGAATGAACTTCACCAAAATTTTGCTTTGCATTTTGTCATTGAATCACTATGTAGTCACCTCCTCTTGTCACTTGTTCACACTTTGTTTGAGCCCTACAATGGCTTATAAATTTTCAATAAAATTGAAAATGGAAGGTCTTTCTATCTTTTATAGTCTACCCCAAATTTAGTCGGTTTTTTTTTTAAGTTTTAATGTCAGTTTTTTGTTATATATATTTTGAAAAAGTCATAATAGTCAAGTATCAAGAATAGTAGTTTTTATTAGTTATAAGTTTTAAAAATTTATTTATGTATTTTAGTACCTTTTATTACTTTATAAGGTTTAAAAATTTATTTATTTATTTTATATTGTGTTTATATTTATTTTAAATATCATTTTATTATGATAAAGGAGTCTTTTAAGATATTAACATTTCATTCATAAAATTCATTGAATAATATATTTTATAGTATTTTTGGAATGATAGTGTGTCAGTTATTTATTTGTGTCTTTTATTTTTGTCAAGTTCAATATCGAGTTATTTAAAGAGTCATTTTCATTTAAGTATGTTTTTTTTTTTTTTTAAATTATTGTCATGTCGTTATTGTCAATAAAGTCTATCAAAGTCATTCTTTTTAGTCATTTGTTAAAGTAAATGTCATAGTCCTTGAGATGAAAGTACTTAAATAAATCTATTAAAGGTAGATAAACTTCAATATAGCATGAATGATTTTCAAACTCTTTATTTTAATGTAATCAAATATATTATCTATTGAAATTGGTATTTGAGTTTCTCACCTCATGTTAGAACTAAGGAGAGGAACGTTATGAATTAGTCCTAACATGAATAAATAAATATAATGTATATTTAATAATAATTTGGTGCAACAACTCTTGTAGTATTTTTAGGTGTGAAATAAAATAATAAAGGATGTTGGATAACCTACCTAAATCTAGTGTGAGGAGTTAGAGAAGTTGTTATAGGAGTTAGAGATATACTCATGTATATATTGGAATGTCTTAATTAATTAAATGTCAAATATGATTGACTGATTGAGAACACAAAAGTGTTTTGAGCTTCGGCTCTTTACTGTGAAATGGGGTAAAACCCATTAATACATCGTCTATTCATATAAGTACACCTGAAGGAACTTATGGATGAAATCCTTGAAAGCTTCCACTAAAATGGATGATAACATGGATGACACATTTTTAAGCCAAAAGGCATAACATTATAAGCAAAATAACCCCATTTAGTTGTAAAGGTTATATTTACCTTATCTTCATCAATAATTTTGATTTGGTGATAGCCAAAAAATCCATTAGTGAATGTGTATATCTTACACCCAAAAACACCTTCTAAAATTTACCCAATGAAAGAAAAGGGTATGTTACACATATCACATTGACTAACCCGTAATTCACACAAATTTGAATGTGACCATCCTTCTTGATGTTGATCACATGGGACTAACCCATTCATATTCATCAATGAGAGTAATAACTCTAGTGCACAACATGCTATTGATTTCATATTTAACTTGAGTGCATAGATTTGGGTTCATCTGATATGGTCATTTCCTCATCGATCAAGCACCTTCAACCAACTTGATGTGAATTTTTTCCAATGATGGATCCACTCTTTTTATTTTTGTGTAGTTGCAAGGGAAAACATCCTGATACTCATGAAAAATTTCAAAGATTTTGGTTATCTCAACATCAGACTAGTAATTTCCCATAGTGATGAGTTTAGGTGCATCATTTATTCTAGTGTTTTATTGAACCATTTGGAGTGGCACAAGGTTTATTCTTAGACTACATTATATCTATGACATCATGCACACCACACTTTATATGTAGATTTAAGTGGTCAAATGATGGCTCTAGAAGATTAGAACTGGTACCTTCATCAATTTGGTTCACAACCTTTTGTTTGCCTTTTCCTATATGTTCTTGATGTGTGTGGTCTGGTTGAGAGTTGAACTCCAACAGAGCCATGGAAAAAGTATTGGGTTCTTGAAATATGGTCAAATTGTCCTTAGCTACACCATTGATGTTCCACATCCAATTTTTAATTGGTTCCTAACCACCCATGACTACTTAATAGATCACTTTCAAAGACAAATTCAAATTTGTTTTTGGTGAACAATATGCAAAGGTGTTAATTAGATCATGTTTGATTTGCTACTAGGTATTTGTGTCTCTACATGTTTCTGGGTGAATGTATCATATACTATCCCATGCATGTAGAGTAGTATATAATGCATTCACCCATAAGAATTTTGGTAAAAATGTTTTGTCATCACTCTAAAGGCTTTCACATTATGTTATATGTTCTTGCAAATAAGTAATACCACTTTAACTCAAATTAGCACAAACATGGTCTATTTGGTGGAAGTGATTATGCATGATTACATGTACTTGATCTCATGTATCCAATTGGTACCGATGAGTAGACTGCCATCAATTAGATGTCCTTTGAAATAGAAAGTGGATCACACATAGATTTCATCCTCATTAACATAGTAAGCCTCTAACTGTTGTAAGTATTCCTGAACCTCCATTTGACCATGAAACTTAGGTTTTTTTACCAACTATAAAGGTGGTCAAGCCATCAATCATCTTCCAATGAGATAAATATTTTTGTGACACTAATCAAGATTTGGAAGGTAACTTAGGTGGCTATATAAGACACCATAGACGTGCCTTATTAGATCACATGCACTTTGAAATCATTGGTTACAAGTGACATTGGTAATGTTAGAAATAGACTAAGTGCCTTCCCACCACAAGATACCATCATAAGTAAGATCCACATTTTAATTTCCTTGGGTAGTAATGTTATAAATTATATTAACATCCTCATCAACATCAATTGGTTCTATAAAGGGAGGTCTATGGTCATTATTTAGAGGAATGACTATGCATTATGTGTTCTTCTCAAAACTAATATACCACTTCTTGAAATGCAATTCAACATTGTTCACATAGCACCAATGTCAACCCAAAATAACAAGGAAGTCATCAATTTCAATAAGCTCGATCACCTCAAAATTTCCCTTGAATGTGACTCCCAAGATGTTGATGGTGACATCCTTATCAATGCCTATGGTAAGTGTACAAGTCTTGTTGGCCATGAATAAGACATGTGGGGAGGGTTATAAAGTAGGGCTCCCCATATTTTTCTAGGAATCTTTGGTTAGAACAGTAACCTTTATGTTAGTGTCTATAAGGATGTCAAGACCATCCAGCCATTAATGGATGCATTGACAAAGACCTCTTTATCGCATTCTAGGTTTGGTTTAATATGGGTCTCTTATCATCATGAATGGTTCAAATGAAAATTCTTCAAAATCTTTGTCATTTGTTATCATAATTGATTATTGAAGAGAGGGATGGTTTCCTCATTAAGGAAGATTTTGCACAACTCTCAAAACTCATCATGCCCTAAGTTCATGGGTACCATATTTATTTTCATCTTAGCATGCATGTTAGCATCCTTATCCTTTAAGAACTCAATTTTGCCTTTCAATTCTTGGATTAATGCCACTGTGTCATGCAACATTTATTTTTGACATTGAGCATCAAGATAGTGTTATGCATGAGGTTCTTCACACTGAGCCTTTTTAGCAGGTGGATTTAAAACTAGTTGGGAATGAGTTCCATTTGGTGTAGTAATATTGACCTTGGGTCTATATAGTGGAGTTTTAGGGTAAAGTCTCCACCAAGCATTCAATTTTTTTGTAACACGTATCATCTGCACCCCCTTCTCTTTCTACTCTTTAGTAATGGCAACATACAAATTAGACATTCTTCTAGGCAATGCTCATTATTATAAAGGGCATCAGTTAGATAGACAGTGTAGTCATGTTGTTAGTGGTATAGAGAATCACACTTATAACATGTTCTACATCTAAAATTACCACCTCTACATCCATTTGCATTCCCTTAACCTCTAAAAGATTGACTTGCAATAGATCCTTAGTTGTTAGCTATGTAAGTTTGGCATGTACATCACATACATGCTTCATGAATCTCATTAATGACCTAACAGACATTTGTATCATGCATATATGTATCACATATTTTATAGTATATCAACACTTAAGCTTGGATGGCACACTGAAGCAAGGGACAAGTCCTTACATCACAATCTTCATTTAAAATCTCACATGATTGTTTTTATACAACACAAACATTCCTCTGTGCATAATTATTCTTATTATGGCCTTCCACTTCACAGTCAACCAACCACAAGACATTGTGGGTGTCATAAGCATTATTGGCCTTAACCTTCTTCAATTTATAATCCCTCATAACAATATAATCCTACATATAGGGGGTGATCCATGTATCTATACTTCTCATAGATTTAGCGTAAAGGGCAGCTTCCAATGCCTTGCATGGTTTAATGAAAGTCTTTTGAGATAAGGCTCATTAGAACAAAAGTAATAAACCTCCCATAAACCACTAATCACGTTGCATCGGGTTAATCTTAAATGATATATTTGAAAGAAGTGATTTAAAACATGCATCATATTTATACACTCTCTCAGTGAGCTCTTGCTTGATATCTTTCAAGGTAGCAATACTTTATTGCTCAGATTCAAGGATATCAAAATCTTGGATAAAAACAACCTTTACTAATTCATAATTCACTATTGCTTGTTGGGGATCAAATTTTTGGTACCATTTGTGTGCATGATCCAATAAAGTAGAGGCAAATGTAGTTTCCTTTTGCTTAGAAGAAGTGACACCCCACACTTGCCAAATGAGTTCACACTTGTGTAAATGTTTTTCTACATTTTCAAAGCCTCAATATTCAAGTAAGTGAAGTGTCAACTCATAGTAGACTGTAGATGCACTTGGTGGTTGTATTGGACCTTCCTGTGGCATTCTTCCAATTCCTCTTGAAACTTGATGTGGAGTTCTGTCAATGCCTCCTGTGCTACTACCTAATATTCCATCTCTATTAGAACCATCACTAGTACTACCTCTTGCACCTCCTAAAGCAATGCACTAGAGATAATGGACACTAGTGGAGCTTGATTAGTTATTAGTGGGCATGTAGTCTATCCACAAGTTATATTTGGTCCATCAAACATTTCAAGGTGATCCATATGTTTTTCTTACAATGGAAAGATAAAACTTAGTGGTAAATTGTTATCTTGATCTCGGACTTCCAAGGAGTCCTCTATATTTTTGATTTTAGATTCAACTTCAAATTTTGCATTGTCAGTATCCCAATTTCTAACAAGAATTTTGTCAAACTCAAATGCATGATCATGCACTATGGTGGGGTAATTGGATCAATTTGGATTGGGTTTCACTATCAATTTTTGTCCTAATTCTTCCACATATGCCTAGGCTAATGAAGGGCATGAACCCATGGTTAGGGATTACTCACCATGCCTTTCTTCCCTCCTACAAATTCTCACAACACTTCCAATATCCTCCCATTTGCCTCTAAGATCTCCACCTCTCATAGCCTTATGACTGGCTTCATCATACTTATGCTTCCATAGTTATCATTGTTTGAATTCTATGTTAAATTACCAAACCCATACCGATGCATACCCATCCATTTCACCACCAATCATATTGGTCATGGGTGAGGGAGTTTACTCATCCATGGAGAAGTTCTCAATTTTATAATCAACCATAAGCTTCTTAATATCTAAAGGAAATTATTTGAGATACCTCTTATATGGTTCCATCATAAAGTTGAATTTTGCTTCCTCTAAACAAGAATATGTAGAGACAGTGTATTCCAAAATTTAACTATTGAGCACTCTTTTCCACAACATGTCCAATACATGTGTCCAAGTATATTTCAAATTCACTAAGGTTGTCTATCCCTCTACTGAACAAGGATACTTCCATCTATAATGTATTGAATGGTCTTGTGCATATGCCAAAATCCAAGCATGCAAGTGAATTTTCTACAAAGAATGTTTCATATAGAGAATCATATAAATATTGCTCTACCCATGTGTGTGTATAAATTTCCATTCAATATGTCAAAGTGAAAATTTATCCTCTATGGTACCAACCCAATTCTCAACATTTTCCAAAGATAGCCACTCAAGTATCTTTCTACCATCATGCTAAAAAATGCAATGGGTCCTAATAATGGAACCAAAATGTTGGTTTTATTTTTATCCCTAGTTTCACATGACTAAGTACTAGTCATGTGCATAAAGGAAGGGAGAATCCAACATGCTATCATGCCAAAATATCATGCAAGTGACCTCATGCACTCACTCGATGCATGCATCCTAGACTGGTTCTCATCAATTATATCATGTAATGGTAAATATACTCATATTTCTTAAGCACTTGAGTTAAAATATTTAATCATTGTTATTAAAAAATTAATCTAGAGTTATCCATTTAATTCATTCACATAGTGCAAGTACTCTAGTATCATAAATCAAAATGAACACTAAATAGATTCAACGCATCAATATTCATAAAATATTGGTTTCATTGATCTCATTTGATAATATTACAAAGGTAATTCATTCCGTATATAATCTCTCTAGATCTCTATCTTTATAACAACACATCTAAATTTAACAACACTTTCTAATCAAATCCATAATGGTATTTATACATAAACAAAGTCCTTCTTGTGTTGCATCATTGATATATTATAGACGACAAGCCAACAATTGTTTCAAAAAAATAAGTCATGGCAAGTCATTAAAATTAAGTTACTTTTAAATTGGGCCTAACAACCCCTATATACTCTCTATATTCTAGATATTTGTGTTCATGTTCTACCTCCATGATTCGGTGCTAGATTCACACTCCCATTAATCTTCGATACTTTTATGAATTGATTTGTAACTACCTCCACTTCCAGCACCTTTGTCCTATTATTACACTTATCTGAGTCATGTGTCTTATGATATTTATTATATGTTTCTTTATCTTTTGCAACACCCATCCATGCCAAGGTCTTCAACTTTATTCTCCCCTATTTATCTCTTATACATCATTCTCTCCTACATCTTGGTTTTATGTGCTCATCCCATGCCCTTGCATCTCCATGCTTATGGCTCAAAAATTCTTAGAATATATTATAAATTTTAGGTCTAATAAATGGATAGGAGTTAAATCTAGTAGTTACTCAATAAATTTGGGTTATAAAATGGCCGATGTACTTGATCCCTCATATAACTAGTCTAAGTTCTTTTATTGGAACAATGTGGGTTTTCTTAAGGTTGGTGCTTTCATGTGGCTGGAAATGTAAAATAGGATACTTACTCATGATAGATTATGCAAAATGGGAATAAAAGGACCTTGTAGATGATACCTATGCATAAATGCTAAGGAAACTCTTGATCACCTTATTTTCTCTTATTCCTTTGCTAAAATGTTAGATAGGCTTTGTGAAAAATTACATTCACATTGGGTTATACCCCCCTCTCTTTTTCAAGAATTCTCCACATGGTACATTGGCCCGATAGAGATGCATTCTCAAGTTTTTGGAAATCTAGACCTCCCATTCTAGTTTGGACAATCTGGAAGGAAATAAATAAGAGATTATTTGAAAGTAATAAATTCTCCATAATGGAAGTTTTGAATAAAACTAAAATTTACATATCCAATATTTTGTTTATTCTCATGTGAAAATATTTACATTGCATCTCTCTAACTTGGATTTTTTTATTAGACCTAATTGAACATTGCTAAAGCCCCTATCTCCCCTCTATTAATGAGTCTAGCATAGTGGTTTATAATATTAGGAGGGAGGATTGCTTGGAATGGGTATTTTTACCTCTTATTGTGCTTAAAATAAACTTCAATGAGGTGGCCAAAGGTAACCTTGGTTCCTCTGGAGCAAGTTATATAATTAAAAAAAAATTAGCTCCCTAATACATTTGTGGATGGGATGAAAAATGAATCAAAGTCTTAGGTCCTCACTTTTGGGCTGGTGCTCATGGTTTAATGCATAATAGAAAATGTCATGATTAAAGTTAAATCAATGGTTTTTATTTAGGCTCTATATAACCACAAATCTAAATTGAGGAATATCAAGAACATCTTGGGGTGTGTATGACCTATCTTATATTACCTATTGGTGTGGGAGGTGAATGATTATTTCCAAGAATCTAACTCGATAATTGGTCTACTTGCCAATCAAGGCATTATACAAGTAAAGGAGTTTTTCATATAAAACTAGGTGAATGTTTGGTCTGCTTGGAAATTTTTGATAAGGAATTGAATTTAAGAATAGCCCATAGCCCTTTCTTATTTTTTACCTAATTAAGAACATGAATTTAAATTGTAAGGTCTCCCTTTTTTCAATGTAAACCATTATGGATAAGATGGTGGTATTAATCCATGCATGGGAAGTAAATGAGTGCTTAGTGTGATTAACCATAATTCATTTTTGAGAAATGAATCATATTAAATGTGGATGGAAGGGGTTATATTTTCTTGTCGAAGGGGTTATAGTTTATTATCATTAGGCCAACTACATTTTTTTAACTAGGAAATGCATTCTTTTTCTATGAAAAACTACCCAATAGGATAACATCTAGACAATTATGGTTCGCCTCCTTACTCATCTTCATCTACATTATGATCCTCCTTATCATTATGTACAATATTTTCTCTTCTTCTAATAAGACTTTTTTACCTCTACGCATGACCTTATGGCTCTTGCACATAACCTCTTCCTCCTCCTCCTTAAAAGGATTCATATTATATATTTGTTCACCCATCTTCACACATATGGCATTCTTTCTTCCATCACACAACATTTATATTTAAACTACCATGGCCTCCCCAACAAAACATGGCACACATATATAAGTAAAACATCACATAAAACCTTATATGTGTAACTTAAAATCTATATATCAACCTCACATTTATCCCTCACAATGTTACCCTAGCCTTCTAATAACAAAAACACTCAATAAAGACTAAAATACACCATGCACACCAAATTCAACTTCACCACCATCTCTGTGGACACCATGTTGGCAATGTTTCAACTATCCACCACAACATTGTAAAAATTTGATTTAGTATTGCATTGGGTATGGAAAAGGTGTCATCTCTGATCTCATCTTATTTATTTCTTATGACCTCTAGGACTCTCCTCATTGCAAAAAAACTCTTTCCTTGTTTATATTAAAATATCATGCCTAGGTGATCTCATAGAGTCTATGTATTCTTGTAAAACTTATGCATTATTCCTCTCCCTATTAAAAAAAATTCATTTGGGAACTCATATATGTAGTAAAAAACTTTCCCCACACCTAAATCATGTTCCATTAAATGACCTTTCTCTTTCCCTCTATCATAAGTAGATGCATCTCTTTCTTGTTGTTCTTGTATAGTGGGATTGCCTTCCTCATTCTTCTTCTTTTATTG
>JARHVA010005646.1:0-80000 GCA_037957365.1 Torreya grandis
CAAAATATTCAAGGTGGTTTGTCTACTAAGAAAGCATCGATGTTCAATGGATCCAATTATGTTTTTTGAAGTGCTACGATGAGGACATACATTATGTACCTAGGGTTTGATGTATGGTAATTTATTATGGATAGTTATTTTATTACTATTATTCTTCCATCTACTATTCCAAACAAGAATCTTTTTGAGGACAACTCTAAGGTAATTAATTCCATCATTTTTGGTCTTATAGAGTTTATTAGTTCATCAAAGTAATTCATTACACATCTACCAAGGAAATATGGGATAAATTGAAGGCTATTTTTTAAGGATATTCAAAGTTTAAGCTTGCTAAGTTATAGAATCATAAAAGTAATTTTGAAAGTCTCAAGATGAATGAAGAAGATATTGTGGTATCCTTTCTATGGAAATTTGATGAGGTTGTGAAAATCATCAAAGGTCTTGGAGAGAAGATTGAAAGAGACTACTATTGTTTATAATGTATTAAGGTCCCTATCCCCCAAGTTTGATCCAAAAATATTTGCTATAGAATAGAGTCATGATCTTACTGAGTTGAAGATGGATCAATTTCATGGCATCCTTACTATGTATGAGATGAGGAAGAATGATGATATACCACGAAATAAGGAATCAAATTATAAGATTGAAATGAAGACAAAGAAGAATTTTAAAGGTACGTGACTTAAGGAGGATGAAATTCCCTGATATGGATGAGGGTGAACTAATTGATTTGATTTAAAGGAAATTGAGAATAGGTTAAAGCAAGTATAAAGGTAATCTACCCCTCAAATGTTTCAACTATGGTGAGATATGACATTTTGCTAATAATTTCCCTCATAAGTATAATAAGGATGATGATGAAGAACATGATATAGATCATGTTGATGGAAAGAGATCTTTCAAGTTTGATAAAATCAAGAAGCTATTCATAAGGTTTGATAACAAGAAGAAGTACATCAAGGACAAGAAGAGTCTATACACCAAACAAGATTATAGCTCATCAAAAGAGAGTGAAGATAGTATCTCAAAATATGATCATGAAGATGATGGTATTGTTGAAGGTGAAGTTTTGTTAATGGTTGAAGAAGGAAGTTTCTCACATCAAAATGTGTCTACTTGAAGTTATTTAGATGATGATGTAGATGAGGTGGACTATGAGACTGCATTATCTAATGCTCATGGAAAACTAAATATTAAGAAGAAGATCAATAAGAAGATGAAATAAAAGCTCAAGAAATTTGAGGAGAAATTCAGTGTGTTTGAAGCAAGAATGGGTGAAGATGTCAAGGAGCATGAATTTATGGTTAAACATCTTAGTTGTCAATGAGAAGTCTTGTCTACTAGCTTAAAATCCAAAGATGAATGTGCAAGGTATGTAAGTAAAAATGAGTCATTAAAATATGAGTTAAAGAAGGTATATAGTAAGGTAATGTATTTTTTGAGGTTTGAAAAGAGTTAAAGTGATCTAGATAACATTATCAATGATAAAAATCATGCAAGTGATAAGACTAGTCTTGGATACAGAGAAGAACAAAATACTGCAACCTAAAACAATATGAAGACTAATGTGAACAAGGTAGATCAGCCTTTGAAGTTAAATTATTAGATAAGGAATGAAGATATTGGAATAATAAAGACATATCAGATTAGACAACCAAATTCCATGAGGTATGCAAATTTCAATGGTTACTGCTATACTTATAATCTATTTGGACATATATCTAGAGAATTTAGAAGGCTTGTTAAGAATGAATTTACTTGGAACTATGATGGGGGTCATCAGTAAAAGGTGTAAATAATATTGAGTACCTTAAATATCATGATATTGGACACTTTGCAAAATGTTCTCCACTTAAGGCAAGACAAGTTGAGTTTCCTTCAAGAGAAATTGAGTGTTACAGTTGTTATGAACCAGGACACATTTCAAGATTTTGTCAAAATTTAGAAAGGTAGAAAGAACTTTTTACAAAAGGTATTGTGTGATTTAACTATGAATAAAGAGGTCACATTTCTAGATTTTGTAAGCAAATCCCTATAAGATGTAATAGGTTTTATCAAGTTCCTAGAGTGCAAGAAAGAAGACAAGTTAATCCATGGAAACCAAAGGTGGTTAGTATGAGTCATGATGAGACTATAGATCTAAGTAATCTATTTTATATGGTGGAGAAAGTTGAAATGCCTCAAGATCTCTTATTATCTACTCATGTTGAAAATGAAGAGACTATGCTCAAGAGGAAGACCAAGGTATTGGTTGAAGCTATTTCTAAGATATGTATGGATCTAAGTGAGCATATTGTTATTGTTGAACAAGTGCCTAGTAATGAGAATCCAAGCTACAAGGAAGATTATCCAAATTAAAAGGTATGTAATGAATTTGTATTGTCTCCATGTATTGTCAATTCAATCATTGAAGAAAAGGAGAATGTTGTAGTGGATGAGGAAGTTATTTCTCCTAAGTAAAAGAAGAAGATGAATAACTATAAGCATTAGATGACCAAGGAGGAGAAGGAATATGAGGAGTTGTTAGAAACTCTTGGTTACACACCATGGTATAATTTTGTGGTGTAGAGGAGGTCTTTATCTATGCTTCTTAAGAGAATCCTTTTAGTGGAGAAGTAAGTGTGTATACTTAAATATGATAATGACAATCAAAGAAGGGCTTTGGCTAAGGGGGAGTAACAAGTTCATAAGTTTGTTTCAAAGGTTTATAAGGAGTAGTAGTTTGCAGGGTTAGATTAAAGGTTTTAAGATAGAAAATAAGATTTTGTGTTGTTTTAAGGTAGTATTTCCACATATAAAGGTCTATAGATATTATTATATCATGCTATAGGTGGTTTTTTGATCTAAAGGTTTGTTGAAGTCTTTTAGATATTTTTTAACTCTCTAGTTTCCTAGTTTGTGCTTAAGAGCTTACAGGTCCTAAAATAGGTTATATTTGGTCAAGGTTCCCAATGTAATGCAATCTCAATCATGGTCTAGATGCATGTAATGGTTGTCTCTAGGTTTACAACAAGTTTTATAAGTAGACGTTGACTGGAAGGTGTTATGTTAACTCTATTTGTTTTGAGATTCTAGGGTTTTAGGTTCCAATAAAAAGGTGGTTTTCATTATGAGTTGAGGTATAAGGATTATTAATTTTTTTAATGGGAAAAATGGGTGGTCAAATCAATCTTCATAAATATTTTAAGGTTTGTGGTTCTCTAGTTATTCAATTTTTTGTCATAATGGAAAACTAATTAGGTAGTTTGTGAAGAAAGTATATTGCAAAAGCTAATCCTAGATATAAAAATTTGTATGATTGAGGGGGTATATGAGAGTGATATAGATATGGATTTTTAGGTCTTAAATTTGTGTCTAATGAAAATTTTGGTATTTACAAGGTTTAGATAGGGATATAAGGAGGCTGGACAGGCCTATTTTGAAGAAATGTGTTTTTTGTTCAATATATCCAGAAGATAAAGATATGATTATATAAAGGTATGTTCTTAGGTTGGTTTAGTTCATTATTAGTTTTTTTATAATGTAGATGTATATTTGGTTCTCATGGAAGTGTCTTCAGAAAGAAGGCTAGTAATCTTGCATAGTGGTTCTTCATAGTGTGTGGATATCTGAAGATGCTCATAAGGTGAAATTGTTCAAAGTTCTTAGGGGGCATCCCTCTTAGATGTTTCTTGGTAAGTAACATAACTATTTTTATGGTTTTTATGTTCTTTCCTCATTGGTTTCAGTGCCTAATTAAAGAGAGTATTGGCATGAGTCAAGAAGAAGTTGTCAAGACAAGAATAGGTTGGCTCAAGGTAAGGGGGAGTTTGTATCATCTTTATAAGATGGTAATTTCCTATTTTGATAGTATTTTTATCTCCTCAAGATCATATTGTGCTCACTTTGTCATTTTTTCAATGGGGGAGAAAGTTCTAGTTAGGGATAAATCTCTTGTTGAAAGAGTGCTTTGAAGAGAGAGAATGTGAGGTATATATTGTTTTATTCATAGGTGTTGACATCAATGAAAAAGGGGAAGATTGTTGGAGGTTTGTCATAGTGATGTCATGGTGGTGTCATATAGGTTTATTGTTAATTTTATGGATTGATTTGACATCCCATGTAATAATTTCAAAGTTTACAATGTCCTTGTTCTTATATGACAAAGTGTGTAATATTCTTGTTCTAGTGTGCTTTATGGATGGTTAGTTGATCTTCAGTTTTAACATAGATTAAGAGGATTAGGGACCAGTATGAAGGTTTTATCATGTGAATGGAGTCTTATAATATGTTATCCATGCTTTGACAACTTGTGTTCACAAGTGGAATTCATCTGGTTGTTCATATTTCTCATCTAGACACTTTGGGTCCAATGGTAGAAAAGTTGAGTAGGTAGTTTGATGACATCACCATTACCACTTGGGAAGGATTCAAGGGGATTTAGTTATATGTTTATCATAAAAGTAGTCCCTATTTATTATGAACCATATCTCAAGTCATGCATCTAAACATGGTTAAAGTTATGTGGGTACAAAGTTGGCTTCTCAGTAAGATTTCATTGTTTTCCAATACTTAGCCAAATTTGCAATATGGTCAAAAAATCTAAGTAAGCATGTTGATGAGGTCAAAATTTACACATATGGAGGTGAAAGGACAAAATGATAATATTTATTTATTAATTTCTTGACCTAGTTCATTTTTGATAATTTTTAGATCATGTGATACATCATATCAAACATTATGGATGTGTAAAGTTTGGATCCCAAGGATTTTGACTACGTTTTCTAATACTTAGCTAATTTTTCTATTTGCTAGAAAGAGATGAGAGATAATTTTTAAGGAGTTATATATTTCACATGTGAAGGTGTGAAGATAAACTTACCAAATTGGTTTGTTAAGTTTTTACCATAGATGATTTTCACTAATTTTGAGTTCATGCACTGAAGTACAACAAAAGTTATGGATGAACAAATTTGGACTCTCAAGTAGATTTGGACATGGTTGGGTCTATGATATAAGTTTATGAGAAGTCATTTTAATGGAATTATATCTCAAACATGCAATATTTATAAGATAATTAGGTCACATGGTTAGTTTCTCCTATGGAAGGAGATCATCGAGTCCAAATTTGAGATCCTACAAGTAACCATAGAAGAACTTATTAAGGTGAAAAAATGGCTACTCGTGCATATTAATAGTGTTCCCATAGTCACTTCTAAAGGTGTTAAGGCTCGATCAAGATTAATGGTGTGTGATTGTTCTAATGATTTAATAGGTAGAGAGATAAGGATATGTTCTCAACATTTAACATCTAAGCAAAGGCACAAGATAAGGATCCAATGATGTCAGGGGATATCTAGCTCTACCAATTAGAGCACAATTGATTACTTTCTTATATGCAATTAAACACGGAATTATACCAGAATGATAAAGTAGATAGAAACTTGAGATAGCAAAGGATTTGAGAGACAATACACACTCTTGTATTAAATATTACTAGAAGAAAATACAATAAGGAAGATGCCACTTCTTCCTCCACCTCAAAGGCTTGCCACACCTCAAGACCTTCTTCCCTCTCTCTCTTTCTCAACACAACAACTCTAAAGCCTGAGTTGCTATCCCTCCTTGAATGCTTCAACTGATCTCCTTGACCTTACACCTGTAGATCTCCTTAACCTTGCTAGCTTCAATGCATTTCCTTGCCTTCTTGATACAATTACAATACATGCCTTATGGGTCTATAAATAAGATCCCATGCTTACAAAAATAGAACTCAAGTTACAATAATTAGACACGCAGATCATGACTATAATTAGTCACTTGCCATGCAAACACTCGCTTCACTTAACTGACTATTCGTCAATAGTAGTTCCAAAAATACACAGGCGACCGACGCCGGTCCCTGCTTGTCTGGTGCTACTGACGTCGGTCGACTGTCTATCATTGCCGGTCTCCTTTTTCACTGCATCTGACTGATGTCAGTCATACTACTAACGCTAGTGCCTCTAGTTCTTCAACATCCTTCCTTGTGTCTGCAAACAGTTGAAGCTTTTAGCTCCACACCTTAACAATCTTCGTCTTGGAGATAAACAACTGCAACTTGTACTTGTACCTGTACACCATATATTTTGTTCCTTAGGCTCTATATTCCTCTTCAACGTGACTCTTGAAGAACAACCACCATGCAAACCTGTGATGCTATACCTATCTCTTATGCCACAAGAATTTTGCTGCTCCCAGATTCTCCATGACACACTTCTGAGCCAACTCTACCCTTAGCTCAAAAAACTCCCTATACATGAAACCCTACAACAAGTAACATAATACAGTAATAGGATAATGTAGCTAATATTATCCAACTTGGTAAAGATAAAATACAATGGTCAAACCTCCATTGTTTTGCAGCATAATCAAGACCATATACCATAGCCTTCTGTCTCATGTGTCCATCCACTCTCTTCTCTAAAATGGGAATCCATCCCTCTATCCAGTGCTTCCTTCCAGCTGACAACACTACCAACAAATACCTGTTTGGTTCTCCAAGGACTCACACTCCTCATCCATGCCAAGCTCCCACTATTTCTGGATTTTACCTGCATTGCTTCTTCCATCTTCCTAGTTCATGACTATCAGTAAGCAATATAAAGAAGGTGAAAAATGAATATGAGGTTCACATACCATTCCTGACCTCCACATGGGTGTTTGAGACTTATTGATTCACCCAACATCCATTCCAGTGATCGATATAGGCCATCTCCCAGTCTGCTCCTGACCGATGTTGGTTCCCTGCACTGACCCTGACTATCGACATCATTTCCTTGGCTGACACCGTTGTCCTCCCTGCCGACATCGGTCCTTATGATCAACATTGGACTTCTCCTGTCTGACCTACTGACCCTGTTGGTCTGCACATGACCGATGTCGGTATCTGGATGACTGACGTCGGTGCCAAGTGACTAACATCAGTGTCTGTGTGTTCCTGTAAGTGATGAAATTTTCATCTACGAGCTCTTCTTGGATCATACCTCTGTCCATGCTACCCTACTTAGATTTATTTAGCCCCTGTGACTGGTCTCTATCCTTCATCTCCTCCATAAACACCAAGGCTTCTTTGTTCCTGTCAAAAGCATCAAATTTCCTCTTTCTACAATGAACTGTATTTATGCTTTCCAAATTTGAACACATACCTTTTGAATCAAGAACTTCCATTCCCTTCCTATTCTTGTGACCAAGCCTATTAGGCCACATCTTCGAATCTACACCAGAAGTAGAATTAGTAATACAAGTGGACAGATAAAGAGTGTCTACTTTCTTACCTCTTGCTAGAACAAGTGCTCCCTTGGTAACCTTCCAAGAATCTGCTATGAGGGTTATTGTGCATCCCTCATCTCCTAACCTTCCTATAGAAATTAGACTCTAATTCAGAATTGGAACATGCATGACCTCTTTCAACACCCATGTGTTGTCAATCTGTAATCTCAGCTGCACTTTCCCTTTGCCAACTATCTGACAAGGCGTACCATCCCCTAAATAGAGCACTCCAAAATCTCCCTGTTCATACTCATAGAACAAATCTCTGTTTGGGGATGCATGAAAAGATGAACTAGAATGTAAAATCCATGATCCTACCTGACTATCTGAAGAAAGTATGAGAGCATCCTGCATCACAATATTTGCATCCTTTGCTTCTTCCATACCTGCATGTTGATTCTCTTTATCTCTCAACCAAAACTCCTTCTTCGTATGTCCTTTCTTTCCACAAAACCAGTAGGTAATACCTTTGGAATCAGATCTCCTTCCCAACCTTGATTTCCCTTGCTCAACCTTTTCCCTTTGCCATTCCCTGCTTTCTGCACTTAGAGCATTCCTTGATGATTCACCTGTGCTTCTCCTGCATATTTCTTCATTCAAGATCACACTCACAACATCATTAGCTTTTAATATTTTAGAAGCAGATGCATAATTACTTACTACCATAACCAAACCATCCTAACTTTCAGGCAAAGAACATAAAATCAAGAGAGCCTTTACCTCATCATCAAAAACAATATTGACTAAAGCTAGTCGGTTTACCAAACCATGGAAATCACTGAGATGAGTATGTACCGATCCACCTTCTTGCATTTGCAAAGTAAATAGATGCTTCATAAGATATACCTTATTAGAAGCCGAGGGCTTTTTGTATAAATTTGCCAAGGACTTTATCAACTCTTTCGTTGTCTTACACTGTGATAAGCTGGAAATCACAGACGATGTAAGGCTCAACCTTATGGAACCGAGAGCCTTCCAATCAAGAACGTTCCATTCTTCATCCTTCATATCTATGGGCTTGCATGCAACCCCACCCAATGGTAAGTACAAATCCTTCTAATACAGATAGTCCTCAATCTGCATCCTCCAATGTTGATAATTCTTGCCGTTAAACTTCTCCATTCGTAGCCTACTTTCTTCTACCATTGCTAAACTCCCACTCAATCAAAAAACCCTGTGAATGACCTGTAAACAAAAACAATACCCTGCTTCCTGCAAACCGTAGCTCTGATACCACTTGTCAGGGGATCTCTAGCTCTACCAATTAGAGCACAATTGATTACTTTCGTATATGCAATTAAAAATGAAATTATACCAGAATGATAAAGTAGCTAGAAACTTGAGACAACAAAGAATTTGAGAGACAATACACACTCTTGTATTAAATATTACTAGAAGAAAATACAATAAGGAAGATGCCACTTCTTCCTCCACCTCAAAGGCTTACCACACCTCAAGACCTTCTTCCCTCTCTCTCTTGCTCAACACAACAACTCTAAAGCCTAAGTTGTTGTCCCTCCTTGAATGCTTCAGCTGATCTCCTTGACCTTACACCTGTAGATCTCCTTGACCTTGCTAGCTTCAATGCATTTCCTTGCATTCTTGATACAATTACAATACATGCCTTATGGGTCTATAAATAAGATCCCATGCTTACAAAAATAGAACTCAAGTTACAATAATTAGACATGCAGCTCGTGACTATAATTAGTCGCTTGCCATGCAAACACTCGCTTCACTTAACTGACTGTTCGTCAACAGCAGTTCTAGAAATACACAAGTGACCGACACTGGTCCCTGCTTGTCTGGTGCTGCCGACATCGGCTGACTGTCTACCGTCGCCGGTCTCCTTCTCCACTGCATCTGACTGACATCGGTGATACTGCCGATGCTGGTGCCTCTGGTTCTTCAGCATCCTTCCTTGTGTCTGCAAACAGTTGAAGCTTTTAGCTCCACACCTTAACAAATGATAAGTAGACATTTTTATATTTGATCAAATGGTGAGTGTTGATCACTAATGACCTTTCTGATCCATAGAGATAAATAGAGTACATTTAGTCAACATTTTGAGAGGACACTAGATGAGGTCAAAGTGACTATTATTTAAAATTTGGATTTGGTGATATATACATTAAATCTTGGACAAAATTGATGGCATGAGATTGATAATGAGCTAAGAGTCCATGAGATTCTAGCATTGTAATCATAGGTTAATTAGACCATTGCTATTCAAATATTTGAATTTTTTACATAGGAAATACTAGAGCTTTGTATTTTGATCATATATTTTGATATAAGATGAATTTGATCATACAATAAAAATAAAAATTGTAGAATAATTCAAGATGAATTTCGAAATATGGATTTAAGGATTTGGAAGTGTGTATAGATAGAGTTGTTAAGATCCAAAGTTGACTATATTTTTTATATATTTTGAAAGTGACCCAAGAAGGTTTTTTGAGATTATGAAGTTGTTGCTTTGGTATTTAATGGTGAATTTTATATTAGGGAGTTTTTTAGACTCTATAAGGATGTTGTATGTGCATTTTGAAGATTTGAAAAATCATATGAAGTATGAACACAGGTTTTGAAGTTGATTATGTTCTCATTCTTATTGACTATGTGTATAGAGAAGTGTTTGATCTAATTTGGTTGTAGTATAATAATGTTTTAGTGACTATGATATTTTGAGAATCTCTTGGGGGACATAATGAGTGGACCTATATTTTTTTAATTGGTCATGTGTTATTAAGTTACTTAGAGATATATCAAAATAGATGAATGGGTCTCCAAAGGACATAAAAAGTACTTAAGCCTATTGTGAAAGGGAAAAATGCTTGAGTGGGACCCATATGAGATGCCTTAAGGGTGAAGACATGTACTATGGATGAATGGATTATTATGGACTTATAACTAATGTTTTCTCTATATATAGTGTAACCAAATGTGTTGGGTTCTAGACTTGTGAGAAATAAATTAGAGAGAGGCTTCTGTGTGTGGTTTTTAGAGCTAAGGATAGGTAGATTTCTTGTTGGTGGAGTTCATGAGAAAAATAATTTTTTAACTATGTGTATGACCTATAGGTCATGTTCCTAATGTTAGGATAGTGCTCTTATAGTTTGTGGATATGTGAAGAGGTCTGAGTGTGCAAACGTGGATAGTTTGAGTGAAGAAGTAAGGAGTTTGTGACTTGCCTATGTGAGAGGCCTATTTGGGATAGAGAGTTTGTGTAGTTGTTAGATAATCAAGAGGTCAATCATCAAGTATTAAAGACATCAGATCTAAGGTATAAGTGTTCATCTCAAGTAGAGTCTAAAGGAATTGATCTTCCTTAGGGGTAGTTACTCCTTTTAAGATAGGGTTTCACTAAAGACCTTTGATCTAAAGGACTTGATCAAGGATGTAGGTCAAAAGGAATTAGTCAAAGGTTCTTGATCAAAAGGACTTGATTAGTCTCTTATTTTTAATATTATTATAGGACAATAGTCCATGTGTTTATAGGCTTGAGAGTTGGTTTTATTCACCAAGAGGGTTTCCCACATAGACCTTGTGTTGTGTATGTGATCTTGCTTATGTTCATTAATTCACTATTATGAATGATTTATATGTTTCATGAATTCTTGTGATTGAATGCTTAAGTAGTTAAAAGGGTTTGGTAATTATATTAGATTATTTACCACCACTAATTTACCCCTCTCAGTGGGTTGTACCTCTAATAGGCAAATCTAATCACCTATAAATGACACTTTAGTGATAAAAGAGCTACTTGACACCACCTATCCCTAGATTATACCTAGACCTATTTTAGGGCCTATTTTCACACTTATGTAGCCTTTGTTTAGGCCATGAGAATCCTTAGTCATCCATAAATTAGTCTTAGACCCTCATTCTTGTATCTTGACCCTTTTCCCTTAAGTTCTACCACCTGAACACTAGTGCCATAATAGGGAAAATAGTGCCACATGTTTATAATGTCCCAATTTTGGTGTTATTGTCATTTCTATATTTTTCATGAATGGCTAACTTTTCAAATCTAAGACCACCTAGGATTGGCATAGACCTATTTTAAGACCCACACAAGCACCAAAATAGTATATATACATAAATTTAAGCCCATAACCATCATATGGAAAAGAGATACAAATTATAAATATAAACTTAGAGAAAGTTATACATAAATAAGGTTATCAATCCTTATTTAGACATACTTCTATTTACTACCATATATAAAAATCCTAATCTCATATTACTCATATATTTAGTCTCAAGGACATTCAAATCACTCAATTTTACATTCATACTATCTTCATTTTCACTTCAACTAGCACTTAGATGGGGAGAACCGCATTAGACTTAATCCCTCTTTGGAGTATTGGTATGTAGTCACCTCTCATCACAACAAGGTGTTGAGTATGTTTATTCTACCCCACTAAAAACACACTTTATTGTTTATATCAATCAAATGAATTAACAACATAGAGGATTAGGGTTTTCACATAATTTCAGTCAAAATAGATCATTTACATGGATATACAAATAATGCATGTAGGAATATGCTTGATCAACCTAGACATAGGTGCACCTAAAAGCTTATAATAATTATACATAGAGGACACTAATTCCAAAACATAGAATAAGTGCCACATGGTGCTACTATCCAATTAGGGATATACTATGTAAAAAGGGTTTTGACACTTGGATCTTATTTATGACCCTTAGACTATCCTCTGCCTCAGATTTTAGCGTCCATGTCATCCATCTCAATCATTTTCTAGCTAAGTTCTTATTTATATTATTTATTGATATTTTTAAATAGGTCAAATTAATTTAATTTTATAAAAGATTAATGGTTGTATTTATTTCATATTTTTACCCTAATTTACTATACTCATCGCTTTAACAACATAGGATTTACATTTATATAAGTCCCAAAAGGTTAAAACAAGTTTAAAGGAGTATATATTAGGCCATTTATAATATGATGAAGATAATATTTATTGTCACTATCTTTATATATATCCAAGTTGTCATCTTCAACTTTTTATGATGTATGATCATTTGAAACCTCCTCTGATTCATTGTTTCAACTTCTAAATATAGTGTGACATGAAGTGTTGGTAGGAAAGGCAAGAATAAAAGGCTCTTTTTACATTTCATGATTAATTCCCAACCCAAAAGGAGCTTCAATTGATGTCTTGTATGTAGCTAAAATAGTTATAGTATGATATTTTTTTCAAATGAGTAAGTTCACTCATAACTAAGGGTCTATGAACTAAGTATAAACTTTCAATATTGGCCAGAGGTCTCATTGAAAGGCTTTAAAACTAAATATTATGTTATAATATCTTTAATTCCTCCACTACCCACCAAGCCAAAACCATGGAAAAATAGAGGTTATAGGTCCATAATAGGGTAGAAAACACTTAGGATCTCCATCAAGTTACAAGCAAGAGGAAAAAAGTAAAATTTATGACGTTGGTTCATAAAGGAGAAGTAATAAGACAAATTATATTTTGGGAATTCTACTACCCATATGCCCATCCAATACATGGAACAATTTCTAAGTTCAAGGGACAAATCTCTATGAACAATCACTAAGAACTTTCTTTCCCCTAGAACATTATAAAACACCATCGCCTCTATTTGATCCTCTTAATAACATGTTTAAGCTCAATGTATTCTTCAAAACAATTGGTAAACATTTAAAAGAGTAATAATAAGACCTAAAACACTAAAATTGAGGAAAACTTCCATAGATCAGACCTACATTGCAAATAAATGATATGTTTTATTATTTTTTGAGATGACAGGTAGGGTTATTCAACTATAAGGTTATTTAAAGCATTAATAGTGATCAAAAAAAATTCAGAAACATTGTGTGGGATATAATAAATCTACTTAAATATTATAACAACTAGATACATGTCTAAATTTATAAGAAACACCATGAGCATGCATGCCCAGCTTGACTATGTTAATGTTGCTAGTATAAACATGAAAGGAAGATGCAAATTTGTGTTGAATGATGGGGTTTATAAGATCACTTAGGGTGTTATAGACATGGGAGAATATTTTAAGAGTGTTTAGACCCCTTGTCATGATAATAAATCATCAATAAATAGCCATTAGGACTAAAATAGTTAAACTTCCTACAAACCCCAATTATGGATAAAATATGTTTGGAGACTATTTTGGGGTAAAAATTTCATAGAAAACTATCTTAAGACCTTGAAATTATGGATCAATCCCATAATAAAAATTGTTGATAAAAAAACAAGCATGAAAATAACATTTTTTTATCTAAACACCCATATTGAATACATCCCTATAGGTTTACAAGCTTGAAAATGTCTTATTTCTCATGTGAGAAGTCAAATGAGAAGGTGCATGCGGAAAAATGGATTCTATGGAAGTTGAAGAGGTTTATTCCCTTCAATTTTTTATTATCGAGTAATCAAATTAAGTTCTATGTTTTATGAATGATTATTAAGAAGATAAATAGGTCAAAACCCTTATAAAGCCCTAAAAAAAATCTTGATGATGCTAAACACCCTCCCAAGTGATCCTAATGTATTTTAATGGTATTAGATACATATAAATAACATAACATATTTTTGGCATCTATTGGATCAAAACCTTGGCATGTATGGATGGAAAAACACAAGGAAGTGGTGTAAAAAATGTCTTTTCATCCATAATTTCATGATCTCATCTATGTATAAGATTTTCAACTAGTTTAAGAAACCTTCTAGGCTTGGGCAAAGGTCCCATAACCTTACACAAGCCATTTGAGAGACTTTTATGGTGATAAGATAGGTAGTCTAATGAAAACAATGCCTAAATGAAGAATGTTCTCATACTTGCATAAAGGAATGAGGTTATAGACATTATTAAGGTCACCAAGGCTATATAAACCTTAATAACATCTTTGTAAACACTTAATGTTACTCTCGAATAACTCTACAAGTCATATACAAGCTTATTTTAATGACTATAGGTAGTGTTGAAATGCTTATACACCGAAAGTTTGTTAGTCTCATGGTGTTGAGAGATCTAAGGGATGGACAAATCCCCTTCCAATCTTGTCTCAAAGTATTTCCACTCTATCCCATCCACTTTCAAGTAGTGATTAATGATATGGATTCGTGTGTGTGTGTGTGTGTGTGTGTGTGTTCTAACTCTAAAAAACATAGAGAGGAGTTTAAGAAGAAAGTTTATATAAAGTGTCTCTCATAGACACCCTATGAAGTTAAACATGTTATTGAATATCTATAAGAGATGTAATATACCCTAAAACATTAAGATAAATTTTCCAATTATTAAAATCATTCATATAAGGACAATACAAGATATAAACTCTCAAATCCTATTGAGTTATAGGTAATACTAGTGGTAGTATAAGAGTACAAGCTTATGAGGGCTTGTCAATAAAGTATTAAAAATCAAAGTATAGATATAAAATACATGAATTTAAAGGTTATAATCATAGAAATAACATTAATTAATAATCTTCAACCTCAATTTTTCACCTTCATCAATATGAAAGATGCATTGAAAGAGTCAAGAATGGCATAGAAAGATGATAAGGAGAGTAAGTAAGCCATGTGTCAATACCTAATCTTGTAACTAAATAATTAAATGACAAATTAAAAAAATAAATAATGAGTCATAGAAGACCAATAGTCACTTCTACACAACCTCTCATGAATCCATTATCAAGCAAACCCAACACATATAGAAAAAGAGTCATGGGACTATTTTCCACCTTCCATTGAAGCTGTAACTAGTTTTATGATGGATAACAGTCATAATGATATTCCTACATATCATTATCTCTATACTCTATTTTCTCCTATATTTTATTTTTAAATTAAATTTTAAAGGATCCTCTATCTATTTATGGTGTATCCCTACCAAAATTTATATTGATTCTTAATTTTGAAGTGAATACAAGCTGATTTATGCCTTCTCCATCTTGCACCTAGTGTTCTTATGATGAATTCTTGATGAATGATAATGATAATGTTCAACTTCCTTGCATTTTTCATCTTCATTATTCCATCATTGTGAGTAATTCATATTCTTGTAGTTCATATGGTGTGTCAGGTTGTCTTGTAAAGGTTGAATGTGTTAATATTCACTAGTGTCTTCTTTTAGACCTTTTGATTATCCCTCTTCAATGATGCATTAACTATAACCTCCATATTGAAACACTTATGTTGGAAGGAATATTTGGAGTTGTGAAACTAGATTTAATTATATTGTAACAATCATAAACAAGTAGATGAGAACTATAATTTGGTGCATTCACCCCTTGTACTTATTACTTTCATGATTTCTTTCTCCCTTTTCTTTGCAATTTGAATAGGTGTAGTGTTATTTTAGGCATAATATCAAGGGATCCATCCCTATCAGGAGGTTCTATTTAGTCATATGACACCTATAGTCTTAAATATTTCCCATTGTGTTAATTGAGTGAGAAGACCTAAAACCCATCTTCAAAGGGTGCAAATCAAAGTGATAATAGTATGCACACCATGTATTTGGTTGAATTGAATTTGAGTGTTTTATAGATTTGAATTTGAGTGCTTAATGGTGACTAACCTATAACTAATATCATGTTACAATGTATAATAAATTCATATAATTTGGGTTAAAATTTCTTGAAATAGATTGAAATTGAAAGTGCAAGGTTTAGGAGTACACCAGTGCATCGATGTAACCATCTTTCCTATTAGCAAGTTATTTTTATAAAAGATGTATCATTGTAAGGATCTAAAAATAAGATCAGAATAAATAAAGATATTTTTTAAAAGTGTATCCAATAAGATATATATATATATATATATATATATATATATATATATATATATATATATATATATATATATTAGATGGTGCATTTCCCTAACTTTGGAGTAAAAGTAAGTTGTCACTTGGCAGTTGAGATTATCTCAACCATGAAACCCAATGATACTTATAACATAGTTAGTTTGCATTATCAAGTAAAAAATTAAAAATATGCAATATTAAGTGATTTAATCACATCAATAATACCAAAATTTGAACTAACTCATCTAGTATATTGGCTCACTAAAGTCCATAAAATTTTGTAATGTATTAGTGTGTGTGTAATAGTTTTATAATCTAAGATTGATTTATATTTTTAAATATTAGGTACATGTTTCATAACATATGCACCTTAGATATGTATCATGTTAAACTTTGTATAAAAATGGTACCATGTATATAATTCTAAAAGATATGTGAATTTTGAATCATATAACTATGTGATTTGGCTAATTTGAAAAGCTATGAAAGTATGGAGGTCATGCTTCCAAAACATGGCCCCATTATATATGGATAAATCTAAAATTTATATAAGTACCAATGTGGAGGAAATGTTTCTAAAACATGACCACAATGTAAACTAGATATGCTAAATATTGAGTAGGTATAAGAAAATGCTTCCAAAGCATGCCCCCACTAAATTTGTGAATTGATATAAGTACCATACTGAATGAGTGGGAAGAACATGCTTCCAATTCATGTATCCACTATATCTAAAAACTTTGAATATCTATGTCCATATGACATGTCCCTATTGAATCTAAAAAATATTATAAGTACCAAATACTAAAAAAATGTGGAGAACATAATTTAAAAGCATGACCCTACTATAATCAAGAAATTGTGAATGTGTGGACACCATGTCCATATGACATGCCCTAATTGAATCTAAGAAATGTGTAAACTATGGTGAACATGATTCCCAAGCATGCCTCAAATAATATTCCACCTCCATTTGAGGTGAGGGAAAAATAGTACCTGGAAGCTACCTCACCTCAAAAGGGTAAGATAACTATAAATTTGTGAATGTAACCATGTAGCATATATAAGGATCATGTCTAGATAAATATATAACTAAAGTGCATAGAACCATTATGATCACATGTAGGCATAATATGTATGATAAATATCATGGAAACATATAAATATTAATTGTACAAGATCAACAATAAAACAAGCACATGCATAAGAGAAATCAAAATTAAGTCAAAAGGCAATGGTCTAAAAAGACCTCAAATAAGGGGCATGTTAAAATGCCATAAAATTGAATGGACATGAATTAGTTAAATATACATAAAATAAGGGAATTACATATTTAAATTTCCATATAATAAGAAATGACATTTTAAACTTTACAAAATAGAAAACATAGGCACAGGGGCCACATACAATGGAGCATATTCAAATTATTAAAAAACCAAGATAGTAGAAAGGAAAAACACTCAAGGAATTGTGTAAATAAAAATAATAATAAACCAATAAAAACATGTCATAGTGTCTCATGGATCAAATGTGTTAGTAAACAACACATATATTATCAAATACCATGTGAAAAATATAATCATGTATGATAGTCATGTGTAAGTTCATATGTAATCTCAAATGTGATAATGTAGAGTGATCATCAAATCATATAACCTATGTGTATCAATATCATATAATATGGATCCACCCAACATCCTGGTGATGTGAGTAGAGAGAAATCCTAACACGCATAAGTTTATAATATATCTTTGTATGTATGTATATGTGTATGTAGTTTTGTATTATTTTTTTAATTATTATTTTGGTATTTTGGAAGAGATAATATCATCCTATGATCTCATGTAAAGGATGAGCATTGGTATCTCCACACTCAAAACTTGGTGCAAGAAACTTGTAGTACTACTAGGGGTCATGTATAGGTGAAATATTTGTCATTGTAGTACCTATGATGTTCAACATATGTATAATATGAATATAGGCTCATGAAGTACTAATAGAAGGAATAGGGTTTATTAGAACCCATCTCTATGTACTCTACGATTTATTTGGAATAGTAATATTAAGAACATGTTTAGGTGTTTTGGATATCTAAATATTGTGTGTAGAGGACAAAGATTTTGTGGAACCCATTATCTATCTTTGATGTAAAAGTCTCTCAAGTACTAGGCACATAGTAAAAGGGGTTGATTATTTATTATCCTTTTGAAGTGGATTATCCTTAATATGATTGATAATCAACTACTTGGGTATGAATTTATCTTGTTCAAAAGGATATTAATATGGTATAATAGAAACTATAATTATCTGATTATCATGAATTTATTTAATATGCCCATACATTATACAAGGTATTGCTCAAATATTATGTATCCAAGTTTATCCTAAAAACATGTCAAAGACACCTGTATAAGGTATAAATAATAAATTAGTAAGCACATGTGCTAGACTAACCCCTAAAGGAAGAAAAATACCTCGAAGAACCTTCTAGTAGGTCCCATTGAATACTCTAATTGATTTAGTAGAGGGGTGTAAATTGTGATGAATATAACTGAAATGTGTAATTAATGTCATGGTGAAAAGACTTTTTATTACATCATTATCAATCATAACATTATTTATATGGTGTTTTTCAAAGTATTTTATAATGAATAGATAATGAAGATCAAATTCATCATCCTTGATTTCACTATCATCAAAATAAATATAAGGACTTTGAACCATATGAGGTATATATATTGTTTAATTACCAATGAACCCATCTAGTGGGAGTACATAATATGATGGAGGAGTATGATAATTATATTCCATTTGGACTTATAATTCCTTCTTATAATGTTATTGCAAAGTATTTTTAAATATCTTCTTTTTATGGTGATCACTAGGTTATGAACCAGATTCATTTTGAGGATCATTAAATGTGATATTTTGGTCATCGATGAGGTCCTGGATCTTATGATTCAAGGTAAAATATATGTTTTTATAATTCCTAGGAACATGGTGATAGTCATAATAACATTTACATCATATCATTTGGGTAGATTTCTATTTACATAAAACTCTATGGGAGGAGGGAGAGATATAAGATGACACAATAGAAACCACATGAGTAATGAAGTAAGAGGCTCAAGTAAACTTGTAAAATATCTCCTTGGTACATTAGATATAACAAGTTGATTGGGTTATTGTGAAACTATTCTAACCATGGTGGTTTTTTTGCTTATAGGCTCAATAAATTTTACCTTATATTTTAGCTTGATTGTAAATTATGTACTAGATTTATATGCATCTTGTGTGTTTGATACATACTTAAGATTGTTCAATGACATAAGATTCATTTCATGGTCTCATAAAACATGGAATAATTCATAAAAATATTTAAACTTTTTAAAAATAATAGACTCATGTAAATGATCAAGCAAACTTTACTTGAATATGTCTTGTAACTCTTTGTCTACCATATGATTGGTCATTTAGGCTAGCATTATATTATATATCAATACATATTCATTTATTGTTTCATTGGTTATTTAATTTATCTTTACAACTTGATCAAAGGAAACCTTTTGATAATTTTAATAAGAAAGTGTGCCAAAAAATAATATGTAATAGGTTTTAATACTTTCACATATTTGAAAGTTATGTCATAAGACCACTTCAAAGCATAGTCCTTGAGGCTCTTTGGAAATAATTTGGTCAAAAGTTTATCATTAGAATAATTATCAAGGCATTCCACATATAAGGCTTTAATATGTTGTTTAGGATCACCTTTGTCATCATAAAATATGAAACTAGGTGAAACAAATTTAGTTGGTAAAGGGTGGTAATATATCTTGAGTGCAAGAGGGCTATTCAACACATCTTATGAATCTATAACATGTGAAGAATTTGAATCCTTTTGTTAAATGTTTTAACCATATATTTTAAGATATTTAAAATTTGAAGGAGTGATTTAACTATAGGTCTAGTGGTATTTGTTTAGAAATTTGAGTAGTCACCATAGTGGATGAAAACACATTTTGAGTTTTAATAGGCATTGAAACTAGTATTTGTGTTAAAATAATGGATAAGTTAATAATGGATGTATCAATAGTAGTTTTAGGTAACAAAGGTTGAAACACATAATATATTCACCCATTATATGTATTTATTTGTAATGTGTTCAAGGGGAGGGATGTATCCATTATAGTTTGTATATTTTTAGCTTCAAGCATAGTTTTTAAAATTTCAACAATATATTCAAGGTTTTATCGAATGCACCCAAGAAAAATTTTAATTGAATTCACTTCATCATTTTATACTTGGTAATTTTAATTTTTTTATAGATATTCATTTTAATAATCTTCTTCTATGATAACCATACCATGATTTTTTCATTATCAATATGGGTGCCATCATGATCCTAGGTATGATATACTTGATAGGTTTGAGAATGTTGGAAGAAAAATAATTGAGAGGGGATGGGGGTGAATCAATATTTGAAAACATTATTCAAATTATATTTTAACAATCCTTGAACCATGAAATCAATACAGTGATATAGAAATGCATAAATAACCATTCACATGAGAATAACACAAGAAACACATATATGAGTGGGAAACCCTCAAGGGGAAGAAAAACCATTATTATATATACAAATGGAATAATATAATATGAAAAAAAATATCAAATTTAGTTTATCAATAACTCAACTTGGATAACCAACCCCAATAAAGTCAACCACCCACTTGACTAGGCTTTAACAAGCACCTACTTATAAGGAAGCACCAACTCGCTAAGTGACTCAACACCAACTCATCCACCTCATTAAATATTACCACCACACCTATAATATAATTTTATGTTATAATTTAAATACCTCAATCTTCTCATCTATTAAATATTTTATTTACTTATATTTGCACATTCAAATAGGCCTAAATTGGCTTATATATACTAGTCTCATGGTCACACACTACTTGTTTAGACACACACCTTAAACCTCTTAGTATAGACATAAAATAGGTCTTATAACATATTATGATCATTATTTAAACATAATTTTAACCCCTTTTTTCTGCAACAACTCAATTCAGCCTTACTCCTTTAGGTCGCATGGAGACCTAATTGCATTAGGCCTATCTTCTTAAAATCAAAAGTTGAACTCATTAGGCCCAGATGGATTTATATAACAACTAAAATAAATTAAAAAAATTATAAAAATAATATTATAACATATTACATGATTTATTATACTTTTACCCTTCATTCATACCATGAAAGCTCCTTTAGGACAAACTATCATGTTAGGCATGTGTACCTAAAAAGTCTATCTTAAAAAAATGAAGCTTAAGCACTATTAAGCTAGTAAAATATGAAAAATGAAACATGTATATAGACTCTCCATGACCTCAATGTCATCACAAAATTATTTTAATACTTTCACTCAAGAGATAAAGGCTTAATAACATTTATAGAACTCACTTACTCAGAAATACCAATATACCTCAAAAACCAGTCTTGATGAATTATACCTCTAACACCTATGTAGACACATTTCATGACTCATGATGCATAAAAATGGTTATATTATATCTATAAACCATAATTAGTTAGAAAATTTATACGGTCTGATCAAAAATATTGGCTTTACATACCAATTTATTGACCCTATGTTTTGCAGTCTTATCTGAACCAGATAGGCCATTTTGTGAGCAACATTTTCAATACATAAACGAAACTCAAAAGATTATAAAATAATGATCATGAATAAATATTCATAAATAAATCCTTATTTCAATTTTTTCATCAATATATCATGCATAATCCTTTAAATCTATCTTTTCATCTTTACCTAGGTTTTACACTATTCACACCATTAGGTCTATCTATGACTGGCTAACTTGGATGAAAAAATTAGAATATTTGAAGGATAAAACCTACCCAAAAATCATCATGTACATATAAAAATATTTTATATCTTATTCTACCATCCATTTTCATTTCTTTGTTCATTCAAATTTTGAGAGTTACATCAATTTATTGACAAATAAGCCTGTATTTGTGCATTTTATTTCTCATCTAACAAACCACTAGTAGATATAGGTACCTGGGAGATTTTATTACATTATAAAATATATTTTATATTAATTTTAAACCATCCTAAGGATTTTTTAATAAAATATTTCATATTGGGTCCTTATTAGTGTTTTAGGGAGGTTTAACACAAGTTTTGGTGTTAACGATTGTTCATAAAAGACTACCACTTGAATCGAAAACTAATTCCTATACATATTAAATAGGACCATTATCCATATATATTTAATAGGAACATTATCCATATATATTTAATAAATAATAATATCATTTTAATGTTAAACATTCCAATGAATGTCTAAAATTTCTTCTTGGGTTTGAGACCTCATTCTATAAGCTCAAGAAACCCTAAAATTAGTATTCATGCACTTTTCATTCAAAACATGCCCTCAAAATCTGTGATCATGCATATAAAGAATTATATTACCTATTTACATGATAAAATTTTCTTAAGTTACTTGAAATATCATCTCTATACCTCATTAGACTAGGCAAGGTCTAATGATGGTCTAGGTGCAGACTTAGACTCAAGATCTTACCCTTATAGGCTCACCTTGAAACTCTCATGAATGATTAAATGACTTAAATACTTGATAAAATAGTTCAATACCACCTTCACATGGCTATTTTCATTCATTTTTCGTACACATACCTCTTCATGTCATGATTGGCTCATGACTAGGCTTCATATGTACTTTGACAACAATAGATTGTACATTCGTTCAAACATAAGAAATTAGACAACACTCTAAGAAATTAGTTTCCTTAAAATTGTCTCATTATATTTCTCTCATGAAAATATTAAAACATTATTTCATGCATCTTGTTACTATCTTGTCACATCACATACTACCAAATATCATAAATCACCTTTGATGTCAACCTTCACAAGATGCATCTTTGAAATCAATGAAAAACTCAACAATCTCCCCATTTGTCATTTATGTAAACCAATCCCATAAAATTATCTCAATATAAAAATTTTCCCTCATTCTAAATTTCTCCCTCTTTAATATAAATGATAAAGAAATGCTTGCAACTTCTTGGATCACACCTCTTGTAACCAAAACACTCAATACACATAATTATGAGTCAATGAATCA
The DNA here is from genome assembly GCA_037957365.1 of Torreya grandis. NCBI lineage: Eukaryota > Viridiplantae > Streptophyta > Pinopsida > Cupressales > Taxaceae > Torreya > Torreya grandis. The sequence continues at coordinate 23,304 of JARHVA010005646.1, forward strand.
TCATTAAAACATTCTCCACTTCTCTCCATTCATACATTATTGTAACTATGCACCTACTCTTAGATATAATGAACCACCTAATTTGATCCCATTAGCCTTGACTTACTCAATGACTAGTAGGGGCAGGATTACTCCCAATTCCTATTTTAGATGCTCAAATGTTGCCTTTAGAAGTGGCTTGGTCAAAATGTCTACAATATAATCCTTTGTAGAAACATATTAAATTTTAATACCTTTTTTACTTACCTTATCTCTTAATAAATTATACTTTATTATAATGTGCTTAGTTTTTGAGTGCATGATAGGATTTTTTGAGATGCTTATGGCACTTGTATGGTTAGGACTATCATACTGTACCTTATATTATTTTAAGGTCTATATCATCCATAGGAATTGATTGTAACATGATGCTACTATAATGTATTTATCCTCACAAGTAGATAATGACATAAATGGTTGATTTTTGCTTATCCATGATACTAGGCACTCTTCTAAGAAGAAAGCTCCTCCACTAGTGTTCTTCATATCATATAGACTCTCTACCCAATCTACATCTATATCGGATGTCAAGTTAAACTCCTTGATCCTTGGATACCATAACCAAAACTCAATAGTTCCCTTCAGATACCTAAGTATCCTTTTGACTGCTGGAAAATGATTTTCCTTTAGGTCTACTTGAAATCTTTCTATAAGACCTACTTCTTGCATGATGTTAGGTCTAGAGGAAGTAGTGTATATCTACTTCTAATCATTATCTTATATGATGTATAATTGACCTTAGGAGATTCATACTCCTTGTTTACACCTTATGTTCATAGGTGTGCTAATTGCCTTGAAATTTTCCATCTCAAATTTCTTCAACATCTATCTTATGTACTTATCTTGTGAAATTAATGTATCCTTTTCTGATTAGATGATTTCTAACCCAAGAAAGAATGATATTTCTACCATCATGGACATCTCAAACTCCTTCATCACAACTGCATAGGCCTTATTCATATTCTCATTGTTTATATGAAATATGATGTCATCCATATAGACAACCACTATCAATTAATGACCATTTTTTGTCTTTATGTACATATTACTATTTACAACTCTTATTTTAAATCCTTGATGCAATAAATACTTATCCAGTCTAGTGTACCAATCTATAAAATCTTACATTAGACCATAAAGAGGCTTTTTAAATCTACATACATAATCCTTGTTACCTGATAATAAGAAACCTTTAGGTTTCTCTATGTACACCTGCTCTTCCAAGTTCCCATTTAGAAAATCTAACTTGACATCCATCTGATACACCTTGAACCCTTTAAATATTCCATATGATAGAAATAGTCTAATAACCTCTAATATTGATAATGGAGCAAAGGTATCCTTAAAATATAACCCTTCAACTTGTACATACCCCTTGCATACCAATCTAGCCTTACTCTTAGTGACTTCTCTATCTTCATTCAACTGGTTCCTAAAACCCCATTTTATGACAATGACATTCTTGTCTTTATTCCTTAGAACTAGCTCCCAAGTCTCAATATTTTATATTTGGTCTAACTCTTCATTCATATCACCTATCCAAAACTTGTATTTTCTTGATTATACAAGGTTCTTAGGTTTAATCTTAGACAATAGACAAACATTTTTTTTTAATTTAGGCTACTTACCAACCTTCTCCTTATTTTCAAATATGCATCTTTATTGCCAATGATTTATGATTCCAGATGGCCTCTTTGAATCCATATTGAAGGACATTTTTAATATTGTCTTTCCTCAACTTCTTCTTCCTCAGCTATCTCTATTTTTTCTTCATTCTTGAAGTTGAAATTCTCTAATGCATCCTTTGACTGAGAGTGATACTTCTTAGAACTCGTCTCATCAATATTCACATTGTTGCTTTCCACTATCTTCTACAACCTCTTATTATAGAATTTATAGGCTGAGCTCACTAATGAGTATCCCAAGAATATACTTTTATTATACCTAGAATCAAACTTACCTAAGTCTTTCTCATCTCTTTTGATGAAGTATTTGCTTCCAAAAACTCTACAGTGTTCCATATTAGTAGGTCTACCTTTCCACAACTCATAAGGGGTTTTATTACCATTATTCCTTATTTATCCTCTATTAAAAATGTATATTTTAATGCTTACTACCTCTCTCTAGTATCCATAATCTAACCTTGATTCATTTAGCATAGTAATTTCCATTTATTTAACTACAATATTCTTTCTTTCAACTACCCCATTCTATTGAGGTGTCTTAGCTATTGATAACTATGTCTTTATTACATGAACCTCACATAAGTCATCATAATCATTGGACCAAAACTTTCATTGTTATATATTTGGCACTTGATCTTCACATTCTTTTCATTCTCAACAAGAGCCTTGAATTCCTTAAACTTGTCAATAACTTATAACTTTTATTTCAAGAATGCTACCCAAGTCATTCTTATCTAATTATCTATGAGTAACATGATGTAGCTATCTCCTTGAATGATTTTATTTTTTTAGGTCCATAAAGATTGGTGTGTATTAAATCTAAAGGTATTATAGTAGAACACTCATTAGACTTGAACATTCTTCTAGTTTGCTTACCATGCTGACATGCCTTACAAAGTGTGTTTATAGGTCTGGTGATCTTAAGAATAGTCTTCATAGACTTATTAGAGATTATCTTGATATATTATCAAAGTTTAGGTGACCTAACCTTCTATACCATAGCCAAAATTCATCCATATTTCTCATAAGGCATCTCTCCTTCCTGATCTCATTCAAGACATAAAAATTGTTCCTAGTCCTCTTAGCTTTGGAAATTAGTCTTCTTGATTTGGCTCTTCTTATCACATCCTCTATCATTAAAGGTTATTGTGTGTCTTTGGTTTTACATTTATCTTACACTAATAAATTTATATTTCAAGCCTTCTAAATACAACACATTATCTATCTTGGTCTCCTCATTATCTATACTGAAGATGCGATCTAGGATTTTGACTCAAGAGAGGATGGTTAGTATAGTGTTAGTTCCAAAATGAAAACAAAATAAAATAAACACACTAATAACATAAAATCTCTAGGCCTAGACACTAGGGAAATCTTAATTAATAATCATGAATGAAACACAACTAAAATTCAAAATAAAAATCTTTTACCTTCTTTGGATGCTCTGAAATGCTTGTTGTGGTGGCTTGCTTGACTTATGATCATGAATTCCCTAGTAGTGAAAGCTTGACAACCTCTGTCTCTCCTTAAAAACTTTGGCTTGTGGATTTTATTGGATTGGAATAAATTTGGAATTATAAGACTAGTTACTTGAATCTTTTTAGAACCAATCCATCATTATAACTTTCCACTAATTAAGCTTAAAAATGATGTTGTGAGGCCTCCTATTTATAGATTTTTGGATTTGATCAAAATCAACCTCAACCATCCATCTCAAGATTAAGATGTGTGGTTGAGGATTAATTCAATTTTTAGAATTAATTTTTTAATTATCCTCATCATGGCATTGAAATAATGGGAAATTAAGAGGCATGGAGGACATCATGGAAGGCATTGATGAGGTATAGAGGGCATGAATCCTGATATTTATGGCATTTATGCCCTAGGGATGTCTTCCAAATAAATGAGGTCACTTAATGATGTAGATATTCAATATTCATTTCTAAAATAAATTATTCAACAAGTCTCCATGGAATTATTGATTAGGCCTTAATTTAGGTTAATTATCTCTTAGGCATGATTAAGCACATTGTGTACAAATTACTCAAATTAATTAGAATGCCTTGTTATTGCTCCTAGATTTGACTAGATTTGAATTGGAAGTCAACATCAGATGCATTAGATGTGTATTCTAGTTTAGGATGTTATCAATAATAAATAAAAAATTCTTGTGTAAAATATTTGATAGGAAAGAGTAGTCTAGAGCATGTAGGTGTAAATTTGGCATTTTGACTCAAAATGGACTGATCAAAGTTAGTTGGCCCATACATTGCATTACTCCATTTAGTCATTCCCTAGCCAAAATCAACACTTTAATATGTCATTTTCACATCATTTAACATGTTTTAGTGTTTTAAACCAAATTGCACATTTTAGATGGAAACTAGCTAAAATCCTAAATGGAGGTTATCGATGGCTAGTTTTAGGTGTCTATAATTTTCCCCTATTTAGGAAGGCATTACAAGATATAAGTACAATAACATATTCTCAAAGAATTAAAAGGTCCTACATACCTACAACTGTAATGATGATAAGCTAACTATATGATGTCCCCTTAAGGGAATGGTTGGCGCAAGTGGATCGGTAAATGGTCCCTCAAAAAGAAAGGAAATATGATGGGGTTAAAACATAATGATAGTGAGAAATAAATCAAAATCATTGAGAATATAAGTGAGATGGTGTATAATGGTTTGTCTATAGGCGGTTATAAGCATTGTACCCCAATAGTAGCAACATGATAGATAACATAATTATCTCCTCAAAGGTGGTTATAATCATTGAGAAGATGGAGTTGCCCTAGTTAGGATAGATAAAAAAGATAATAACATGCCCCTATATAGGTAGAAAAATGAAAGTGGTGACAACATAATTATTTGCCCAAAGGCAATTATAATCACTGAGAAATGCAAGTGGGATGGTGTCTAATGCTTTTCCCATATGCGGTTATAATCATTAGACCATGATTATGGAAAACATGATAAACTTGGCTGAGGATGATGATAACTTAAGATAGAGGGTAATGATGAATTGAAACAACCTACCAGTAGGGAGATGCTCATCTGAACTAATAAAGGTTGAAATTCCTTCATGGTCAATTAATCTATTTAGGATATGATTGGGAGTGAATCAGGGTTTCAGTCCTGAAAAGATGTCACCATTGTTGAATAGATTTATTTAAGCTAAGATTTGTTAAGCATGTGATAATAGGATTTATAATAGAACACCATAAATACTTGGCCAAAATATGCATAATAACTAACTCCCATAATCCAATAGTCAATAGAAAATAATGCACCAATGATAGAAACCATGATGACAATGTAAGAATATGAATATGGATGGATTCAAGTATAAGAGTGGATAATGTACAACCCAATGAACACACATAAACTAAATCAAGGAAACAATGTTGAAAGTAAACAAATAGGTAGACAAACAAATAAAAATAAACAAAAATAAACAAACAAACAAACAATGCAATAAAAATCTTATAAACATTGCCCATAGAAAAAAGTGACAACTTAACAAAAAACTAAAATAGGAGAATAGACGAAAAGGAAGGGGGTGGCTGAGCTATCTCCATATGCACCAAGTAATTGGATGCTACCTACATAGTTTCATGGATGTAATATCCAATAAAAATCTTTAGGCCAAATGTAGATCTCCTAGGGAATGGGAAGAATGTGACAACTGAGGAAAAAAATAGAATGGATGTGATAGAATAATATAAATAGTCTTGAGAAATGGAAAGTGTGTGAGAGAAAAAGTCCAAGAATGATGGTGAAACTAAATAACAATTGATTTAATTGTAACTTAGTAAGGGTTCCCAAAATCCTTATGGCAAAGAAGTGGTCAATCTTTTTATTCTTTTCTAACAAGTTTTTGAAATGTTTTTGGTAGTGTTTTGGAGTGTCTCAACTCAGTCAAGAATGATGAGACACTAAATGGTTCAAGATCACAAAATGGTGAGAGCATTCATACTGAGGTTTCTCATAAAATGGTTAGATCATGGCTTACGCCACTCATAAAGTGGTGAGAGCATGGCTTAGGTTGCTCACAAAATGGTGAGAGCATGGCTTAGGTTGATCATAAAATGGTAAGAACATGGGAAAAGGGTGACTAAGTTGACCTCAATAAGTATTGAGAACTACCTACATAGTCCTATAATAGGACCTCAAGTCAATATAGTTCCACCCTTATAGTGGAGGAATTTGACTAGTGTAGATGCCAATTCAAACAAAATAGGCATAGTTGGTAAAACAACATAGTATGGTATAGGAAGTGGCAAGTTGGTATATTAAGGCTTAGTATTGCCCCTAGTTTTCCCATAGGTAGTTATAACCAGGACATAATGACATAAATCAATGGTACTAATTTTCCCAAAGGTGGTTATAATTAGCAACAAGACCAGTGGTAAGAAATAATAACAAACAAAGGATGCAACTGCTAAAACTTCTATCACACTATCCCAAAATATGATCTCTATCTAAATTTCTTGAACAAATTGATGAAATGATCAGATACCTTGATGCTAAATATACATAATAAATGACAAAAAATAAGGTCAAATGGGATAGGCTTTTATAACACACTAGGTTGATAGGTTGGAAGAGAAAAGTGGATATGGAAAAGAGGTTTGATAAGAATGGTATGTGTACAAAGAAGAATAGTGAAAAAAGGCCTAACTAAAATGTTCCTTATAGAAAATACACCTTAGAAATTCAAAAATATTATCACTTGAAATGAATAATATTCATTGGATCTAGAAGGTCATCACCATTTGGTGTGACAAGCTTGTATGCTCTTGATCCATAATCTGTAGTGATGATGAAAGGCCCTATTTAGTTTGGTTTGAATTTCCCTTTAAGTTTCTTCTTAGTCATGGTATTCTTTTTGTTTTCTTTAAGAACAAGATCACCAAGTTCAAATATTCTATACTTCAAACACCAATTATAGTGGCCTTTGAGTCAATTATAATATGCTTGAATATTATTGAGCATGGCCATGCATTTCTCATCTAGTCGGTCTAGCTCTTGTAGGTGAGATAACCGATAGCATGATCATCCAAGACATGCTTGAAAGATATGTGTAGTGAAGGCAATAAAACCTCAATGGGAAGGATGGATTTAATACCATAAATAAGTGACTATGGGGTGGGTCTTGTGAGGGGTACAATGATTGGTACGATATGCCCAAAGGGCAGGGAATATCTAGAGGTATCAATCATGACTAGAATCATTGATAATATTTTTGAGAATGTTGACAATGGTTTTATTGGATGCCTCAGCCTGGCCATTATCTTGAGGGTAATATGCTATATAAAAATGTTGGGTGATGTTGTATTTAGTACATAACTAGTTTACATCTCTGTTCTTGAATGATCCTTCATTGTCAAATATAATGTCAGAGGGGATACCATAGTCATAGATGAGATGGTTGAAGATGAATTTGGAAATTTGATTTCCAATCACATGAGGGGTATAGCTTCAATCCACTTAGTGAAATATTTAGTGGTAGTAAGGATATATTTATGGCCATCAGAGGAAGTGGGGTTAATCTTCCTAATAAGGTCAAGTCCCCATGTAGAAAAGGGCCATGGTGTCAACATTACTTATAGAGTTTTTATTGGGGAATGAATCAAATTAGCATGCCATTGTCATCTGTCACATTTATTTACATATGTAGTGGCATGTATGTCCATTATGGGCCAATAATAACTAGTATACATGAGATTTTTGGATAGGACTACCCCACTAGAATGGGCTCCACATAATCTTTCATGAACTTCTCTTAACACTAATGTAAACTCTACCAAAGTTAAACAATGAAGTAGAGTTCCATCAAAACTATGATAATAAAGAGTGGATCTAAGTAAATTATAATGAGTGGAATGATGAATGAAGGCTTTGGATTGTTTTCAAGATAGGTTAGGTGGTAGAACTTAGTCATGGAGGTAGTTGTAAAGGTTTGAGTACCAGATATAATTAGGACCAACAATATCATAAATCATGGCAATGGTTGAAGGTTCATGAGCTAGTGCTAACAAATTCTTGATGAGGAATTGATACTCTTTAGCTTTATCTATTTGTCAAATTAGAGAACCAATAGTAGCCATGGCATCTACATTTTTGTTACTAGCCCTTGCTATGTGCTCAAACTGAATATTGGCAATTTGTTTTTTAAGTGTGTCAACCATGGCTTTATATGGAACCAACTTGTCCTCTTTGGTCTAATAATTATCCATGACCTGATTGATGATTAATTGAGAATCACCATAAACATGGAGATGAGATATATTCCACTATATTACTTGTCTAAGTCCTAAAATAAGTGCTTCATAATCGGCCCTATTATTTTTATAAGAAAAGTTGATTCTAAATGATTTAGGAATTATATCCCCTTATGGTGTAATAAAAAATAGGCCTACCCTTGATCCATATGTAGTGAATGAACCATCAAATTAAAGCTTTTAGGGCTACTCCTTAAGGGGTGTGTCCCAATTTTCCCAAATCCCTTTGGTTATATAAAAATGGATGACCTTTAATAATTATACCTTTGATAGACCACACGAGATGGAATTAATTTCCTTAGATTTATTCGCATTATATTTCTTACTTGCTATGTCAGTTAATGGTGTATAAGTTGAAGTGAATCCATAAACAACATATTTCCATATGTCTTCACCCAAGTACACTATATATGTATTAATTATGATGTTCCAAAATTCATAGTTAGTCCCACTAAAGAGAAGAGGATTATTGATCAAGAAACCTCCTTGTACTTGATGACTATACATGTTTGTGCTTCTAGGATCTCCTTTAAGAAATTTAGGCTTGTTTCAAAGTACCAAGTTGTGATACAAATTATTTGAATCACAATAACTAATACGGGGTGAACCAATATTTAAAAACTTTATTTTAATTATAAATTAATATTCCTTTAGCCATAAAAGCAATGTAGTGATATATAAATGCACTTTAACACTCCTTGAACCATGAAAGCAATACAGTGATATAACAATGCATAACTAACCATTCACATGAGTATAACACAATAAAATACATATATGAGTGGGAAAACCTCAAGGAGAAAAAAACCAGATATGATCTCTAAAAATAGACTAATATCTTATGAAAAAAAATATCAAATTATTTTGAGCACCAAATCAATTTGGAAAACCAACTCCAATAAATTCAAGCACCGACTTGACTAGGCTTTAACAAGCACCTACTTGCAAGGAATCACTAACTCCTTAAGTTACTCAATACCAGCTCATACACATCATGAAATTTTACCACCACACCTCTTATATAATATTATGGTCTCATTTAAATACCTAATTATTATCAACCATGCAATATTTCATTTACTTATTTGCACACACTTAAATAGGCCTAAACTACCTTGTATATGTTCTAGTCTCATGGTCACACACTACTTGGTCATCTACACACCTATAAAATCTTAGGTAAAAAATAAAATATGTTTTATAACATATAATGAACATTATTCAAATGTAATTTCAACCCTTTTTTGTTTTCAATAACTCAATTAGGCTTTGCTCCTTCTTTAGTTCTCATGGAGACCTAATTGCATTAGGTATATCCTCTTAACATCAAAACTTGATATTTTTAGGCCTAAATGAATTTATAAAACAAATAAAAATAATTTAAAATAATTATATAAATAAATATTTTGACCTCCTCCATTATTTATTATACTTTTACCCTTCATTCATATCATGAAATCTCTTTTAAGATAAACTGCCCTATTAACCATGTGTACCTCAAAAGTCTATCTTATAAAAATGAAGCTTAAACACCCTTAAGATATTAAAATATGAATAATTAAACATATATAAATATTATACATGAAATAAATTTAATCAATATATTATTATAACACTTTCACTTAGGATATAAAGGCTCAAGAACATCTCTATAACTTGATTAGTCAAAACTGCCAATATACCTCAAAAACTAGTCATGACGAATTAGACCTCCAACACCTATGTAAACATATGTCATGAATATTTATGAATAAAAATGGATTTATGATATCTAAAAACAATCATATATTATAAAATTTAAATTTTATAATGGAAAATATTGGTTTTGTAGACCAATTTCTTGACCCTATGTTTCACAATCCTATTTGAACCAGATAGGCCATGTTGTGAGAAACTTTTTCACTACATACAATGATCTAAAACTATTATAAAAACATTATAATGAATAAATATTTAATAAATAACTCCTTAATTCACTTTATTTCATCAATATATAATTCACAAACATGCAAATCTCTCTTTTCATCTCTGCCTAGGTTTTACACTATTCAGGCCATAGGTCTATATGCGACTAGCTAACTTGGATGACAAAATTAGAAATTTTAAATGATATAACCTACCAATAAATAATAATTGAAATATAAAATGAGTATATATATTATTATACTATCCATTTTGTTTTCTTGACCATTTCAACTCTTGAGAGTTATTGTAATTTATTAACAAATAAGCCTATATCTATGCATTTTCTCTCTCATATGAATAACCACCACCACTCAGAGGTAATATGGAGAGTTTAATAAATTATAAAATATATTTTATTGGAATTTTGAACAATAATAAGCTATTTTGAATAAAATATTTCATATTGGGTCCTTATTAGCTTTTTAGGGAGGTTTAACACAAGTATTGGCATTAATAATTGTTCCTAAATAATTTCCACTTGAATCCAAAACTAATTATTGGATATATTATCTAGGACCCTTAAAAATATCTAGTTAATATATTATGCTCCCATGCAAATGTTACACATGCCAACAAATTCATAAAGTTGCTTCTTAAGTTTGATACCTCATTATGTAAGCTTAGGAAGGCCTAAAACTATTATTCATAAATTTTTACTTCAAAAATTGACCTAAAAATTTGTAATCATGAATAAAATAACTTATATTACCTATTTATATCCTCATATGTGCATAAGTGACTTGAAATCTGGTCTCCATACCTCATCAGGCCAAGTAGGGTCTAAGAGTGGTATATGTGCATAGTTAGACTAAAGTTCCTACCCTTATAACGTCACATTGAAACTCTCTTGAATGATTAAATTCCTTAAATACATTATAAAACAATGTTATACAACCTTCACATGCCTTTTTTTATTCATTTTTCATGCACATACCTCTTCATGTCATGACCAGGCTCATGACTAGAATTTTTATGTACTTTGACATCCATAACATGTACCTCCATTCAAACATAAGAGATTATAAAATAATATAAAACATTAGTTTAATTTAAATTACATATTTTTATTTCTCTCATGACAACATGAAAACATTATTTCATGCATATTGTCACTAGCTTGTCACATCACATACTACCAACTATCCTAAATCACCTTTGACATCAACCTTCACAATATGCATCTTCGACATCAATGATAACACTCAATAGAGACATATTATATGGGTTTGGGGGAATTTAAATATGTTAAATAGACACACCCAAAAATCTAGGGTTATGCCCAAAGTTCATGCAAAATAGTATCAACAAAAAATGAAAAATTAAGATAATCTAACACCATGGTTGGTTTAAAACCCTATGAATTATAAAAAATTACATTAAAATGGGTTAGGTTCACCAAATTTTTAACCCTATTTATATTGTGTAATCCTGACTTGGGTATATAGTTTAAAGTATCTATAAATTATAGGGCACAAGGGTGAATATTAGATCTATAGTAGGCTAATTAATGTCATAAACTCAGATGTATCATATGGTGAATTTAGTAAACTAAGATATATTATTAATGGAAATTAAAATTATGATAGATATATAAATGACATAAAAGAGATTCCTTACATGGTTCTAATGATAATGCAAATCTATATCTAGTACATGTATAAATTAGGTAAGAAGATAGTTCTATATCAGTCATCTTATTCTATATCTAGTACATTTAGCTCTCTAGATAGTTATATTAGACTAATACAATTATGTTGACACTAGTACCTAAGTTAAATTATAATCTCATGTATAGAACATCAATTGAAATAGTGTGCAACCACCTATATGCTTCTTATTTTTACTTCATCTTCAATTTGGTTTATTTAGTCTAGGTCATGGACTTTCATTATTGATTGAATGGAAAACCCCTATCTTTTCATCTTAATTATGATCTTGAGGAAAAATGGGTTAGTAGGCACAGGGTGTTGATATCACCCATAATGGCCTCATTTTCAAATGGCACTACCTATATAGCCAATACTCTATAATAAATCCTTAGACTCATGTAATTCTCCCATACATGTTGGCTTGTGTGTGAATAATGCTAAGTGTGTAAAGCAAGTACAATAATGATTTAGCTTAAAATTTGGAAAATATTACCTTATGGATTTTCCTTTAGTAATTAAGACATGTAGATGGTTTTTTACTTTGATTAATATCAAAATATGTTAGAATGTGAAATTGGTAACTTGAGTTCTTCTTAAGTGATCTTTTGGTCTAGTTTTTAGGTGGTTAATAAATGACAGTCGATATTGTATTTATACCAATCCTATCAAGTTATAAATGAAATAGAATCAATTATGACAACCATTTTTAAATGTTTCATTTATAAATTTGATGAATCTAGGGAACTTGACAATTTTTTTGATAGGATAGTAATGTTTATGCTACTATCTATCTCGAATGTTAGTGTCCAGGGAGAATGAGAGTAGGCACATGATCACAACTTGTAGAGGTGTAAGATAAGTAAATTTTAAGAATTTTTGGAAATATTGGATGCATATGTTATCAATATAAGGTTATTCAAACTAAGAGAAAGGCTAAATGGAAAAATATAGAGTAGATCCAATGATTCTAGAAGTAAGGCATGTGTATAACTAAGAGGAATAACCAGGGTTTGAGTTTTCCAAGTGTAAAAGACTAAGGTGATACATAATCACAAAATATAATCTAAAAATAACTATAATCCTATGAAAACATGTGTTAACATGAAAAAACATGTCACACATTAAAATATGAAACACAACTGAGTATGTTACAAAGTAATGATGTAAAATTATTGCATACTATCTTGAGCAATTTGAGAATCTAAAAAATTACATAAATGCCAATTTTTATGTGTTTGGACAACAAAAATTGGAAGGTTAATGGATCACTTCTCTCTTTTCCAATATTGAACTCCTATCCTAAATCACTTTCTATGCATTTTATAAGACTAAAATGGTGTTATATATGTAAGGAATTTCAAATTATGTCTTTGTTTTTATCTAGGAGATCTAGTATCTAATAAAAACCTCAATGAATTCCCCCTTATTTGAGATGAATTATTGATCCTGAAAAATAATCTAACTCAAAATAAAATTTATTTGATAGTTTATTATGACATAAAGATGTGAATATGAGTAATAATGATAACATGGAGAAGCATGGCATTGTCATATAGATAAAATATGTGTAGTAATAATGTGAAATGTATTTATAAAAAAAAATTCATAGCCAATGTGTCTATATAGATGTTAAAATTTAGGCACATAGATAAGTGATGAAACTAAGTATGGAACATTGAATATAACTAGTTAGATATGAATAGATGATATCCACCATTACATTATAAGGGTTTGTTGGATGTATGATGTTCATAATGCCATTACAATTTGAGAAAAGAATAAAATAAGGTGTCATGGATATGATGCACTCAATCAAATAGGACATGTAAAGAACACAAATCACACAATAGAAGGCCAAGGGGACACATACAAGGGAAATTCTAAAATATCAATAACCTAAATAAAAACACACATAAGGACATGTTCAAACGTCCTCTCATGCATAAAAAAATAATAATTAAGGCTTAGAGACACATGTAAGGACCTTTTGAAATGTCTACATACACATAAGATACATATACAAAGACATTCAAATTTCCTCACATGCATATAAATAGAGAATCAAAGCTTAGATCCACATATAAAAGACACATTCAGATGTCCTAAATGGAAAAGAGAGAGAGAATGTATACAAGACAAAAATATGAAAGAGAAACATGAAAAGTATGCATGATAAAATGTGATTGATCAAAAAGTTCTAAGTTTTAACATGATTAAATTTAGTAATTAAGATAACCAATGTATATCAATTTGTTAGTGAGAGAAATATCAAAAAATGTAATGTTATGTAAATAGTTTAGTTGTGAATAAGATAAGGTATCCAAAAAGGGATAAAATTTATGCATAATATTCCCCCACTAATCAAGCAGATGAATGCACATGTTTTATAAAGATTTTGTGTGGTCTATAATTGAGTAGTGACATTATAATCTCACTCGGGCAACAACAAGGTGATGGAAACTAGAGTAGGGAAATTTTATCCAATAAGGTCCTCTTGTATAACTATAATGTTTGAATGTGTAATAATCATGATACCTATAACTGAGTCTAAAAATGATGTTCTATGTAATTTGTAGTCCCTCATGTATACTAATGAAGTATATATGCTATAAAATTGGATAATACAAGTATCAAATAGTTATGCACAAATGAATTGATGTAATACAAAGTATATACAATCATATATAAGTCTTTATTTTTTGTATTTTATGAAATATTTTATTAGTTTTATATTATTCATATATATGACATAAGAAATAGAGAGAAGGATAGTAACTGATGACTCCTTTAAGAGTCTTGCCATCAATTGATCTTGTATCAAACACATATATGGTTATCTCTAGTGAGTGAATTGGATCATGAAACTATGTATTTAATATATCATTATCATATTCATATTTTATAATTAGTATAATTAAGATCATAACAATTTGTATTATTATAATCATCATCATCTAGATATGTAACTTATGAAATGCCACTATTGTCTTCTATTGTATTAAGATATGTAAAACTAATTATTCCATATTATGATAATGATTTTTTAAATTTCCATTTTTTAATATGTATTATTTCATGTGCCTCTATTCATATGGCATTACTTTTATTTTCATTTGTACTAACTAAATATATTCTTTCTATTTATTGGTCTTATTGTGAAGAAATTGTATCTTCTCTTGAAATTGAGATCATTGAAATTTCATGTTCAAATCTATCATGTTTATCATCTTTACCCTTTGTTTCCACCATTTATATCATCCATGATCTCCTAATTTAACATTATATTGGGCCAAATTAGGACATATGTGAAACATCACTGAATAAGTTTTTTTCTTAACTATGCAAGGTATATTAGGAATATAGAACACAAAATAATATTTATGAAATAAATATGGAAATAAAATGTAGAAAAATAAAACACAATAGAGACACAAATTTAATGTGGTTCACCCAATATGAGATACATCCACATAGAAACAACTAGTTCTTCTATTATTCAGTCCAACAAATGAAGGAAAAAACTGAAATACATCCACTATAATATCATATTCACTCACACATAGTGTGCTAACATGATTAAAATTCCATCATATCAAAGGAGGGTTATATACTAAGGGAAAAATGCACCCATATAATTTCTACCATTATATCTATGACCTCATAGTGAATGGTCTAGATTTATTACAAAATTACAATATTTTATAATGCATTACCCTTTTGGACCCCCATGATGACCTTAGTGGGGGAAGTTGTCCCCAAACACCTTTCTCTATAACTAGGCATTCTAATAAGATCAAGATCCACCATCCAACAATATCCCACTTGGAGACTAATTTTTGGAACTCCACCGCTATAACTCTTCCTTGGAATTTTATTTGAAATTTGATGATGGAATGTTTCTCAACTTCCTTATTATCCCTGAAGACCTATTGAAGTTGAATAAATATCTATCTTATCCTTTGTGTCAACCATTGTTAGCATATTTGGAGGATTCTAAATCATATGGATCTTTTCCAACTTCAGTAGACTATCCTCCAAAACTAAATGAATGAAGTGATACCTAAGTTATATATGTTTGGTTCTTGAGTGGAATGTTGATTTTTTTGCTAAATGAATAGCACTCTAGATATCACTATACAACCTACAATATTCTTACTTCTACCTCAACTCTTCCATGAACCATTACATAAGTATAATCTTGTTACTTGTTTATGTAGCTACAACATATTCTACCTCCATAGTTGATAAAGAAACTATCTTCTACAATTTTGAAATATGACTAACTATTGTGTCACCAATAGTGAATACATAACTTGTAGTTCTCCTCCTATGATCTAAATATCTAGCTATGTTTTCATTAACATGTCCCTGTGAGGTAACATCTGACCCTTCATAGCATAACTATCTATCGATGGTGCCTCTCAAGTACTTGAGAATCCACTTGATTACATCCCATTGCTCATTTCCTAGATTATTCATAAACCTACTAAAAAATCACATTGCATGAGTAATGTCTGGTCTAGTTCACACTGTAGCATACATTAAAATTATAACTGCTAAAGCATAGGACACTTTGGACATGTAATTAATTTCTTCCTATGTGTTTAGGAAATTTTTCATTTCTCAATGTTAAGTTCCCTCCCAAATGTGTATTTACAAGTTTTGCATCTTGCATATTAAACTTGACTAACTTTTTCTTAATATACTCTTCTTGAGATAATGTCAATTTTTTATTTTTCCTATGTCTTGTTATTCTCATAACAAGGATTTGTTTTGCATCACCAAAATCCTTAATTACAAATGAATCTTCTATTTTTATTTTTAGCTCATTTATATCATGCATGTTTAACCCTAAAATAATCATGTATCTACATACAGTAACAAGATAATATAACTACCATTATCTAATATCTTAAAATAAACATATTAGTTAGAATGACATCTACTATAACCTTATTATGTCATGAATATGTCAAATTTTAAATACCACTACTTTGGAGCTTATTTTAGGCCATACAAACTCTTTTCAACCTGTACACCATTTAATCCTTACCTTTTACTTTGTATCCCTATGGCTGATCCATATATATTTCCTCCTCCAATTCACCATGAAGGAATGTAGTCTTCACATCTAACTATTCAAGGTAAAAATATTCTGCTACTACCAAACTAAAAATAATTCTTATGGAAGTTATTTTAACAACTGGAGAAAAAATTTCATCAAAATATATACCTTTCTTTTGTACCCCTTTAAAACAAGTCTTTCCTTGTACCTCCTTTTGCTTCCATATTCTTCCTTCAACCTATAAACCCATTTATTCTTCAATTCTCTTTCACTTGTAAGCAAGTGAACCAAATACCACATTTGATTATGTACCGAGGAGTCCATTTCCTCTTTCATGCCTTACTCTCACTTATTTTTGGTTTCTACCTACATTACTTCTTCATAGCTTTTTGGCTCACCACCATTAGTCAATAGTAAATAATAAAGTGAAGGAAAGTATCATTCAGGGAGTCTACTTACTCTGGTAGATCTTCTAACTACACTTTTAGGAGTTTGAGGTACTTGATGTTATTGTTGCACATTATGATTTTTCGGTAATTTTGGAATTTCATTTCTAGTGATTTCATCAATTATTTCATATCTGTATTTGGCTTTTCTTGTTTATTTTCTTTTAACTATTCTCTATACATGACTTTATAATTAAATATCACATTTATACTCTTAATAACTTTTTAATTTTCAAAATCCCAAAAATGGTAACCAAAACATAAACTCCATATCCAATAAAAGTATATTTCTTTAATTTTTCTTCAAGCTTGGTTCTATTTTCTGTATCAATATCGATAAATGATTCACAACCAAAAGTATTTAAAAAGGAATAGTCTACCTTTTTACCTATCCATGATTCTTCTAAAATGCCACCATATAAAGGACTTGAAGGCCCTCTATTTATTAAGTTAATGTAGTATCCAAAACATCTACCCAAAACTATAAGGGTAACCCTACATGTGATCTCATGCTCCTTGCACGCTCTATGATTGTCTTGTTTATCCTTTTTGACAAACCATTTTTTTGTGGTGTTATTGGAACCATCTTCTCTCTATGAATCTAATGGGATGAATAGTAATTATCAAAATCCTTGCTATTCTATTCACCTCCATTAACTGATCTAACACACTTTAACTTATTTCTTGTCTCAATCTCAACCAAATATTTCCATTTCTTATAAGTATCAAAAACATCATATTTTTTGTATGAAATAAACCCATGTTTTTCTAGTTGCATCATCAATAAAAGTAACATTATAAGAACATCCACCAAGGGATGATACCTAAGCCAATCCCCATACATCCACATGTATAAGATCTAACTTTTCATCCTTCTTTGTCTTCTCAACTCTAACAAATTTGACTCTCTTCTATTTTCCATACATACACTTCTCACAAAACTCAAAATTCACCTTCTTCAAATATGGAAATAAATTATTTGAGTGGATAACTTACATCCCCTTGTCACTCATGTGCCCAAGTATATGGTTCCATAATTTTGTATCTACGTATATAGAAGCTAAAGTAATAGAAGATTCAACATTACCATTAGATAAATATAATGTACCTACACTATCTCCTTTTGATATTACCAATGATCCTATAGTGATCTTCAACAAATTTTATGCAAATGTAACTATAAAATCATCACTTCCTAACTTCCCTATAGAAATTAGATTTATGCTCAACTAAGGAACATGACTCACCTCTTTCAAAAACCATTTGTTTTCATTATGTGATTTTATCTATATCTTACCCTTACCAAAAAAATTATAAGGTTCACCATCACCCAAATAAACCTATCCAAAAGTCACGTTGAACATAATCTTGAAAATATTTCTATGGAATGTAGCATGAAATGAATCCCCTAAATCTGACACCCAAGAATATTTAATATTATCTAAAGAAAGGATTAAATCATATTATAACATATAACCTGCTACATTTGATTCCTTAGTTTTATCTTATTGTCCATCTCCTTATTTTCCTTTTCAAAACCAACAATATTTATTTAAGTGTCCTTTATTCCCACAAATCCATCACACCAATGTTATTATGGATTTAACTTTCCATGATTCCTTAGGCCCTATCTTCTATCATTTTTTCTTCCCCTATTCTCCTTAGTCAAAGCATCACAACCTATTCTTATCTTATTCCATCTAATAAATGAAGGGAAAAATATACAATACATCCACTATAATATCCTCTTCACTCACACATAGTGTGCCACCATTATTATAATTCCATTATATAGAAGGAATTTACTATGGATTTGGATCCACACTTACTATTTTAAGCCAATGGCCTTTGTTTTATTTTCTCCCTCTCCAGGGTTTGATTGACGATGGGATCTTTCTTTTCTCTTTTTTTCCATCAGCATTCTTCAAATTTTTGTTTGAGTTGAGTTCCCTTTTACTTATTCCATGTGGCATCATGGTGCTCTTTTGGCCCCCAATTTTTATATCCCTTGAGAGGAGAAGCACTCCCACAATACATGTCTCTCCCTTTGCCTCTAAGGTACCTTTTATTTTTATGCTAAGTTCTTGATGGTACCACCAAGAAAATCGAGCCCCACCCATTAAAAAAATGAAGCTACTTCACATGGATTGATATGTTTCATATTTGTGCTCATATAAGGAGGTGTTAGACCCATCAGAGAACTAGAGATGCACCATTGGATACAGGTGGGTACCCCATTTTTTGACAAAGCTTTTGAAACACATTAGGCCTTGCATAGAGTTTTACCTTCTATTTTTTTGGAAGAATTTTCAAATGGTGTGGGAAGATGGCCTTGGAGTTAGACATGTGACATTTCTATACTCACCCAGGCTCAAAGGATCTCGCAGCTGCTTTGAGAAAGTGCCATCTTGATGCATGGTGCTTCAATGTTCACCAAAGGAATATAAAGTTATTTCTCCCTAAGAAACATGTTTCACTCATCATTGGTCATCTTTGAGCCCATTTTAGGGAATGGGGTCAATCTATTAATCATCTAAAAGTGACATCCAATGGAGGTAATCAAGCATGACATAGGTATTAGCCCCAAAGTTTGACATGTAGCATCACCATGCTTCTCTGAAGCATGAGTGGTTTGTAACAAAATGGGGGAATCACATCATTTCTAGGATGTGGGAAGTTGACTACACACATGGGCCAGACCCTCTTTTAGTTGTGGGCATCATGGGTGTAAAAAAGGGAATCTCCAAATCATCATCTCATGTAATGTCCTCACCTATATATCTAATTTTTCCCCCTTTTAATAGGGAGAAGTTATTAGTATTTCTATGTACTTTGCATATTTTTGAAAATCTATCAAAAAATTAAGATTATCGTAGATAGAGTTTCTTATTCATGACTTCAATAGATGCATCTCATGGATGTTAATGGATATTTTGTATGTGCCATTTGTGGCCTTATATATTCATTTCGCTATCCAACAATGAAGAGAATGTGATGTTTTATGTCACTCAAGTTAGAAACTATCTCTACTAATTATATCATATATGTTTCTTCTACAATGTGGAATTTTATATGCTATGGATCCTAATTCAAGCTAGATGTTCCTTTTATGATCTATAGTTTCATTAAAATCTATGCTATTTTATGTAATCTATATGTTTGTATTTTATAATTTATGGTGCATCACCTTAGATTAGATTTACTTTCTAAAGTTCTTTTATGTTTCCCCTCTTTACATTTTCTCCCCACGTTTTTCCTTAGGAACACAATAAAGAGCCAACTTCTAAAATCTTGGAGGTAACTTCATAAGATTCAATTGATCCCACACCTATGAAGCTTCCCATAGATTGGTTGTTTACTCTAGGGTGAATATTTTAGGCATCAATAGTTATAATATTGTATGGCATGGCTAATGGGACTCAAACCCATAATTGCCTAATTAGAAGTCAAATTTATCATTCATCATGAGAGAGATTATGAGCCACAAGACTATAACAAGGTTAAAGACTAAAAGCAACCCAAATTTGTTAATACCACCCTTAGGTGTTCCCAATCATAAAATAACTCTAGGATCCACCATTGTGTAATACTAATAGCAATGGATGGCACAACTAAGAACCTTAAGAAATTTTGTGTCATAGGACAGTGGCATCCCACTTATCCCACTAACTCTTTTAGATCAATTGGATCATATACCCTCAAATAATTTGAAAGTGCTCCCCAAGTTCTCATGAGAAGACTTCAAGAATATGATAGAATACCTTCAAGATGTGGCAAATGTGTGAATAGTACACTATGTCAACTCATAAAATGTAGCCCTAAGGCTATTAGAAACCTCTTTCAAAGGATGCACCCTTGATTGGTATATATCCTTTCTTATCAACTCCATTTCCACCTAGGATAACTTATGTTATAGTCTCTTCAAGTGATTTAATGAAAATGAAGATTAATCTTCTCTCTTGCAGTGGTTGATAACCATCAAGAGGGGTCCATAATAGGCTATGGTCAATTTCAATACTAGATTTGAATAAACTTGGCAAATGATCTCATAGATGGCTTGATCTCTCATAGGTATGGCTATAGTCTTCTATCTAAAATCTGTCAATTCAAACATCACAATCATGATTCAATCACTTGGAGGATAGATGTTACTAGATGCATATGAGATCATAATAAAAGTAGAGAATAACTTGATAGATACAAGAAGGCTCCCTCCTCATCCACCGATGCCAATCTTTCCAAAAATATCAATGCCATTGTAGAAAGAAATTCCAAGAACTTCAAGAACACTACCTCCTTTTATATATGTGTACCCACCCACTCAAATAATTGCCCCCACTACATCTTCCATGGTTACCAAGATGAATGATATGAAGAGAATTTTAATGAGTTTTTATAATGAGATAATAAATCTCAAGAGGTAATAGACTGCTCCCCTAAAACCCACCTATAACAACTATCAAGAAAGGAGACCCCCTTATCAACAAAACCAATACCAAGAAATGCAAAGGCTAAATTATCAAGGAGAAAATAACCATTCCCCAAATAATTAAGGGATGAATCATTAGACATAGCCTACAAACTAGATGGTCATAGTTCTATATCCCTTCCACATAATAATGCCTATTACAAATAGATAATTGGTAGCCAATCAAAAAAACCTTATGGAAGATTCTAATTCATGGTGCTTCCCTTGCAATGAACCTCATGGACCTTGAAACTATCCTTGAGGAAATTTATAATAAAAAGTTATTGAGAAATAGTGATGAGTAAATGCCTAAGATTCAGCCTATGCTTATCAATGTCCTAAGATTGAAAATGTTTTCATGATGGCATAGATGTAAGGTATGTCCCTAGAGCAAGAAGAGGAGATAGTCTCTGATCATGCATTCTTCTCTTTGATTGAGGACAAAAATGTATCCTTTGTCAATGAAGTCCCTATATATCAAACCCCATAAGTGTAATAAAACTATTATACACACTCAAATAAAATCTTGGTTGAGTCCTTGATAATTACCACAACACTTAGATAGACCATTGAAAAGGATTTAACACTCCAACCTACACCCATAACCTATCTAAAGTGCAGTGAGAATGTATAAAATAAGTAGAAAGGTCATGATTTCCTATCCCAAAATTTATATAATGTGTTAGAATAGATTAAAAAAATGCATTGGATAATGTCTCTCTCTGGGATGTGTTATCCATCCTAAAATAGAAAACCCTATTATAAGAATCCATATAAGAAAAGGAAAGGCCTACACTAAACAAATTAGGCATAATGCCCATGAAGGAAAAAGGAAAAGAGGATAGCAAAAGCACCCACTCCCAAACTACCACTACATTCATCAATAATAAGGAAGAAGTGAATAAGGCAAAGCCTACCCCCTTCTACTTGACTCTAATTATAGGCAAGAAATTACTATATAACTCTATGATAGACTCAGGAGCAAGTACTATGGTAATGCTTAAACAAATAGATGATGCATTACAATTGAAATATGAACCCTTGAGAAAAGGTGTGATATAGGTATATGGGAAGAATGTTTAGACCTTAGGAATTTTTATAGATTTGACCCTCATGTTATATTTATGACCAAACATCACCATATCCCAAGACATTATAGTGATAGATATACTACCTATCTTTAGGTTATGTCTATCTAGAGATTTCACCACCAAGATTGGTAGATATCTATCACTTGATTGGTATCATCTAATTTTGAATAATAAATATGGTTTAAAATTAAATATATTATTTTAACCCCTTTGCTCAAAGCATTTATTTGATGAGGTGATGGCAAAATTTGAAGCAACACACACTTCCTTCATGAGAATAGAGACACATTATGTGTAGATGCTCAAAGAAGAGAGTGTTGAAGGTAATAGATATCTTGAGTTAGAGGCCCTCATTAATAGCTTCATCAAAAGTAATCCATTCATAAAATTTTATGCTATAGGCCTTGGGAACTATTTCATTCATCATGAATATCAAGCCATTCCTAGGATCAAAAAAGAATAAGGAGAATAAAACAAGAGGTCCAAAGAAGAGTTAGAGCTTTGGACCCTACATTTTTATATGGAAAGATTCAAGAATGGCTCCAGAGCTAGGATCTGGCTAGCATTTCCTTCTAGAAAGGAAATTCTTTGAGCCTTCTATTTTTAGCTCTCTTACACAAATAATGAGGTTGAGTATGAAGCCCTTGTCTATGACCTCAGTCTTATGAAATGAAATGGTGTTAAATAACCAAAAGTATACAATGACTCTAAGTTAGTATTAAGGCAAGTAAGAGGGGTTGCTAAAACAAAGAATTTGTACATGAGATCATACCATCATCACATATGGGATCTGATCGATTCTTTTGAGGCTTTTAATAGTCAAATTATCCCATGAGCCAAAAACTAAGAAGTTGATAGGATGGAAACCATAGGTTCCCAATATAACCCTATAGTTTATCTTTTCACCAATAATCAAAAAATAAAGGTGATCATCATGCCCACCATCCCTAATAATGACCACAACTGGTAGGTGTTTGAGAGTGATGCCTAGATTACTATGTTCTTCCAATAATCCCATGAATTTGTGGAATAAATATAGCTAAAGATCAAGGAAAACTATGAAGGATATATTTTAAAAATAAGAAATAATAAATTACAAAAAGGGCTCATCACCCTAGAAAATTTGTTTGACTTTGAAGATGTAAAAAATCACAAACACAAATTTTCCAAAAAAAGGGTAATTATTATGAACTTGACATTGGTGATGAAAGAAAGCTAAAAGTTTGGAAAAGGGTCCCTCAAAAAGATATAGAGAGACTAATGTCTTTCTATAATATATATGAAGGTATCATTACATGGATGTACGACAACCTAAAAAGGTATGATGAAAAGGTCATATAACACACCATAGATCTAATGGAAGGAGCCAAACTAGTCTGACAAAAGAAGTGACTAGTGAATCTTAAAATTAAATCTTTGATGGCTCAAAATCTAAGGAAGTTAATCAATTCAAAGATTATATACCCAATTAAGTATTCAACCTAGGTGTCTAATCTAGTCCCTATAAGCAATAAGAATGGATAAATTTGACTATGTGTTGATTTTTGATATTTGAATAAAGCATCTTTGAAAGATCACTATCCCCTTCCTTCCATGGAAAAAAACTTCCAATCAGTAGTAGGTACTGAAATGTTCTCCCTATTAGATGGATTTTTTGGATACAACCAAGTCTAGGTCAAAAAAGAGGATCATCACAGAACCACCTTCACCACCAAGTGGGGGATGTTCGCATATGCAAAAATGCCTTTTGGCATCTCAAATGTTGGGGAAACTTTCTAGTGGGAAATGGATGTAGCTTCAAGGGATTGATAAATGAGATTATCCTCATTTATCTAGATGACCTCACTATGTTCTCAAAGAATAAGGAATATCATTTTGACCAGCTAGAGAAGGTCTTCTAAAGATGTCAAGAGTTTAGGGTTTCATTAAACCCTAAGAAATGCATATTTGAGGTGTCCCAAGGGAAATTTCTTGGGTACATAGTTTCCAAGGATGGGATCACTATCAACCTAGAGAGAATAGATACCACTAAGAACTTGGCCATACTAGTAAACAAAAAGGGTGTCTAATATTTCATCAATAAGATCAATTTCATTAGTATATTCATAACCAATTTCATGAGATTGGTTAAAATTATCACCCTAATGCTAAAGAAACATCAAATTTTTAATTGGAAGCCTAAGGGAAGATCCAATTTTGAAGGGATCAAATATGTAATATCCACTATGCATGTGCTCACCAATCTTGTGTTCTCCAAAGAATTCATCATGTATGTCTTTGGGAGCAAATATAACATCATTGTAGTGTCAACTCAAAAAGGAGAAGATATAAAAGAGGAACACCCCATCGCATTCTATTCAAGGACATTGTGAGAATATGAAACCAGGTATAATTTCATATAAATATAAGCCTTCACCATCATTAAAAGTCTTAAGATGTTTAGACATCTATTGGCAGGCAATAAATTAATGATTAATGTGGCACATTCTAATGTACATGAATCTATCATGGAAGGAGAAATCATAGAAAAGAGAGCCAATTGGATCACTAAGATCTTGGAGTATGATGTAGAATTCTAGCCAATGAAGGGGGTTTAAATAAGGGGAATCTATGAATACTTAGCCCAATGTACAAACATACAAGAAATGGAGTTGAGCACTACCAAAAATGCCCTCATTAATCAATTCAAAAGAAATGATTCTTAGATAGCTAATAGGGTACTCTTTATGTAGATTGATAGATATCTTGATAGCCTCCTAGTCCATAAAAGATGCTTTTACAGATTGTAAGGTTCCAGTTACATGTTGGTCCAAGGAATCCTTTTTGAAATAAACTTTGGTGGAGAACTTATTTGATGTATTGATGGACCTCAATCTGAGAAAATTCTCTAAGATATGCACTTCACTCCCCCAAGTGGCCATTTCTCAGCTAAGATTACTATGACCAAAATCATGCATGCAGGATATTATTGGTCAACAATATTTGAATATTGAAACCAAGTAGAAAAAAGGTTA
Organism: Torreya grandis; assembly: GCA_037957365.1. NCBI lineage: Eukaryota > Viridiplantae > Streptophyta > Pinopsida > Cupressales > Taxaceae > Torreya > Torreya grandis. Next base: position 49,015 of record JARHVA010005646.1, read on the forward strand.
TAAACATGTCAATTATTCATTGAGAAGAGGAAGTACTCTACCATTCCTCTCTATCCAATTTTGACCAATGAGCCCTTTGCTCAATGTGGCTTGGATTTCATCAGATGATCAACCTAGTCTCCAGTGTGTTGGATGAATATTTTGTCATCAACCACAACATAGGGAGATTGATTGGCCAAAACATGCATGTTTACCACATTAAAATGGGACAAATATCTCCTCTCATCAAGGGGAGGTTCCCTATAACTATAAGGTACTATATGCTATAAATAAGCTGAAAATAACACTCAGTGTAGGATAACACCATCCATCTCTCTTTTTTTAGAGATGATGTTCATAGACATAGGAGAATTCTTGGGTGATTACTAGAGGTACTTCTCTTCTTTCAGAGGTAATACTCAGTCAACAACCGTATTCCTTCCTAGGTAGTAAAAGTAACTAGATGAAGTAACACAACAGGATGAAGTGTAGCACAAAGTCTCCACCTCAACTGCCAAAGAGTGAAATATATGAATGACAATGGGGGCACAAAGTCATCCCAAGATCCTTTACATAGATATAGAAAACAACACACTAAAGACCATTATGGTAGCATAAAGTCTCTCCATAGTCGACTTTAGGACACCTTCCTGATTACTTCCACTAGTTCTGCTTGTTAAATTAAGTGGACAAGAATGCTTCTAGGAAATAAACATAAAAATAATTTCCTAAATAACACAAACTATTCCATCGCAAATTCTGAAAGGCCACTTGTTTTCTCATTCAAATAAAGAAATATGATTAACAATCTAAGCTCAAAGTCTCAGGAAATGCCTTTCAATTTGGGTAGAGTTTCACTTTTGATAACAAAGAGATCTCCCTTATAAAATGGGAGATTACAAGATATATCATTCCAAGAAAGACTTGGGCATTGATTTTCATGAAAATGGCCCATGCCAAATTAAATGTCTTGAATACTTATGACAGGGCCATTCTAGAAAAGGTCATCAACCTTGACTTTGGCATTCTAAATCATCTCAAATGTCTCCTCCTAAGCATGGGTCATCTAGTCTTCTTTATGGCACTTACACAGTTGTCCATTCATCTTTACTTAATGTAGAAAAATAGGCCACATCTTTGAATGCTCATGCTCTCTGATGTCCACCTAGTGGACTATTTCACCTACTAGAAATAACTCTCCTACAAATGTTTCTAGATTTCTTGTAGTTGTTCCCTCTTTCCTTGTATTTTGTCTCTTCCTCATGATCTGAGATCTCAGGCTTTCTTCTCACTTTTAGCTAGCTCTTTTGGATCCTTCTTTGGTTGGTCACTGAGTTTGTTTTTAGGTCTGCACCATATTTGAAAATAAATAGGCATTTTATTACCTTGAATTTGATGTCCACGGGGACATCATTGGTCACTTGGTTGCTTGAACCATGTTAAATCTCAAACCTTTGAACCATGAAAGTGCATCGGTTCAATGGTTTAATGGTTTAGGTGGTCTTATTGGCTCCTTGGTTCAATTAGCTCCTTGGTTCAATTGGTTCCTTGGTTCAATTGGTTCGTTGGTTCAATCGATTGAACCATCTCTTTGAACTTGTCTCTAGAATCTTTCACTTCCTTCGCTTGAAGCTTCCTTTCAGATTTTGAAATTCCTTGAACCTTTGAAACTTTAAACTTTGAACCATTTTGGTTCAAGGTTCAATGGTTCATTCTCTTTCTTTGAATCTTTTGATCCTTCAAATTTTCTTGATCCTTTTCTTTTCTATTAAACTCATTGAACCTTTAAACTTTGAACTCTTTTGGTTCAAGGTTCAAGGTTCAATTGTTCATTCTTTACTCTTCAAATCCTTTGTTCTTCTAAGTCTCTCAAAATTTATTGAACTCATTGAACCTTTGAACTCTTTTGGTTCAAGGATCAGCAGTTCAATAGTTCAATCTTTCTTCTTCAAAGTCTTATTTTATTTAAGTCTTTTAAAGCCATTTGAACTTTTCAAAGTAGTTAAAATTTGAACTTGTCAAAGCACTTAACTCTTTTAAGTCTGCCAATGTCATTGAATCTTTGAACCTGTTAAATCTTTGAACCTTTGGAGGTTAGGTTCAATGGTTCAATGGTTCATTCCATTTTTTTTAAGCCTGTTGCTAGACATTTTGGTTGAACCTCGAAATTGAACCAACCTTGAAATTTCCTAAGTGTTTAGATGGTGTTCCTTTGTAAGAGCTCGCCTATTGAAGTTATTGAACCCATTGAACTTGTGAGTCCCTTGACTAAAAATACTTGAATAATTGGAGAACTTGGATGCTCAGCACATTTTTGAAAAAGGAAAGGGAGAATTTTAGCTTGCAGGACCAAAATAGTTGATATGTTGTCCCCAAAAACAAGTGATTGATTTTAGGAACAATAGCTAGCTCTAGTTGGGGAACTGCTATCAATTGTAAAAACAATTGAAGGTAGTAAAATCTAGAATCTCTAGTGCCTTTAAGTATGCCATTGGGCTATGGAGTCATGCTACCCAAAAATAAAGGTGCCAAAAATAAAACAAAATGAACTAAATAAAATAGAACTAAAGACTATACATATGTACAAATGATCTTATATGATACTTTAAGGATTGAAGTGCTTCAGATACTACCCACTGTGAGGTAGTGAAAATGATGTTTTGTCTTGATATATCAGCAAGAAACCATTTTTTCCTCAAAATTGATGATTGGCAAATGGACCTCTCCACCAGGAATCAAATTTTCTATGCATTCCTTTTGGCTCTCTCCTCTTGCCCCATAGTAAGACTTGATTTCTAGTCTAAAAATCATGAATCCTTGTTCTCTTATAGAAGAGTTTCTTTACCTAATTTTGATGTGCATCAATATGGTCCATTACCATAATTCACTATTCTTCTAGTTCAGTCTAGCACATGATTTGGTTGTCAGCATCAAACACCTACCAATGATTGGCATTATCAGGTGCACTTAGTTGAAAGACCAGCTCAATATTGTACTTTTGCTCTTCAAAGTCTTTGTGAGGAACCAAGAGGGTCATGGAGATAGCCAATGAATCTACATGACTATGAAGCTCTCTATGCACTATACATATATTGAAAGCATCAAAACTTTCAATACAGTCCCATACTAGATTGTGGTAATGGTGCAATCTTTTATTCTTAGTTTGACACAGGTTCTTCACCTGACAAACCATCAGTTCAGCATTGCCTTTGGCATGAAAGAGTTTGACACCTTTATTATGAACAACCTTCAACTCGAGTAATAGAGATTCATACTCAGTAGTGTTGTTGGTGTTTTTGAACTAAAACTTGTATGAAGAAGGAAAAATATCTCCTTGAGGAGATATTATAACAATCTTGGCTCTAGCACTGGTAGAAGAATAGCTGCCATCAAATTTAAGAATCTAGACATTATCATAAATTGATCTTTTGCAGATTCCTCCTGGTAAGGGAGGGAGGATTCTTTTACATCTAAAATTTGCTCTACCAATTCTCCTACTATCTTATCTAAACTTTTTTGATTATCACCTATAGGAATTTCATCATATGAAATAGAGACATCCTCTATAGATAGGAAAAAGTTACCCATGCATGAAGACTCAAACAAAATTTGAGCTTTAGGGGCTGATGTTTAGGTGACAATATATTTTGCCTCCTTCTTAGGAAGCAACTGCTATATGATGCCCTTCATAGGGATCCTTTCCTTAGATAGGTCCATGCTCAATTCTCCTCCAACATCCTTGAAAAAATTTCATCCAAGCAGAATGCCATAGGAGGCTGGAACGTCGGCCATAGGACTATCATTTTAATTCTTTTTTCTAGGAAGGTTGTGAATGCAAATTGGGCATCTTTAATCTATCCTATAAGTAGAACTTGTTTGTTTTCCATGGAGAAACATCTCCCAAAATTTTTAGTCAATGTAAGGCTAAGAGAATCTGCCACCTTGGTGGACATTACATTGTCAGATGCACCTGAATCTATGATGCAATTGTTCAGCTGATGACCATTTATCAATAGGGAAACATAAAATGGTTCTATCTTCCTAGGAGAAGTATGATGAGTAATGAAAAGGTTATTCTAGGTGGATGTGGGAGTCACATTTAGAACAACTAGTCCTACAGGGATGGTTTTATTCTTTACACATTGAACTAACTTATCCAATTGCTCTGGGTTGGATTTCAAGAATTCTAATTCAGACATTTGAATTTTGGTTTTCTTGACATGGTCGATTATATCAAATGTCTGAAATGAATTAGGAATAGGGGAAGGTAGTTTATCCCTCTAGTTTTTAGTAGGGGTGGTATTGGTCTACAAATTTGAAGCAAAAGATGAAGGAAAACTTGATGTACTTACTTTTTTAGCAATCACCAGGTCCTTTGATTGAAAGGCAAAGTGGTTCCCCACTTAGCAATTGAAATTAATGGTTGAGCTTGCTCCTCTATTTTTTCCTTATCAGCTTACTGCGCTGACTGGTTCTAGGACTAGGTGAATACAACGTATGATCCATCAAATGCTTTACCTTTACTTATGAGTTCATCCTGGTAATTCAAGAAATTAATGTTGGAGTCGCTAGCTGATTCATCTTGGTCTTCCACAAAGAGATCAACACCATCTTCCTATTTCAACTTAGATTGGAAAGAAAATTTTGATTCTTTTTTAAGTTATTCAACTACTGAGTTGGCTGGATCTACTTTAATAGCAAGTTTCCCCTGAGGGGGAGGAAGATGATTTGGCTGCCCTTGATTCCTAGTAGTGTTGCCTTGGTATGATTGATTGGGTAATGTCCTCCATGGTATATCTCAATATGAAGGAGGAGCAAACATCCCTTACACCATTTACTTTCTAAGAGCTAGCAAATCATTTGCCAAATTTTGCACCATTGGATCAGTGGTGCTTATAAATAGATATTCAGAGGATGAAGAAGATTTACCTCTGTTAGGATCTCTCCTTATCTTCCCCACCAAGATGAGATCATCTTCCACCTTAGTATCCAAATCTTTCACTGTAGTAAGGTCTATGTGGCCAACACGTCTCAATAGAAAACTCGCTTCAAGCAACTGAGAGTTGATGAAGAAGCATTTGAGATTCTCAGCTATTGGTTGAGTAATTGTAGGAATCCTATTCCTTAGCTTGTTAAACTTGGATATGAAATCTCTCATTGGTTCATGAGGCTCCTTCTTCATTTATGTGAGCTAAGCTAGTAGGGCATGTGCATATTCTATAGGCTTGAACCTAGATTTAAATTTGGCTTTGAGAGTGTTCCAGTCCGTCACTGACTGAGCCTATAGATGGTAGAACCAGTCTGCAATAGCACCTTGTAATGTCTTAATGAATAGCCTGACTGCTATGTCTTCATACTCCACACCTATCATGCCATAGGCTATGATGAAGGATAAAATATGTTCATCAAGATAAAATCTCCCATCACCAAAGAATTTAGGGAAATTATTCCTTGAACTACGTGGTAGCTCATGTAGAGGTGGAGTTAAATTGAGTGGGCCAAAAGAGTTACCCTAAGGGCCTTGAGCTGCCATTTTATGACTATGGAAAGGGGGGATAACATATCTTAGTGGGTTATGTACATGCAAAGCTTTGTTAGTAGAGGAAAAAGAAAATTTACCTTGTATTGGTGATCTGATGTTGGTAGGAGGAAGACTCCTAGTTCGTTGGAGGTGAGATGGTGAAGGAAACATATTAAAATTACTTTGTTATACAAACTCGAATACAGGGTCAATAATACCTTTAGATATCTAGCTTCTTATATACCATGGAGATACCAAATTGTAAAGTAAAAATGGAAAAGAATTGGCACTACTTTAGCTTGAAGCTTGACGCTTCAAACTGCACATTCTTTCCAGTTGACATGGAGCTACCAGAGAATTGACTTTTGAAATGGAACGCTCGATCTCCAGCATCTCTAGTTTCACATCTCAGAGTATATAATGGAAAAAGATAAGACTATAATGATAATGGATAAGAAACGGGTGATTCTTCAATCTAAAGCTTGAGGCTTCAAATTGTGCAAAATTATTGTGTCCCCAATAGAGTCACCAAAAAACTATTGGCATGGAGCTGGTAGAGTAGACAATAGCAATGAAACGTTTGATCCATAGAATCTCTATTTTTATAGATCAGAGTATATAATGAAAATGGATAAGGATATGGAGATGGAAAAGAGCTAGAATAGCTCCTTTGATCCCCAATCGAGTCACCAAAAAATTGCTCCTGCCTTAGCTTGGAGCTTGAGGCTCCAAATTACTCATTCTTCCCCAACAGAGTCACCAAAAACTGTCCCTACTTCAGCTTGGAGCTTGAGACTCCAAACTACACGTTCTTCACCAGCAAAGTCACCAAAAAATATTGGGTGAATATTTTGTCACCATCTAACTGAGGTAAAAATAGGTGTTTTAACCACAACAGAGGGAGATTGATTAGCTAAAACGTACAAGTTTACCACATCTAAATGGGACAAATCTCTCATCTCATCAAGGGGAGGTTCCCTATAACTATAAGGTACTATATACTATAAATAAGCTGAAAATAACACTCAGGGTAGGATAACACCATCCATCTCTTTTTTTTTAGAGATGATGTTCATAGACATAGGAGAATTCTCGGGTGATTGCTGGAGGTACTTCTCTTCTTTTAGAAGTAATACTCAATCAACAACTAGATTCCTTCCTAGGTAGTAAAAGTAACTGGACACAGTAACATAACAGGATGAAGTGTAGCATAAAGTATCCACCTCAACTACCAAAGAGTGAATTATACAAAGGATAATGGGGGCATAAAGTCATCCCAAGATCCTTTACACATATATAAAAAACAACACACTAAAGACCATTGTGGTAGCATAAAGTCTCTCCACAGTCAGCTTCAAGACACCTTCCTGATTACTTCCACTAGTTATGCTTGTTAAATTAAGTGGACAAGAATGATTATAGGAAATAGACATAAGAACAATTTCATAAACAACACAAGCTATTATAGCATAAATTCTAAAAGGTCACTTGTTTTCTCATTCAAATAAATAAATATGATTAACAATCTAAGCTTAAAGTCTCAGGAAATGCCTTTCAATTTGGGCAGAGTTTCACTTCTAATAACAGAGAGATCTCCCTTATAAAATGGGAGATTAAAATATATATCATTCCAAGAAATACTTGGGCACTGGTTTTCATGAAAATGGCCCATACCAAATTAAATGTCTTGAATACTTATGACAGGGCCATTCTAGAAAAGGTCATCAGCCTTGATTTTGGCATTATGAATCATCTCAAATGTCTCCTCCTAAGCAAGGGTTGTCTAGTATTATTTATGGAACTTACATGGATGTCCATTCATCTTTACTTAATGAAAAAAGATAAGTCACATCTTTTAATGCTCATGCTCTTTGATGTCCACCTGGTGGACTATTTTACCTACTAGAAATAACTCTCCTACATATATTTTTAGATTTCCTATAGTTGTTCCCTCTTTCCTTGCTTTATTTTGTCTCTTCCTCATTATCTAAGTTCTTAGGCTATCTTCTCACTTTTAGTTGGCTCTTTTGGCTCCTTCTTTGGCTAGTCACTAAGTTTGTTTTCAAGTTTGTACCATATTTGAAAATAAATGGGCATTTTATTACCTTTAATTTGACATCCACATAGACATCATTGGTCACCTAGTGACTTGAACCACATTGAACCTCAAAATTTTGAACCATGAGAGTGCATCAATTTAATGGTTCAATAGTTCAGGTAGTCCTATCAGCTCCTTGGTTTAATTAGTTTCTTGGTTCAATTGGTTGAACCATCTCTTCAAACTTGTCTCTAGAATTTTCCACTTCCTTCCTTCGCTCTAAGCTTCCTTTCAAATTTGGAAATTCCTTGAACCTTTGAACCTTTGAAATTTGAACCAATTTGGTTCAAGGTTTAATAGTTCATTCTCTTTCTTTGAATCTTTTGGTCCTTCAAACTTTATAGATCCTTTTCTTTTCTACTGAACTCGTTGAACCTTTGAACTTTGAACTCTTTTGGTTCAAGGTTCAATGGTTCAATGGTTCATTCTTTGCTCTTTGAATCCTTTGTTCTTCTAAGTCTCTCAAACTTTATTGAACTCATTGAACCTTTTAACTTTGAACTCTTTTGGTTCAAAGTTCAATGGTTCAACGGTTCAATCTTTCTTCTTCAAAGTCTTCTTTTGTTTAGGTCTTTTAAAGTTGTTTGAACTTTTCAAAGTGGTTGAAGTTTGAGCTTGCCAAAGCACTTAACTCTTTTAAGTTTGCTTATGTCATTGAACCTTTGAACCCATTGAATCTTTGAACCTTTGGAGGTAGGGTTCAATGGTTTAATGGTTCATTCCATTTGTTTGAATCCTGTCAATGGACCTTTTGGTTGAACCTCAATGTTGAACCAACCTTGAAATTGCCTAAGTGTTTGGAAGTTGTTCCTTTGTGAGAGCTCACCTATTGAAGTTATTGAGCCTATTGAACCTGTGATTCCCTTGACTGAAAATGCTTGAATAATTAGAGAACTTGGATGCTCAAAATAGTGTTAAAAAAGGAAAGGGATAATTTTGGCTTACAAGACCGAAATAGTTGATATGTTGTCCCCAAAAACAAGTGACAAATTTTGGGAACAACATAGTGTAGGCCATAAGTGGATACTAATAGCTACTGATTACTTCACCAAGTGGAATAAATAAATCTAGATAAAGGAAGAAATCAAGAATGCAATCCTTTATTTCTATGAATATCTCACAGCTAGATTTGATTCCCCAAAGATGATCATTTTGGATAATACAAAAGCCTTCCTTGAGTCTAAGATCTCCAAATTTTTACTATGAAATGGCATTTTCATAAAATGTTTATCCAATTACTACCTATAAATAAATGAGTTAGCTAAATCTAAAAAAAAAAATTAATCTGGCTCATTAAAAGATTGTGTAATGACAAGAAATGGGAGTCACATCTTCACATGAGGATAACTCTATGGGTAGATCACATCACTCCTAAGCAAATACTGAGAACTTTCCCATATGAACTAGTATATGAAAAGGATGTAGTGATGCCACTATCCTTCAATATTCCTACACAACAACTCTTGAAAGTTACTAAAATATAATAAAATAGAGTGATGGAAGTTTGACTCACTAAATTACTCAAGCTCCAAGAACAAAGAGAACAAACTCATGATGTAAAAATCATTGGCATCTGGTGGTCAAGAGATGGTTTGACAAGAAGACATCTAAATCAGGTTTCAAACTTGTGGATTTGGTCCTAAAATATGATTAGTGAGATAAAAAACTAGGATAACATGTAAAATTTGACTCATTATAGAGGGGACCTTTCTATATCATCAAAGTTAAATAAAATGGGGCTTTTGAATTACAAAACCTAAAAGGCAATGCCTTAGATATTCTCATTAATAGGATCAACCTAAAACATTTCTACTAGGCCCTGACCATTCTTTGTATATAGTTAGATAGTTTCCATTTTGATTCTTTCATTTCCATTTCTTCCCTTTTTTGCTTGGTTTTTTTCCTTTTTAATAAGTGCCATTGGCATAAGTGGCATTCTGGTCACCATGCATCAGTTCCTTATTCCCCCTAATCTTTGTAACATTATTTAATAGAGATTTATCTACCAAATCACCTTGACATTAATTATGGATGCTACGCTCTATGTGGATCCCCATACAATCACAAAAATCCCTCGTGAATGGCTATTCGAGTGTGTGCACTACCTCCATCATTAATAGGAAGCACCCATTTTTGAAATCCTCATAATGATTTTCCTCAGCAAGGTTTGTACATAAATATAGCTTGTTATACCCCTTTTTAAACACTCAACACTTAAGAATTTTAAAGAGAGCATCAAGCAATCATTTAAAAATATGAAGAGCCTATAAATTAAAGGTTGAAACAAATAACCATCAAAGCAATAGAGTAGTATATGACTTAGAAGTAGAGCAAGTAATGATGGAGCCTATTGCATCTATGTCTAAGAGAATAAGATAACTGACAAGGCAAAAAAACCATAGTACAAGTAGTGGAGGAGACCATCTCCCACTTATGTTATAGGGAATTCATATTCATTAGCCTCAACCTAAGAAAAATGAAACATACTGGGTACTAAGCCAGTAAACAAGGGTTTTCACTAGTATCATACCCTCATGATTGATGTCATAGATGGCATATCTAACCCCATCTTGTAATAAAATCCTAAGAGTCTACGAGAGGGTGCCTATTCCTATATGATCAACAAGATCAGATAGGGACATTATAACTCTTTTAGTTTCAAAGTTTGGGAGGGTACTCTAGCCTAATGCATGGTACCTTATGTACACCCTTACCTAGAGACTGTATCTCTTTATGCAAAAAGATATAACATTAGCACTATAACCATTATCAAGAACACCCATCTTAGGGTGCAAATTTCTATGCACCCCAACACCTTCATCAATGGGTTTAGGTCTATGGGTTTAGGTAATAGTCATAAAGGTCTATGAAGACTAGACCCATCTTTTAAGAACACTCATCTCTAACTCTATGAGGACCCCAACACCTTCATCGATGATGTGGATAGCCTCCAAAAAGTTAGGGATTTAGAGGTCAAGAATCAAGCATATTTCTTTGAGGTCCTTCTCAAATAAGAAGTCATAGAGATGCCCCCCTTGCCCATGCTTCTGATTGCATTCTACATGTATATTTTAACTAAGACTTTATCCATGTTGGCTTTCATTTCCAAAATAGATATTGATGATAGCATGAGTGAATTATAACTGGGCACGCTCTACCTCTTGACCATGGAAAAGTAGGGGTTTAATTTCAAAATGGACTTTGTTGAAGCCATCACTTCTAACATGAGGTATGAGCTTGATAAATTCTCAACAAGAGGTACCTTTTGGCACCCTTCCTTCCTCCTACACCTCATGCTACATCAACACTCCCATTTATTCTCCCATTCTCTCCATCTTAAAACCTCTAATACATAGGTTTTCTTGAACATAGTGACCCCCATCATGGTATGGACTCTTATCTTCTCCATTACTAATGACTATTATGAGTTATTCAAGTGCTTTATGGCTCTAGTCCTTATAGACCTAAACCCATAAGGTGAAGCTCTCAGAATGACAAATCAATAATAGGCCTCACTTGTAGGTGGTAAGGTTCTTATTAACTGGTTCTAAGGGTAGATTTATCATTCATCCAAGTGCATGGATTCCAAGAAAATCCCTTCCAACTCTCATGCACATTGACTGATAGGACCTTGGCCCTTGAGTTGCCCTAACATATTGATGCAGTAGATTCCACTTATGGGGTAGGAAACAAATAAAAGGGGCCTATATGACATCCTAGTTATGAGAGGGGGAATTAATGTTATGAGGAGGAATCAAGGATGTCTCCTCATGGCCAAGCTAGTAGATATTGGTCTAGATCTAGTGGATGAATGATGGGGCTATGATCTTGAAGTGCACATATCCAAGATAAAAACTACCACCATACCTAATCACCACTTTTGAACCTATCTAGAGTAGAGGAGGTATCTAAAAGAAGACCCTCCTCAGAATTATGTGGACCTTACCCAAATCTTACAAGATGATCCCAAACCCTAGGAGAATTTTTATACCATGGTCCAAGATTTTGACCCTGACACAAAGTTACCAAAGCTTATGAATAAATGATTTAAATTGGAGTGAAGAAAAGAAGGTGACTTTTTTAGGTTCAAGCATGAGAATGACAAACTACATGTTAGCCTATATGAGTACACCCCAGATGAAACTTTTATGAAGCTACAAGACAAAGCGCATCTAGAGGAAATTGCATTTGATGAAGAATCCACCCTTGAGGTGGAGGCAAGAAAAGAGCACAAGGAATAAGACACCCATAGAGAGGAGGAACGAAATTCCCCCTAGAAAGGACAAAGCAAATTGAAGGCATGGTGAGCTTAGGGTCATCAATGTGGCCACCACCTATCTTTCCTTATGTCACCTCCTCACAATAGTAACAAGCTCCTTTTAGGTACCTCGTGGTTGGGTTATCCCAACTCAAGTAGATTGAGGCACCTATTTCTAGTCCTCTAGAGGCACCTCTATAAAATAAGGATCATTTCATGGACCCTCTTTCCTATACTTCCACTTCTTCCTCTCCCTCCCCATCTATTTATATACCTAAAAGACCAATCATGGTGATATTAGTCACCTTATCTAGAAGTTTGAATCCTCTCATCACTCCTTAAAATATACCCATCACTCCACCTTAGGGTGTAGTTTTGCCCACTGACCAACCAAGAACCACTTTAGCTCTAGTCTCCTCTTCCTCCCAACCTACATTTGAGACTATTTGCTTTTCCTCCATCTTACCCATTTCATCTTACATGCCCTTCCTTACTCCTCTACCATTCTCATCCACCTTTCCCTCTCTCACATTCTAATCACTATTTTTTCCTCCCTATGGGTTCCCACCTTTCTTCCCTTCTACCCTTACCATATGTTCACTTACACCCACAGAGACCAAATCTATCATGGACCAAAAAAAACTTACCATTCTTTTTACATTATTGGAAGGGATTCCATTTGCTAATGAAATCATCCAAGCACCTATGTAATATTTGTAATAAGTGGACATGGAAAGAGTAGCCTAAGTGGCCTAGATGGATAAGAAAAGGGGCAAGTGAGCTAAGGAGGCAACTCAATCTTACATGTGGTCATTTTATTACCATAATAAAAAAATCCTCATGGTCACTCACTTAACCCCTCAAGTAATGAAACCCTAGGGAATGATGCTTATAGGTGATTAATCAGTCTAAGTAGTGGGCCTTAACCTCAGCCAAGGTTGACCCACTAACAAATTTGAGCTCATGGAGGAGGCACAAAATTCCATAACCATGAACTATCTAAAAGTGGCTTGATAGCTAAAAAAACACAAACAAGAACTATTTAAGGTCAAGGCTATGGTTGACTACCTTAGAGTGGAGGCTAAAGCCAAGGATATTAATCTCAAGCAAATGAAGGTTGACCTCCAAGATTGGGTTACCATGGATAACTTCTAGGTTGAATCTAATAAATGAATGGTTATTAAAACATGGCTATAATAAAAGAATGAAAAATTGGTCATGGTTCATTAGAGTCTCTTTGAGGCCAACTATCACTCTTTGATCAAGGACTAAGAGATAATAAAATTAAAGAACAACCTTGCCTCTTTCCCACTCACCACTAATATCCTTCCCCTAATTCAACAGATATATAAGTCATATTGGGAAAGGATCAAGGTCATGATAGCCAATCTAAAGATGATATTCACATTCATTTTGGATGCATAAAGACTGACATCCTAGGTGAGCTCATCAATTGAACAGGTACTCACTTTCATCACTTTCAATGCCACAAATGCACAAAGCCTTGTGGATAAGATATACAACACATCTCTCGAGACACTACAAGTAGTGGGGGTGGCTGATCATAGGCAAGTGGATACCAAAGTGAACAAGTTCCTAAACTACCACAAAGTAATAACCAAATGTAAGGCATTCCTTAATTCCTTATATAAAGTGGTCCAAGAATGAAGGGGATGCATTGAATAATTAGTCCAATTGGGACTACCCTCTCCTTTCTCATCTGATAACAACATCCTCCCTGAGGACCAGGTTAAAGCCCTGCTTGACTAGAAGTAAAATGACTATAATGTCTTCATAGCTTTGAATCAAGATCCTAATGCTATAGTAGTAGAGAAGGTCCTTCATGCACTCACCCAATTAGAATTCTAGACATTAGTAGTGGTCAATAGTCTAGGTAATATATCTTTCCAAGAGATGATTGATCTAGATAAAGCCTTCAAGGCTCTCAAAAATAAAACCTAATCAAAGGAAGAGGAATGGGGGCCCTTGTATGCAGCCTTCCAAAAGTTATAGCTCATATATTCCTTCTAAGTGCTGTAATTTTTGCTTTTGACTAGTCTGCACACTAGAGTTTTTGTTCTCTCATCCATAGGTGGATGCCTTGATGAGTCACCATAAACTTTGGATTTATATCCACACTTATTATTTTGATTCAGTGGCCTTTGTTTTGTTTTTATCCCTTTTGTCATGTCCCCTTTTCAGTTGACATGTTCTAAGTTCATGGTTAGCCTATTATGCAACCCTCGTAGGCTAATAGGATGGTTAGAGGGTCTTGATGGAGATGGGCGTGGCTTTGTTTAGCAGAAATTTTCTAGTTGGCTTTCGTTTGGGCTCGATTGGACATGTATTGAGGGAGATATTAATATTTGATTTATTTCATCAAATATTAATTATTTGGTCTAATTTTAAATTAGAAACCCTAATTCTAATTTAATAAAACCCTAATTAGGGCAAGCATATCTTTTGAGAGTATAAGGGTTTCTCATGGAGGCCATTGGGAACAAGCCATTTGATTATTGATTATTGATTTTGAAGAATTCTTCTGTGAAGACTAAGCTAAGGGTTCTAGGATTCCATTTGCATTGGAGAACATCAACTCTTCAGTGTGTGCAATTTAGAGGTTGTGAAATATCATCTGATCTATTGCCAATTTGAGAGATAGCTTCATACAGAGGTTATCACAATATTTCAGGTCTTTTGAGAGATAACTTCATATAGAAGTTATCACAGTATTCCAGGTATTTATTTCTTTATGTTTTGATTCAAATAAGTTATACAGATAGAGATATTCTGTATTAGAGTCATATATATTCAGATCATAGGTCTTACAAATAGGGTGTAATTTATTGGTGGTCGTACGAAGCCGTACAGAGCCGTATAGGTTTGCACAGCTACCGATGACGGTAGTATTACTGATGATGGCAGTATTATCTACTGACGATGGCAGTATTACCGATGATGGTAGTATTAGCTACTGATAGCAGCAGTATTACCGATGATGGTGACTGTGTTTTTACACAGCAGCCTGAGCCATTCCAGATTCAAGTTTTATTTCTAGATTTGTAAAAGACCAGGGTTTCAAGACTGTATGTCATATTTTATATGCATAAGAGAGGACTGTAATTGTAATAATTTAGAAGGACCAGTGATAAAATCTGTGATTTGCTATTAAGAGACTATATTATTGTTATTCTTCTGAATTTATTCAACATAAATTGTATCTTTGTTCAAAGTTTTGTGTTGCTATATTTCCTGTTTGGAGGGGATATTACACATTTTTAGGGTTTGATTAGCAATGGGTTATTTATTTTCCCATTTCTTCCATCAGTGATCTTTAAATTTTTGTTTGAGTTGAGTTCCCTTCTAGTTCTTGTTGACCCAATTTTGCCCCTCATGCAAAATCCTGGTCATCTCCTACACCTGCTTCGCATGGCCAGTCATTTCAAGTTGCAAGGTCCACTTTCAAGTTTCGACAGTTTCTATTTTAGAGCATTGGTTCATCGGCCTAGTTCGTTGGCGTTCACGGTGGCAAAAGATAGAATCTCTGAACGTTCACGCAAGGAGAGAAGAAGGGAAAAAATGGAGCGTTCAAAACTTAGTCAAAAAAGAGGCAAAAAAAATGCAGAGGGCAGCAAAATCGCTGCCCACTACAAGGGCAGGTAAAATGAGCTCACCTACAGACATGTAGAGGGCAGCAAATTCGCCGCCCATAACACAAAAAGGCCATGGACATCAGTCGACGTCGGCAATATTGCCGTTGTCAGCACCTTACAGAGACCGACGTCGGTAGAACTACCGACGTCAGTAGCACAAAGGCAGGCACAAAAATTGAAAAAGCCCACCTATGGCAGTGAATTGAAAAAGCATGCCTATGGCAGCGAATTGAAAAAGCCCGCCTATGGCGGCAAAATTGAAAACCCCGCCCGATGGTGGGGAAATTGAAAGGGCTGCCTACATCATAATTCTGCCGACGTCGGCAGCTTAGGGGAACCGACGTCGGCAAGACTACCACCGTCGGTAGCTTATCGGCCGACGTCGGCAGGTATTCCTACATGAATTTCATGCAAAGGGCGGCAAAATCGCTGCCCACTACAAGGGCAGCAAAATTCACCTGCAGTGTACAAGAAAAAACCCGCCCAGCCACCGGAGGAGAAGACCAATGCGTAAAATGAGGCAACAAGCATGGTCTTGGTAGACTTGTGATGTCATTAATAATGTTTTTCATGCTTTTCAATGAAACTTCTCTTGGCTCTCCTACTATAAATACAAGGACTTAGTCATTTTTTAGGGATCTTCCTGACTTTTGTAAAGAGCACTACTCTGCATTTTCTCCACCTGAATCAATAAAAATATAGTTTTGCCTCCATCTTGGATTGATTTGCTGTGTATGCCCTGAGTATCATCTATGTTTAGTCATTATCTTCCATGCTTTCACAGGTAATACCAACAGACCAGCTATCTACAAGGACCAGTTCTGTAGCTAAAAGGAGAAGAGCAATACTTGAGAAGGACAGAACAGAGTAAGTTGCTTGCAAGCGTGCATTCCACAGCACCTCGGTAAACCTCTGTGACGTATTTTCCATTATAGCCTCCCCCTTTGTCTTAGCAGCCTGATTCCTCTACCAGATGTGTAGAGTATACTTGCATTTCCCCTGATTCTGAGAGTGGATCTGGAAGGTCACCCCTGTTTTTGGTGTATCACCTCTTTTAGAGTAGGCTATTTGTTTTCATGCTTTTCTCTCTCCCTTTTCATCCCCCCCCAGTATATACCTATATACCTATATTTCACACTACCTGAAACAAACAAGATACATCAGAGGGAACTAGCCCATATCTAAAGACTCTCCTCTCCTGCTTCACTATCCCACAGGCGAGAGAGGGGTTTCCATGTTATGGGGAGAGGGCAGGAATCCGTGTTCCTGCCGCTGGGTGCACTTTCCAGCGTCAACAGTTTTGGCACGCCCGGTGGGACTGTGTTTTTACCAGTCAGTTTTTAACGTAGTAAAGTTTCAAGAATAATGTTGGTCCTGTTACAACAAATCAATTTCTTCAGCATCTGGCGACTCTGAGTTAAATCCGCTGGTTAAGCAGCCTGGTGCCATCAAAAATCATCCATTTCTTGTATGCATACTTCTTTTGCAAAAAAGCATGGGTTTTATTTTTCTTCATGTGAAAATGATCAGACTTCAAATATTCAGAGAATCCCCTCAAGTAGCTCTCTTAGTTGCCCTGCAACTATAAGGGAGATGGCATTGGATTTTGAGAAGCAGACAAAAGAAATCGATAGGCTGGAAGAGCAGCACAAGTATCAATAGGAGCTGATGTATAAAGAGGAGTGCTTATCTAGGCAAGCACAAACCTTGCGGTCCATGAAGGAGGAGGTAAGAAAATGGATAAATCCATCTATTCAAGGCAACCAGTGTTGCGTACCCCCTCCTAACTTAAAGAAAACCCCCTCTTTTGCACCAAATCCATTTTACCAAATTGCACTGGCTCACTCTAGCTCATCAAGTACCGCTGCTCCCAATCCCATATGCCTGGCCTTCCAACACCAGAGGGCATCAGAACAATCTCCAAGGGAGATCAATCTTTTCAACTCCTTAGATTAGGGTTCTCCCATTGAGAATAATACTACCAGCGAGCACGTCCCTCTTCTAGAGGCTCCTCCAACACACCAATAGTGTTTTCCTTGCATTCCTCAACCTCCCCAAGTTTTCCAGCATGATGTGCAAATTCCAAGTTGGAGGAAAGGATGCCAAGGACCAGCTCAGAGCTTTGAAGAAGATCATGCTAGCCACCTTCAAGAAAGACTCTTCCAAGAAAACCTAGCCAGAAAGATTGAAAACTTAGAGGTTAGGATGAAGATACTCCTTGAAAGGGAGTTAATTTTTTCAGACCTTGCAGAAGAACCTCAGGACCTCATGGAGAACAAAGTTGCTGCCTGTTCACAGGAGCAAGATTCAAATTTAGGGATCCTGAATTGGGGGAAGACAGTGGAATCATGGGGCAGCAAAGAAAAAGAAGAAAAGCAAGGTTTTTCTCAAAACCTTGAAGAAGCTGAAGCTATGCCTGCCTATGATGATACTGGCAGCCTCCAAGAAAAGCTTTTTCAAGAAGATCTGGGTAAGAGAATAGCAGATTTGGAATTTAGAGAGTTTTCCCTCAGCCAATGTGTGGTGGACAGTTCAGATCGAACATCACATTTCATGCCTGAACACACCCCACTTACACATTTCCAAGAGAGTTATCAGGTCGTGCCTGATATTGATGAAGTGTTGACCAAGTGGAGGGAGGAGAATCATTCGATTCTGGCTCAAGGGCTGCCCCCTCTCTCACATGTTTTCCCCACTTCATCCCTTCTCGAAGAAGAACCTGTTTTGCAAGAGGCAGGTGAGGAACAAAAGATCCAATCTGTAGTCCTTCAGGAGGCTGTTGTGAGCAACAACAAAGAAGAAATCGTCATTGATTCTCCTTGTGAAGACCTTATCAGTAGTGGAGAATATGCAGGCCTTGCATATATGTAGATGTTCCAGCAATTTGAAGAGGAACAAATGCATGGTAAGCTCTCCTCCCCTCAGTTTGATGAACTTTCTTGCTGTATTGATGAGGATGACTACATGGAAGACCCTGAGAAAGAGGAAGATCAGGAGAATATTTTTGATAATCTAGAGACCCTGATCAACAAAGAGGACAAGGAAAAGTCCGTCCTTTTGGAGGAATGCCTTGAAGAACCGAGCTTTAAACAAGAAAGTGAAGTCTTGTGGGATGAGCAATCATTTTGTGAACCCCTTTTAGACATCACCATATTTGCCCTTCTTCAAGGAGGCCAAGAGGAAATAGATGACGAGTCTGACAAAGTTTTTGGTGAAGTAGAGGGAAACAAATCAGACCATGATACATTGAAAAAGAATTGTGCAAATCAGGAGGCTTACGGTGATAAACCGGTGGCAATTGACTTCTTGGTGAGGAGCACCAATTTCAGGGACCAGCATCCAACAGGCCTCCCAAAACAATTAGAGTACATATATATTGGAGGCATGTTCGATTTTAATCGCCTTAGTTTCCAGCCAACTCAGGTGAAAGGCAGGAAGAGCAAGTCACCATCTCTCTTTTTCTTCCAGCTACTTGCCTGTCACGATAAGTCTCTTCACCAGGAAGGG
Source organism: Torreya grandis (assembly GCA_037957365.1). Taxonomy (NCBI): domain Eukaryota; kingdom Viridiplantae; phylum Streptophyta; class Pinopsida; order Cupressales; family Taxaceae; genus Torreya; species Torreya grandis. The sequence goes on from JARHVA010005646.1 coordinate 68,031, forward strand.
AACTTAAGAAAGTTTCCTTTCGATCCAGGAGGGATGCGAACGTTCCTGGTTAGCTGTATATAATAGTTTGCTTTTGTTTTCCCTATTTTCCCTAAGTGCAGTTTGCACAATTAGTTGTTTTTAGTCTTATGTGTTTCCCTTTGCAGTGGGGGTAAATTTTGTATTTTTGATTCTGGGATTATCAAAGCTATTGTGAACTTGCTTCAAAGTCACCATCTGACTCTGCACCCAATGGATATGCAAGGCAACTGGGTTCTAACCATAGTAGGCATGCTTCCCCTGTGAGTCGCCAATTTGTTGACCCAATTTTGCCCCTCAGGCAAAGTCTTGGTCATCTCCTACACCTGCTTCACATGGCCAGTCATTTCAGGTTGCAAGGTCCACTTTCAGGGTTTGACATTTTCCATTTCAGAGCATTGGTTCATCGGCCTAGTTCATTGGCGTTCACGGTGGTGAAAGATAGAATCTCTGAACGTTCACGCAAGGAGAGAAGAAGGGAAAAAATGGAGCATTCAACACTTAGTCAAAAAAGAGGTAGAAAAAATGTAGAGGGCAGCAAAATCTCCGCCCACTATAAGGGCGGGTAAAATGAGCTCACCTACAGACATGCAGAGGGTGGCAAATTCACCACCCATAACAAGAAAAGGCCATGGACATCGGCTGATGTCGGAAATATTGCCGTCATCGGCACCTTACAGAGAACGACATCGACAGAACCACCAACGTCGGCAGCACAAAGACAGGCACAAAAATTGAAAAAGCCCGCCTATGGCGGCGAATTGAAAAAGCCCGCCTATGGTGGCAAAATTGAAAACCCCGCCTGATGGCAGGGAAATTGAAAGGGCCACCTACAGCACAATTCTGCCGACATCGGTAGCTTAGGGGAACTGACGTCGGCAAGACTACCGCCGTAGGTAGCTTATCGGCTGACGTCGGCAGGTATTCCTACATGAAGTTCATGCAAAGGGTGGCAAAATTGCCGCCCACTACAAGGGCGGGAAAATTCACCTGCAGTGCACAAGAAAAAACTCGCCCAACCACCGGAGGAGAAGACTAGTATGCAAAACGAGGCAACAAGCATGGTCTTCGTAGACTTGTGATGTCATCAATAGTGTTTTTCACACTTTTCAATGAAACTTCTCTTGGCTCTCCTGCTATAAATACAAGGACTTAGTCATTTTTCAGGGATCTTCCTGACTTTTGTAAAGAGCACTGCTCTGCATTTTCTCCACCTGAATCAATAAAAATATAGTTTTGCCTCCATCTTGGATTGATTTGCTGTGTATGCCCTGAGTATCATCTGTGTTTAGTCATTATCTTCCATGCTTTCACAGGTAATACCAACAGACCAGCTATCTACAGGGACCGGTTCTGCAGCTGAAAGGAGAAGAGCAATACTTGAGAAGGACAGAAAAGAGTAAGTTGCTTGCAAGCGTGCATTCCATAGCACCTCGGTAAACCTTTGTGATGTATTTTCCATTATAGCCTCCCCCTTTGTCTTAGCAGCTTGATTCATCTACCAGATGTGTAGAGTATACTTGCATTTCCCCTGATTCTGAGAGTGGATCTGGAAGGTCACTCCTATTTTTGGTGTATCACCTCTTTTAGAGTAGGCTGTTTGTTTTCATGCTTTTCTCTCTCCCTTTTCATCCCCCTTAGTATATACCTATATACCTATATTTCATGCTACCTGAAACAAATAAGATACATCAGAGGGAACTAGCCCATATCTAGAGACTCTCCTCTCCTTCTTCGCCGTCCCACAGGCGAGAGAGGGGTTTCCATGTTGCGGGGAGAGGGCAGGAATCCATGTTCCTGCCACTGGGTGCACTTTCTAGCATCAATAGTTATTCCACATGGCAACATTGCAATATTTTGGACCCTAATTTGTTTATCCCTTGAGAGTAGAAGCACTCCTATGACACATGTCTCTCCCTTTTCCTCCAAATCACCTATTGCTTTTATGTTGAGTTCTCAATGGTACCACTAAGCAAAGTGGGCCCCACCCATCAAAAAAATGAAACAACTTCCCATAACCTGATATGTGTCATCCTTGTGCTCATCTAAGGAGGTGTCAGACTCATCAAAGAACTAGAGATGTGCCATTATATAGGGGTGGGTTCCCCCCTTTTTCAACAAATATTTTGAAACACTTTAGGTTTTGCCTAGAGTTTGACCTTTTATTTTTTTAGAGGAATTTTTAAATGGTGCAAGTAGTTAGCCTAAGAGCTAGAAACATGGTTTTTTCACACTCACCTAGGCTTTAAGGATCTCTTAGCCCCTTCGATAAAGTGCCATCTTGATGCATGATACTACATTTCTCACCAAAGGAATGGAAATCCATTTATCCCTAATAAATGCATTTCAATCATCATTGGTCATCTCCAAGCCCATTTTAGGGAATGATTTCAATCTATTACTCATCTAAAAGCAAAATTTAACAAAGGCAATTGAGCATGACATAGTCAATAGCCCAAGAGGTTGACATATAACATCACTATGCTTCTCCAAATCATGAGTGGTTTGTAACATAATGGGGGAATCACGTCATTTTTGAGATGTAAGAAGTTATTCACACTCATGGTCTAGACCCTCTTTCAATTATGTGACATCATGGGCATAAATAAGGGGATCTATAGATCATCATCTCATGTAGCATCCTCACCTATATATCTAATTTTTCCCCCTTTGTATAAGGGGAAAATTGTTAGTAAAGTTATGTACTTTGCTTATTTTTGACAAGCCATCGAAAGATTAAGATAATAGTAGATAGAATTTCCTATTTGGGACTTCAATAGATACATCTCATGAATGTCAGAGGATGTTTTTTATTTCCTATACCTAGCCTTCTATATTCGTTTCCCTATCTAGCAATGAAGATAATGTGATGTTTTATGTCATTTGAGTTAGAAACTATCTCTGCTAATTATATCCTAAATGGTGCTTTTATGGTGTGGATTTTTATATGCTGTGGATCCTAATTCAAGCTAGATGCTCCTTTAGGATCTATAGTTTCAGTAAAATATATGTTATTTTATGCAATTTCTATGTTTATATTTTAGAATTTTTGGTGCATCATCTTAGATTATATTTAATTTGTAAATTTCTTTTGTTTTTCCCCTCTTTACATTTTCTCCCCGCCCCTTTTTCTTAGGAACACAATGAATAGTCAGCTTCTAAAATCTTGGAGGTCACTTCATAAGATGTAATTGATCCCACACCTATGAAGCTTCCCATAGATTGGTTTTTTAATCTAAGGTGAATATTTTAGACATCAATAGTTACATATTAGGAAAAACACACACCAACATAATTTCTGTCATTAGATCTATTACCTAATAGTGAATGGTCTAAATTTACTATGAAATTACAATATTTTATAGTGAGTTTTTCACAAAATTTTGCTTCAGGGATGCTTCTCCCAAACCCCAACTATAAGGGGATCCAAATTAGGTCATTTCCCCCATTGACACCCATGATTACCTTAGTGGGGGTGCATTTCCCCCCACACACCCCTTATTGGGAATTGGGAATTCAAATAAGATCAAACTTGACCATCCAACAAGGTAACTCAATAGATCCAATAAATGATTTAGATCAAGTACTATTAATCAAATTTTCCTTATCACATCTAATAAATTGTAGGAGTTTCATTCTACAAACATTCATTTAAATACTATTATTTATCACAACATTAGTGCATTGATAATCATATATGAAGGGATTAAGAATCAAAGGCTATAGGAATGATGAATTATTTTTAGTTGACTCCTTTCAAAACACACTTGTAACATTGGATTTTATATGCATTTTTTTCTTTGGAATCTCTTTTGTTATAAACCCTATTTTAATAATGTATTTTTTCCTAGCTTGTATTTTATTATGTAACTTATGCTCTTGTAATTTTTGTAATATTGCTTTTTGTAATTTTACTTTTGCATCTTGATATTTTTATACTCTTACTTTCTCTAATTTTTCTTTTTGAATATTTTATTACTTTTAAGTGTCCTTTAATAACCCTTTTTTATTTATTCTTATTTTTCAAATGGTGTTTTAAAAGACACACTCATAATATGAGTGGGTTGCTTAAGTGATGTATCAATGATAAGATCACCACTATCATTTACATTTTTTATTTAAATATAAATAATGATATGTATGATGTTCATGGATTATATGATATGCAAAATAATATTTTGATCTATTTAGAAGATTTGAAGGTGGTAATGTGATCAAATTATTTATAATAATTTCCCTTAGAATCTTAATTGGATTTTTATGATACTTTTGCATAATTATTGAGTCACTTTCTATATATGTATTATATTTTTGCTTCTCTTTTTTATATGAAATTTTTTTAGGCTAAAAATTTCTAAATGAAGGTGAAAATATATGATTAGTAATAGCATACTCTGGATTATTTTCATATGTGATATGATTTTACACTGACATGATATTTGCATTTAAACACTCATTTTTATTTTAAATATTTGTTATTACCTCACTCTTAATGATGATTTGATATTTTAAATATTCATAAGAATAAACCTTGGGTACATCAGATTGAACATGCATATATACACCATCAAGAGGAAATGTGGGAGGTGGAGAGGTTTGAGGAATAGTGGGTTGATTATTTTATTTTTTTGTTATAGCATGGGCTACTTTACCTCTTTGGATAATGATAGCATGAACATGTTTAGAGTGAAATTATTTATCGCATCCTTAATGGCTAGGACGAGGAATAGATTCTTTTTTATCCATTTTAAATTTTAAAAAGACTAAAATTAGAATAAAAGGGGAGAAACATATGAATTAAAAAACACACTCTAACATGATTAGGAAATAAGAATTCAACTTGAAAACCTAGGAGGACAACTTATTATAAGGAAAACCTAGCGTCAAGCTAGGGTTTGTAAATTGAGTAATTATTGATTTGAAAATCACAAAAAATAAGATCTAGAATCCTAATGGATGGGGAAATATAATAAAACCCTAATATAGTATTTTCAATCAAATTTTAACAAGATGTGAGTCCACCAATATATTTTATCAAAATTTTGAAAACTTAAAAATATGTATTTACCCTAAATTAATATTATGGAAAATCAAGAATAATAACACTAAAATTATCTAACATTCACTAATTTAAAACCCGATAAATTACAAAAAAACACTACATAAGTAAAGTGCAATAGGAAACTATAACATCGCTAGAAAATAATGTTGAGGAATGAATCAAAGGTTGACACTGGTAGAGTAGCTTGGTATAATGAATTTGAAATTATATCCACAACTAAAATGAGACCAATAAAATAGTGACCTAATATGGATAGCAAAGGAGGGCATTCTTGTCTTATTTTATACTAGTCTTATCTAAAAAATAGTAAAGACCTAAGATTTATAGGTTCTATTCACCTTTGTCTATATGTTTTATATTCCATGTTGAATCTTTCAATCAATTAAAAATACCATGACATGATTATTTATCATGAATAATTAAAATAAATTGGTTAAAATAACATCATAAGTTGAATTTTGTTTTGACCTCAACACTCCATGTTTTATGTGTTGCTTATATACTAATACTCTTGTCAAGGACCAAATTTCATGTATTTTCCCATGCTATGGTGGTGTGTGAATAACTGGTGAAAATTGTTATATGTTGAAGTAATACTTATGTGATTAATTTCCTTAACTATTACTTGTGACATTGGAGATGTGTTCAGACTTTAGCTCTGGCCTAATAGGTTTGTATGAAATTAGATTTGGTAGAAATAGGAAAAAATTATCTCAATGTGTAATTAAAATTTTGGTGTTTTTTAGGGTGGAATCCTCTTCCATGAAAAATTGTTTGAAATGTATTTATATAGTTACATATTTGAAATTTATTTAATGGGGCTTGCTAGGGACATTGGATGACCTTTCCATAACTTTAAAATTTTCAAATTAGTCATTATTTAGTAGGAGGAAAAATGGGGGTAGTGGAAAACATAGTGGAGTATTCCTTTCAAATATGGTTTTTTTTTTCAATGGGTAAAAACATGAATGCTAAAGTTATGTCATGGATTTGATTATAGCTAAGGTTGATAAGATATGGATATGTGAACCATAGGGTTGTCAAGTAGCAAAGAAAAGTTAGTCCTCTACATGAAAGGTGGTTGAAATTGATCGAAATGACCCTCTATGATAGGTCCAGAGTTAAGGGGGTAAAGGAGTGGCCACAGGTGAAGTATTTTATCATAATTTCTACTTTATGTGTCTACACCCACACAACATAAAAATATCATAGATATACATCAATACATAATTTGAAACAAGGGCCAAGGTATAACACATTATAAAAACATAATTTTAATCTACTATGTACAATGACATCAATGGAACATATAATTAACAAAGGTAGCCTAATCTATCCATATGCCATATGATCATATCATATAATATATCATGTTCATGTACATTATGTAAGATATAAATTTTAATACAATATTTCTAAACAACATGAAATTGATTCCAATCGGCTATATAATGATAACACATTCATATTATCCCTACAAATAGGATACCCACAACATAACAAGGCCAATGGGCAGAGGAGAGTCCATCACATTAACATGTGAAATATATGTATGCCCTATAAAACACTTCATAGTGATCTATGAAATGCATGTGTGATATATAAATAAAATTTTAACTACTAATCATGAGACAAATAATGTATTGCAAAAATGTCTATAAAATTTCTAATCATGTTCATGTCTTGATTTTGTATTTTTGACAATATTTTTCTATTTTTCTATTTTTTAAAATATGTGATTTATTTTCTATTTTCAAAACATGGAAAATAGAAAAAATAACTAAGACTTAATGTGTTTAAACTATAAAAAATGAGACAAATTTGGATAACTCACAAGAATTGTCAATGAGAGAGATGCACTAGAAAATATTTTGAATGGCTAAATATAACTAAGAAGTCCTTGTGGAATGTGAATTATAACTATTATAATTTTTTAGGATAATGAAAAATGTATGAAAATAATTAATTGTAAATTCTCATTTAGTCAGATTTACCCTAGTTAAAATATGTCACATTGTGAATAATAAAATTTGAAACAAATATCATTTGCATAAAAATATGACATTTTCATACTGTGTTTGAGTAAATTATCTAAAAATTTAAAATAAATAAGACTCTATGTTCTATAAATTTTGATTCTATGGGGAAATAAATAAAGGATAGGATTAACCACTAGGATAGGAGTTGTCAATTATTATGTCCTGTGCTAGGTGATTTTATCTATTAACAAAAATGAGGAATTTTGGAAAAAAGTCTGCAAAAATAAAGATAATTAATATTGACTCATCAATATTGAACATTGTAGTGAGACTATCTAGATTTGGAAGTAAAATTTTATGGCCCAAGTGGACAAAAATTTAGTTAAATCAAAAGTCATATAATATTGGATCAATAAATAAAAAATGTAATTAAATGGTATAATAGGATGCAATAACCTAGAAGTTATGTACAATCATATTTTTATTATTGTTAACTATAATTGAATATTTTTAAATTGTGATCTTTGACTATGCACAAGATATATGATGATTCCATCAAAGTTAGGAATAAAATCAATTGGCTATGAATGATATATTTATCAACTTATTTGACTAAAAATTATCATATGTTCCAATTTAAAAACTTTTCAGTAATAAATCCATCCAAATGACTATTCACATGATCTTGAGTAGGAACCATGGATTTAAGATATGAAAGATTACATGAAAACACATTATGTGTTGTATAAAATTGTTTCAATGGTTGGACATTTTGAGGTGTATGTTATGTAATATAGATAACCAACTTAGGAGATGTTTCATGTGTGTGTGTGTGTGTGTGTGTGTGTGTGTGTGTGTGTGTGTGTGTGTGTGTGTGTGTGTGTGTGTGTGTGTGTGTGTGTGTGTGTGTGTGTGTGTGTGTGTGTGTGTGTGTGTGTGTGTGTGTGTGTGTGTGTGTGTGTGTGTGTGTGTGTGTGTGTGTGTGTGTGTGTGTGTGTGTGTGTGTGTGTTATAGGGGATATTTTTTACCTCTAAACTTGATTTTGATTTTTTTCCTTTGAACCTTTTGCATATATATATTATATTCCTTTTTATTAGATGCAAAAACCATATTTTGATTTTTAATATATTTAGAATTAAAATATGATGGTGGATGGGGAGGAGGAGGCAACATATAATATATATGATACTCATACTTGATTCCCAAAATTTTAAAAATTTGATTGTAGTAAATATACTTCAAAAATTTATGAGTTGTAGAAGGTATAAAACTATTGTTTTATAACCATGGGAATCCCAATATCAAATAAAAAATTCTATTTTTAGTTAAAAAACCAAAATAGGTAGATAGTATAATAGATCCAAGCTTAACACCTTTAGTAGTTCCATGTATGTCACTTTTTGTATAACCTAAAGAATGAAGCAAGGTAATGGTGCATAAATTTTGACTTGAGATGTTATAAATTAGAACACTATGAATATGTTTTTGATCAACATGAGTTATTATACTCAAATCATGGAAATCATAATCATCATCAACTATCTCATTATCATCAAAAGTAATAATAGGATGTAGTGTAACATTTTGAGTAATTGTAGCAATAATGCCATCTAAAGGATGATCATATGATGGAGGTGGATAATAATTATAATTATTATGAATATATTTCTTGGTATCATTTTTAGGAATTGGATCAGTTAATATATTAAATTTAGAATTGTTATTTTTTAAAGGTTTTTATTCCTTTTTATGAGTGCCTACCTCTATGGAATTGTTATCAATAGGATCCATACTAATAGGCTTAAGCTTATAAAATAAGTTTATAGAATGACCATTGCGTATATCATAATCACAATATGCATTGTTATAAAAATAATTTTATTTTTAGTTTACTCATGTCAAATTCATATAGAGGAATCAAAGTGATGACATAAAATTCAAATAATTTTGGTATAAATTTGTAAGGTGGTTGTAGTAATCTAGAAAATTGTCTATGTTTGGTATGAAGAAACAACACTATGATTAGGTTGAGAAATAATAATGAATTATACCTTTACTTATGATTTAGTATCTTGTTTCTTATTTTTTTAATATTACTTATTTTAAAATTTGTTATAGTAGTTTTAGTATGTGTAGATGTGTACTCAAGTTTGTTCAAAGCATGAAGTTTGATTCTCTATCTCTTATATTATGAAAAGGTTATTCAAATGATATGAAAATCTTAAATATTATTTAATTTTGTAATGGTGAAAGAAAAAATTCTTTGATAATGTCTTTTAATTGATTTTATACCAATTCATGATCCATTTTAACCGACATAGTCTTGTAACGAAGGACATGCTCACTTATAGGCTTGTTAGTTCCTTATTTAAGAATAGAAATTTATGTATATGAAAGTTTATCATAAATGCTGATAGTAAAGTGTTAGAGAAATAAATATAATAAATGATCAAATTATTCCATATATTGAGAAATTGAATCATAAAAACAATTCAAATCATATTATTTTAAGCTCATTGGAAAAACTTTACCTTGAAATTTATCTTTAATGCATAATCCAAGCATGTTTCATGAAAAAGTTAGAGATGTTTTTTAGTATCACCTTTAACTCTTATAAACTAATCTTAAGAATTACAAACACATTAGATAAAGGATAATATGTAATATCATGTGCTAATTTATTAGTAATTAAATCTTGATAATCTAATTATTGGCTAGCTTTCGATATACCTTCCTATAATTACAACACCTTACCTTGTAAAAATACAATTGCTTATTAGATTCATTTTAAACTATCTGAGGTATGTTGTATAGTATGCATAGATGTTAAAATATTGGAATGGATTATTTGGTTAAGAATATGCATATACATATTTTGTAAACCACGTGTTCCCCCTAAACTAAAGATGTGGATGGAATAAAAATGTCAACCATGGTAGAGACCACACCCATAAAAGGTTTAACAAAGAGTTGATTAACACAATTATTTAGTTCATGAGATGTAGTTACATTTTCATGTCTTTCTTATTTCAATTTTATAAATAATAAGGATTAAATGTCATCCATATGTGTATCAAGGTATTTATTAAACTCTTTAGCATCTATATTATCAAAACCACTTTTTTGACTAGCTTTAGATTCCTTAGTTTTGTTACATTCTATGGCCATAATAATTCAATAAATGGGGTTAAAATTAATTTATTTATCATCCATGAAAAATATTTAATTGAAAAAATAATAAGAAATAATAATATTGAATGTCAAAGGCAAATTTTTTCATATATTGATGTAAGAAAAATTAAAACCCTAGAAGGATAGAACCCTAAGGAAGATCTGTGTTTTAATAAGGTCTGATCAATAAATAATTTCACTAAAGGTTTTATTTTAATTTGAATTATTTTTGTTACTAATCCTCAATTATATAAATGGAATATAATAATACAAGGTGTTTTACATGTAATTTTAAATATAAAATTTAAGATAAATGACTAAAATATAAAAAGCACAATAGAAAGGAACAAGGTTAAACTATACAAAAGAGAGATGAACTTAGAGTTTTGATTTGTCAAGTGACATAATAGGAAAATACAAATTATGAACATACATAATGTAGCAACCCAAAAAACTTCCAGAATCTAAGCTTGAGATCCGTTAAGGATGGGTATACCTATTAGGGGACATGAGTGACTATTATTAGTGTCCCTATTAGTCAATACTATATTTTTACATAAAAATATAGATTTCAAAACATTTTTCTAAACAAATTAAAATTAGGTCTTGTTACACTAATTTTATCTCTAAAAAATATGTGGAGTCATCTATATGCCTTTTTTAAATTTAAAAACCTATTTTTTTCCACAAAGAATTAAGTGGTTGTGAAGGAGTAAAAATGGGCTAGTTTTAGGAGTTGTGTTAGACTTGAAAACCTCATTGTGTTTATCACTAACTACATAACAATAATTTAAATAAGGATCAAACCTCCATATATTTATTTCACCTAAGTGATTTGTGTAATTTTGATCCATTGAATATATGAATGCAATTAATTGAATACTTGATCATTCTTGGCTAGGCCAACATAAAATTGAAATCAAACCTGGCTTATGACTATTTCAAGTGCTTGAAAACTAATTTGGGAAGAATACAAAGGTTTTTTTTAAATGTGCACTTGGGTAAATAGTAACTTGTAATATATTTGATACTCTTTCCAAGATTTGTCTAAAATGGATAGATTTAATGTGCATTTATAGTGGTTGAAGAGGGGAAAATACACATTGGAGAGTTTAGGAATCTAAATGATAACCCTAAGGACACTTTCCTTTTTGAAATTTTGATTATTTTTATAAAAGGGTATAAATGGTAGATAGGGACATGAACATTGGGTATCCCTATCATATTTGGTGGTCATGTCCCTTAAGGAAAGGTGTTGAGTTTGGGGTCTTATTCAAGGCGTATAAATTCATAAATGAGTTTTCAACATTAAAATCATTTTTATAGGTGATAATATATAGCTTTGTGATGAAATTAGGTCTCCTCTTACACTTGGGATAGGTCAATTTCATGACATAGGTGTCAATTAAGTGCATGTTTTAATTAAAGGTTAAAAGTGATAAAATAACCATGATAAAGTATTCATGACCATATTTAGGTTACTAAAGTCCTTTAAATTATTCATATTTTCCAAAGGATATTTTGGGTTTAAACTAAAAATTAAACTAATGTTACTTTTATTATTTTAATTTTAATTTATAATTTACAACTTCAGGTACAATTTCAAGATTGTGTAAATAACTTAACTCTAGACCATAACATAATCAAGTCCTACACATAGACACTGCCATGAAGTAATCTCATCATACTAAACAAAATAATATACTATTTTATTTATAGTAATAAAAAATACTAGAAAT